>NW_017564582.1:2190101-2408026 GCF_001854935.1 Bemisia tabaci | reverse complement strand
CAAAAAGAATTGATAAATCTTAGATTTTCCTCTTCGTTATTTTATTCATACAAAATTAATAGAAGCAAAAATGGAATCGGAAAATAAAAGTAAAATCAATCGTTTGGACATAAATCACTTAAAACATTTTAAACTATTAAAAGTAAAATCAGATAGAAACGCGAGCACGAACAGGAATGCTCTTAAAAAAGGTGAAATAACTAAGCGCCTAACGTTATAAAGCACGACCCTGAACCTCCTCCATCCCCCGTAAAGCAAGCTGAGGCACCTCCTCATCCTCCTCCTCCTCCCCCCCCCCCCNATAGCGTCACTTGCTTTATGAACGGCGGCCCTTAACTGCGCAAGCGAATGAAGGAGATGCATTTATATGAAACAGGGTCTACCATAAATACATCTAATCGTAAGTTACTTAAAAACCAAAGAGGGCATTTAATCTAAGCGTTTCGTAATTTGTCGGACGTAAGAAAAAAGTCCGTCAAATTAAATTTCGCGGCTTGCTTACACGAGCGACGGAAATGGATTCGAGCGGAAACGGAAACGACCGTGGTGAATCTAAATGCATCACTAACCGAACCGATGGCAGCGATGCCGAATTAACCTACAAAGTAAAAATTGAAAACAAACAAACAAACCAGTCAAAATTGAATTTGCTCAACAACTGATTACTTGGAGTATTTAATTGATTTATACTGTTTTACCCTTTAAAATCAAATTTTCCTTGCATTACTGGAAACTTACTGGTAAAAATCTTTTAAAAATATAAAGGTATTTTTCTCCGAATCCAATGTTACTGCTGGTCACCGTAACCGTTATCAATCAAATTAAACCTAGAATGAAGGTAAGCTGTTTAACAGGTGGATATCACCTTGCTGCTGCTTATTAAAGTTGGCATAGTCCTCAAATTCAAAACCCACCGAGAACCCCATCTTCCTACAACTCTAGGCCAATCTTTGGTGCGGTCAGAGAAATCACCCCACATAAGTTCTTGTATCAATCTCACCAAAAACATTTCTTTTGTTGATTGTGAGAAACCAACCTCAAAAAAATTTAACATGACAGGCACTAGCAGAGAAAAGTAGCAGAGTCCTCCTAAAGGTACTGTGAAAAATCAATTAATATCTGACAGAAGAGACTCCAACTACTTTGACATATTTACATTGCAGTGATTTTCACCGACAAATATGAAAGGTAATATTGAAGTGTGAAGCGTCTTGAGATGTCAGAGTCAGAGAGAGAGGTCTTTATTCTGCCCAAAAATATGAGAACTAAGCTGAAACAGTTATCACTCCAGCTTTTAAGCATAGATTCAGCTCTTTGCTGGTAGAGTACGCAGTATCCCTGCTGCAAAAGCAGCGGGTCGATTGTAGAATCGTTATCAAATGAACTTGATCACTGAATTCTTATCTTAGCCATGCAATTTATTGAACGCCATTAGATAAAGTTTCAACAATTCGAGCGCAACGTTAACTCTGCTCCTCTACACGCTTTCACAAAATGCCACAATGACAGCAGAGGGGTCGAATACCTGAATTGAGCGCTTATAATAACAAACTTAGATTTTTTTACTTTCGGAGCCAATTATGATTGGATTTCTTACCTTAAAGTGGTAATAATTTTAGTAACTGATTTAGGAGTGGCGTAATTTAGTACTTGAATAGTCAGATTAATAGAATTTACGTTTTTGCCAAGTTTGGAGCTCCTCAAAGGTGGGGGCTACGTCAATAGCCTGTAGATATCCTTAAAGGTTTTTTTCTGGTTACACATGAGCACAGTCAGCGTGAAGTGATCAAGACTTTTTGAAGCTTGTAAGAAAGAAAGTAAAAGACATCATCAGCTGGGACAGAAAGAATGCTTTCCTTCATTCATCATAATTCTAAAATAATTATGATTCAGCTCCTCTGATAGGAAACTTCTTCTCTAACTTGTTCTGTTTTTGTGATTTCAGAAGTCTGTTACTTTGAATTGAAACTGATAAAAAATCAAAGGACAAGATGAGTTATCCCTACAAGGCACCTAGCATGGCAGAAATTTTCCCATTGTCATACCGTAAGTATCAGAAAAAAAATCAATTTGCTCATAATAAAATAAAATGAATAAACTTCCGACATAGGAGTACTTTTTTGGACTTGTCGTTAAATAACGTTTAAGGAAGATGGGAAAATTGATTTTAAACTATGGAAAATGGAAGAAAAATAAAAATTAGGTAACAGACAGAAATTAAAGAAGGAATTGTTCATCAAAGTTGTAGTTATTCTTTCTCTCCTAGCCATTAAAAACAAAGAGTGAACGATGACTTGGCTACTGTGTTACTTCTTTTAATCTCTGGTGGAAAAAAATTCTTATCAACCTGAGGAGGCAGACATTTTCACATTTTGATATCAGGAAATAACTGAAGAATATAAGTTGAAATGCTAGTACCCATACCGCCATTAATGTTGTGAGTTATGACGCCTATGAAACACTACATGAAAGTTTTAGGAGAAATTTCATTTTACTTATGTGATAGTTTAACAAGTTTTAACCGATGAAAATTTGCAAAATTGAATTTACTGCAATATCATTTTTATTTTTATTTCATTTTGTTCCAGAGCAACCGAAGAGTTCAAAAAATTTTATCAAGGAAAATATCAGAAAAGTGAAAGGAGTCAAAAGTAAAACTAGTGAAACTGGCTCTAGGATGTCGGTGGATTCCAGCTGCAAAGGATTTCCACCATTTAAATCTGCTGTGAGTATTAATGAATTCTGAAATTACTTAATCACTTAAAACCCAACATATTTAAAGTGTATGAAACTGTTAAGACTCCAAAATTGCTTAAATCAAAGTTATTTTAAGAAAAAACGGAAAAAAACTTATACATAATTGTCACAGACTTTTTACAACTTTGAACTGCAAAGGAATTTCTTCAAATCAATGCTTCCCGGAGTGGAAGGACTGTTGCTTGGCAACCAACAAACTGCAAGATCGTTCTACTTAAGCCACAAGAGAAGACCTCGTGTGATTAGAAATTAGAAGGAACTGTGCATTCCTACAATGCTAAGATTTTAAGAGATGTATGTTTTCAAATTAAGGTAAAAATTCAAAAATGCATAGTGAATGTAATATATTTGAGTCTTTTTTATTGTAGGTACGGTCCAGAGGCGAATTCGGCAGCCAGTCTTTCGATTCTTTGCGAAAACCTCTCATTGAAAAACAGAAGCTGACAAAACATGCTGAACAACTAATTGAGAAAACCCGCTCGGAAATTTGCTCAAAAATTTCCTCAGCTAGTACTCGCAAAAATTATTCTGATAAAGGTGAGCATCAATATGCATGTTGTGAACTCATGCATGGTGTACTTGTGAATTTTGAGTGAATCAAAACCAGAGCGTATCTACCAAACAGCACATGTTTTAAGAAGTTGTAGTCCCAAGTATTTTTGAATTCCTTTTCATCTGTTGCAGAAAGTTAAAAGTCTTTAAGTTAAATTCAGTTAAAATGCAGACATAAATTGCCATTTTATTAGAAAGGTTTTCTAAATCAGAGCACAAAATGTTATCTGATGAACTGAAACAATCAACATGAAAAATCACCACAACTGCAGTTTTTTGTTCATCATTCCTATTATTATTTGTTTGGTAATTATTTGAAAATTCATTTTCAGAATGTCAAACATATGAAATGGAAAATTTACGAATAGGCGATCAAGACAAACCTGCATCAGCAGCCAGCTCAGCACGGAGCATAGGTTTACAGACAGATATTCTGGAAAATATTAACAAGACTGATAACTTTAGGACGGCCCCTAGTACCAAGATAAAATCACCTCGCTCTAAAAAAAAGGTAATCTTGAGAAAAAAATTGCTAAGCCAACAGTACAAATCCTTTTCCTAACACTTGTATTCATATTCAGCAAAAGAACTTCACTACTCCTATGTGGACCTGAAGTGTGTTCATAGTTGCGCCTAGAGGCTCCTTTCCATACATAAGCCAAAATGGTTTACATTTTGATGAAGATAAGAGAGGCTTCAGAAGACCGCAGAGAATTAGAAGAAGACAATATGGATAAAATCAATAGAGTAATTCTAGGGATGGATCCGTGTTAGGGATCATAATTATTTGCCTTTCCAAAAACTTAAATGCACCTAAAAGAGAAAATTCTTGGATTCTACTAACTCAGAGATAGCTACAGTCCTACTCTGAAATTTTTCAAGATCATATTTTCTGAGGTATTCATGAAATCTCTTGGAGCATTGAACCTACCAAGAGGGTTACGGAAAAACCACTCAAAATTGAACTGATGATTCAATCAAGAACAAAAGGACGTAAGAGATCTCTTGGAGCATTGAACCTACCAAGAGGGTTACGGAAAAACCACTCAAAATTGAACTGATGATTCAATCAAGAACAAAAGGATGTAAGAGACTGATGAATATATGAAAAATTGTTTCAGAACAGAAATGGATAACTAAAACATGTTATCATGAATTCAGAACGAAAACACCAAACAGAATTTGATCCTCACATAAATTATGTAACCTAAAAATTAATTTTCTCCGAGTTCTACATTCTCTGACTCTCTATGTATCTATTTATCCTCTCTTTTTAAAGCGTTATAACCTTCAGAATAAAAAAAAAAAAAATACAGAGATTACCCAAGTTGACCAAAACATAATTTTATTCAGTTTGTTGTTCACCCCACTGAAGAAAAAGGAGAGGTAGAAACATAAGGAACTAATTAAAATGAACTTTTGTATTTTTAGAACTTGTGTGGAGTAAAGTCGAGTGATGAAACCCTAAAGACCAATCGTTCTTCAAATAATTTACCATCTAAGAATAGCGTACCTGAATCTTATCAAAGAGGAACCATACCAAAGTAAGTCTGTCCTGTATTTTGTTGAGTTACAGTAAATTGATAAAAGCGAGTTTCGGTGTAACCATGATGCATACTGCGATTAGCTGGTCAACAGTGTAGGTATTTTTAGAAGTCTAAATCGGGGAGGAAAAAAAAAATTGAGAGAAAAATTTGATAGAAACATACATCAGATACGACCACCAGTTTCCTTTAGGTATAAATACTTTTAAATATAATGACGTAAAAATTCATTCAGCTACCTTCAAGTCCAAAGCAGTAAGAAATTAATCTCTTCAGTAAATAAATTCATCCTTGTCATAAGAAGAAGCATTGTAAATATTACTGAACGTCTATTTTTCTCTTCCATTATCTCTTCATTCAACATACCTAGACTGATCTTCTCTATTCTAACAATAAGTGTGAGAGCATCAAATGAATGAAGCAATAATATTTTTCAAAATACTAGCAGACCAGCCTGTGTATGCAAATACATCGTAAGTAAATAACTATGGAGAAGTGATTGCAACTCTCTACTTTTATTTCAGGTATATACAGGAGAAAAAATTGCAAAAAGAGCAAGAAGAAATGGAGAAGAAGAAAATGGCGCAAATGCTAGGAACCGATGATCCTGACTGTCCTCCAGGCCACGTTAGACTGCCAGATGATAAACGGAAAGAAACTCTTCAATTAATTAAAAACAGTATGTTCTCACTCATCCATTACTTTATATCATACTCTCTAAAACTGTTTGTTGAATCCTGGTCCTATGAAGTAGGCAATGACCCTCAAAAGAGAACAGGTGAAAAGGGTATTCCATTTTTCCAAATTTATTTTCTAGATTAGACGATTTAGTGCTAAATCTAAAAATTAAAGGATTCCTAATACAAGATTGCTGATTCCCTGAGACAAAAGAAAAATACGCCTTACATTATAGAGTTTAGAGTGTGTGGTATGATGAGTCTTTGTTTTTCATGTTTTATTGTGAAACATAAAGCAAAGTCCTTGGGAACATTCTAGGGACCTTTCTTTCCTAAATTAGATCGAAATTTTCAGAATACATCATATGCAAATAGATGTAGGTTGCTGGGATAATTTTGGTCAGACAAAAATTGCTTTTGTACCAAAATTTAAATGGATTTTGGCTTCTTTTTTTTAAAGATAGTTCAAAATCTATTAAAAACTAATGAGACCACAATAAAGGGAAACTTTGTTTCTAATGGGTCCGGTAAAAACTTTAGCTACAGCAAAAACAAGAGTTATTCCTCATAGGAAATGTCTCAAAAATCATGATGAGCTCATTAGCAAAGTCCGAAAGCACTCCTAACTTCACAATCTGCATAAGAAATTTGCGTTGTCTTGAGAGACAGGAGCTTTCTTCAGTTATTCAGTAATTTGAATGGTTCCCTAATTTTGACTGACAACCTTTCTCAAAGGACATTATAACTTTCCTTTACAACTTTCAAAGCACTCCAGACAAACTGAGTTGCATTGTCAGCATGATATTGTTTTAACTGCATTGATTAAAGTACCCTGAAAATTAATCTGCAAAAACTGATGGATTTTTATTTAATACATTTTAATTTTCTCGTTTCAGAATATGATCAGTTATTACTTGAATTAAACGGACTACCTGTGAGATCGGATTCTTACAGGATTAAGAAACACAGGACATTCTTGGAAAAGGAGCTGGAGAAAATGGAAGCTGGACTGAAAACATTTTCTCGTGAAAAGTTATTTGTAAAAATAGCTCCATAATTCTGTACCATCAATCCTCTCACCTGTTTCCTCCTACTTTTATGCTTTCTCTCACTGCCCACCACAAATTTTATGTGACGATAAGATGAAATTACTTTGTGATATTGTGTGATAATGAACAAATAAAAATTGTATTTTGATCAAAAATGATACAAGATTTTCTTTTTCGTTTTTAAACTTCCTTCTAAAACCAGTTTTATGCGAATAAAGCTTGAAACATCCCTGCATTAATAATTTCCTGTCATTTAGTCTGGACTTGATCCAGGATTTTCCTGTGCGATATTAAGTTACTCAAGGGCTTCTTACTGACAGTTAAGAGCAGTAGAATGTTTAAAACTTCCAGTGTCGGATTTAAGATAGGGCAACCTGTGCTCCCTGGAAACATCCGAAGCACCAAAGGCACTGCGTTATTTTTTCTTTACATTTAGAGAATGCTATGAAGTGGATTGTGTATAAATGATACTTGCTTCTGCTGGATGAAAATCAGTTACAATGAAGCCATCCAGCCTCCTTCTCCCTTAAAGAACACTATTTTTCGCAAACTTTACTCAGCATTAAGAAGAGGGCATAAGAAACAACATTATTGTTTAAAATCCTTAGCTTCGGGTAAAAGCTACGATTAAACCTTGGCCAAATTTGCGTCTATTCTGGTTCATGCGGATGAAAACACCTTGCACAACCCAACTTACAATAAGGCAAGATGTCTCACAACTAAGGAAGTATGTTCAAGTAATTGTAAGTTGGACATTCTGGAGCAACAAAATTTTGCCCCTAATCTGAAGCGCCTTTCACTGAAAATTGTTACAGAACACTGAAGAGAGAGTTGTCATAACACCATCTCTCTCTTAAGCCCATATTAGACGATCAAAGTAGAGCTCTCAAAATGGCGTGACGTGGGGTTACGTGACTCCACTTGATACCGGCTTTACACCTTGAGTCAAGGAAAAATTTTCTGTGTCATCATCAGTGAATAGGTACACTTTTGTTCGACTCTTCAAGAATTTGATATCAAACCACTCAATACTAATAAAGCTGCTACTTATTACCTATGGATCAGTGTCTTGCAGGGGGCAGAATTTTCTCCATCAAGCGATGATACTTGATGAATGATGGATGCAAGGCCGCTCGCATGAGAATTGGGGAAGGCTTTATTTTAAATTTTTTTTAATCATCTCGATCAAATTTAGGAAGAAGACTTTGAGTGCATCGTATTTCCTGCTGGATGCTTTTTGAGCATGCTGCTTTCAGCGAAGGAAACTATCAACCGCATTCTTTTACGTAGAGGTGTAATTATACCGAATCGAATTATTTCATCAAATTTTGGGGGAAGCGAGTTTCGAAGTGGGGAAGGCTAAGAAATTTCTGCACCTCCGATGCCTTGGCATTAATTTGTACATTACGAGTTTTGCCTCTCAAAGACACAGATTGCGAAGTACCTTAATGTAGTGGCAGATGTCATCCATAAATAACTTGAATTAGTATGTACAAAGAATACCTGATGCAAATGAAGATGTAAATGATGCTGATACATTTTCCGATGAAGATTCAAATGTATTTAATTGGAGAAAACTTACCCCAGGAAGGTGATGAAGATACCAAGAGATTGATTTCATGCCAGTTGATAACATTCTGCAATTCCGATATTACTTTGAGAGCAAGTTTTTGCGGAAGAACTGAAGGCACACATGTTGAATGTCTTCTAGTTCTGTTCGTTGCAGATGTGACAGCACTTCTACGTAAAATTTTAGGAAACTTGCCGATGATTTGTCCAATTTGTCCAATTTGTCCAAGCGCCGAATTTAGTCACGCACGCGTCGCGTTGCTAAAATATTGAATCATGAATTTTTTGTCAGATTTTCACAATGCAGAAATTCAAATCAAAACAGCAAAAACTGAATTTTGATGATCGGTGTCCCCCGACACTATGCAATTAGATGGTATTAGATTAGATGGTATTGCACTATGTCATCGATGTATCAAAACAAAGCCATGTGAGTTAACCTCAACTTTTTTATTCAAAATCTCTAAAGTCAAGAAAATTTCTAGTATTTAGGTTTCTTATCGTTCATAAAATTTCTCTTCTAGTATTTCATCTACATCTTTTAAAAATGTACGCTCGAGTAAAATCTCCCCTTCGTTTTCCAGGATTTATCTCTCATGAGTTTAAAATTGTGACAGTAAGTTACAGGAAGAGTGTCTGTTTCATTTGAATGCAATTCTCAATTTGGTCGAAGAACATTCGAAGTAATGCTGATCGAGAGGAGATCATGAGATCTGTAATTTTGATCTGTGAAAGTTTTTGTTCTTTCTCAGTTATGTGGAGAGGCAAGAGACAGTGCCAAACTTTGTGAATTCAAAATGGGAGCACTCCTAACATGACCGGGATCACGACTACCTCGAAACCATTTCAGTTGACTCTGGCAATCATCAAACCCCACATAATCTCAGCACCTCATGCACTTCAGGTTGTTATATGTTTTATGTACTTAGCAGAGTTTACAACGAATAAGTAAATGAATTTTTAGATTGCGACAGCAGATTTGTTGTCCTTAGTCTAGTGGTGTAAGTAAATACAAGAATTAAGATGGCAGATCCACTGCCTACCTAAGGTGCTATACTTATTTTAAGTTGACTCTGTATTGATTCCAATTTTTGATGAATCACCGCAGCAACAATCAGTTGGTCAAATCATCATCACATACAGGGATGCAAAATTATAAGAGCTCCCTTTCGAATCGCTGACCACATTCCCATAGGTTTTCCCTTTTAAGAGTACCTCTTGAATTTCAAAAAAATAGCATTATACTTGACTTTTAATGAATCAAATGGATTTCATTTTCCTGCAAAAAAGTGCCTGATATCTCTTCATCAGTACATAGCTGTATTCTTCATATGAGCACAATGCCTGTGACCTACTTTTTCACAAAGGCTTTTCGGATGTTGCTTCATCATCAATGAAGAAGTAAGCACCTAGACACTTACAGCTGGGTTTTATAGGACTATTGAATCCTTTTTTGTGAATACAAAAAGGCAAGCTTTTATTCATTGTGAGCTATCCACCGTATGAAGAAACTGTGCCACTGAGAGAATAATCTCAAGTTCTGTGTATTATTGCAGATCTTTATTTATTCAATTATTTTTACACATTTATTCTCGAAAATTGTGTACAAAATGAAACATTAATATTATTATTTCTATTTATTTATTTAACTATTTATTCACATTCATACATTTATTCTAAAAAATTTTGCACAAAATGAAACATACAACTACACCGAAGGATAATCCGCAAAATGAAGTTTGAGCACTTTTAACAGGGCACCTCTCTCAAAAACAGGCACAAAGTTTCAGTTAAGGTAGGGTCTGGTTAAAATCAAACCAACTTGCAGAATATTGTTCCAGTAAGTGTTTTGAATAATTTTCTCTCTTACACTCTCCTCCCTCTTTCTTTCTTTCTTTCTTTCTTTTCTTTTTAAAATGATTACCGTTTCTTTCAAATCAACAGGGAATCAGAGAAACAATACTGGCAAACAAATTTTACATCGTTAGAACAAAACGTCACAGCTTGACCCTGGATGAAGTTAAAGAGTTCTACGCTGAACACACCAACAGATTCTACTTTAAACGTCTCGTCACTTTCATGTCAAGGTAAGTACACACATGACACGACTATGTTATCTTCAATATTAGCTCTACCTAGCTGTAATCCAGTGCTGATAATGGTCTCAGCATAGTAAATCGCTTTGTGAGAAAAACCAATTACAGCCCACAAACATTAACTTTTCAACAATTTTCTCCAACAGTCTTTGGTTTAATGTAAGGAAAAGCTTAATATTTTGTTCTTTTATTTATTGAACAATATTTACTGTTTGAACAGTCTTGTAACAATCCATGTATGACATAAAAATTGTGCTCTGTTCTACCCATCTTGCCATGCTGTATAAGAAAAAGAATACTTTGCAATTACCGTAGAGAGTCATGTACAAAATTCTGCCACTGACTAATTAATATCACTTAACCCAAAAAGGGGCTTGTATCAGTATGGTTGAAGTCTCAAGGTCTAGCAGCATCCCATTGTATTAGGGACAGCAGCCTAAAAGTGAGCATATTATTTTATTTAACTTGGACAGCCAGGATTAAAATTTTCTGAAAGTAGGTACAAGGCTGGATAGGTCAAATATGAAAAAAAATATCAAACACAATTGCTCACTTGTCTACACATTTTTTTTGCTTTCCTACCGCCTTTGCGCTATCCAGCCATCATCTGGGACGTGACTCAAGTTTTGGACATCGCTAGAGTCCAAAGAGTCGCTTCCCAGATAATGGCCAGAGCAAAAATGTGTAAGGGGAAGGAAAACAACAAATATTTGTAGACTAGCAAGTAATTGTGTTACATTCTCATCTTTTTTCCAAGGGCAGGTAAACCAACTTAGAGGCACAGAGGTCTTAAGTTACCAATATCTTTTGAAAATAATTTACATTATAGCATTAAACCTCTCATATCGAAGTTCATAGTTGCAACTAAGTTGCGTCCACTTACTTCATTAAAAATGTGTGTAGTCAAACCGCAATACGGAAGGCTGAAATTGGCAAAATATTCTCTAACGGAGTAATGTATGTAATATTGTCATAGGGACCTGGTTACTAATGGCTCTGGTACAAAAGTGTATTGACGAATTCTGGAGATCATACCTTTTATATAAGTCAACAAGTTCTCACCCTGTAATGTTTTTGTTTCGCTGCAAATCATAATTTTGAATTGAGTTTTTCACTGCACAGTAACAGGACGAAGTTGGTGTCTTGCAGGCTCAAATTTACCTCATTTGAGCTTTTCAAGTCACAGCGTTCATTTTATGAATGCGGATGAAACAGTTATTTGCTTTACATGTTACATTTTTTTCTAGGTTTCCTTTCTGTAGCTCTAACCCTTTGCCAGTTGCCAGTTGGTCGTTATTTTGTGTTATGTATTCAACAGAATCTCCTTATCACAGTCGTGTCTATTCAGTAATTGAAATAATTTAATCTGACTTATCGAAACCCAGCTGTTCGTTAGTTTTTATATTCCTCTTCCTTGATCAGTGCCATCATTCAATCCAAGTTAGATCCTTTCTGAGAAGCTTGAAGAGACCAAAAATTAAGTTACTCTTTCTTGGTATTATTTCTTGAAAAAGACATTTTAAAAGTTCCAACATGTGGTTTGTGTATGAATACAGTCTGATGTTTGCAACTGTGACGGTGATGTATTACATGAAAAAGTGGTGGCTAATTTACAAACATTCCCATTGAGGAGACCTCATAATATTCTTCTGTTACACTTATTTTAAGCGTCATGTTTGTAAGGTTTGTTGTCACTGTATAGACCCTGTATTGCTTGGCCTAGATTTTTTTGGGAGATTCCTTTGATAACTGAAACATTGGTCAATTGAAAGCAGAAGCCTCAGGTTTGGAACAATGCTTCTTTTAAAAGAGATGGTTGACACCAACTGAAATTCAAGTTAATTTTTAGAGTAAAATCAAGTTATATAAGTTCGTAAACGATCTTATATAAAAACCAACTTCTATTCTAGTGTTTGCCACAGAATTACAAAATTCGAAGGAAGACAATTATCTTTGCTCTTTTAAAAGGTATTGCCAAATTAGTTCATCATTATGTCATTTTTAAAGAGCAGATTCATTTGTTTTGATAAACAAATGTAATTTTGAAAAAGGCTTGATTATACTGTTTTCAATAATATTCTGGCCTCGTAGCCTGAAAAATTGATACCTTGCAGAATGTAAGCACCACTTAACACTCAATGCAAATTCCCACAATCCTCTTTGAGTGATATGTTTTCACAAATTTTTGCATATTTGCATGCAAAAGGACCTAATTCAAAAGTTTATAGTTTTGGAATAAGCTAAAGTAAAAGAGATTTCCATAATTTTTTTTTACTCAGGATCATGTGCAGATTTGTTCCTTAAGGAAGTGACAGTGAGAGAGGCCTAACAGCAGGTTTCACCTGGCTTTCTAAGACATCCCTTTTTATTGAATTCCCTTTGTATTGAGGTGCTAGGGCTGCTCACATCTAAAAAGCTGTGCAGAAACCTTTCTTTCATACGGCTTCAAGGAGGGAAAAGAAATCTATCAGTATGGAGTTGACAGAGACTTGGTTGCTCAAACATGTCAGTAAATATCCACTCAAGTTGTACAGTTCAGGACATTTTCTAGCATAATTTTGGGAGTTCTAACTCAGATTTTTGCACTGTCAGAACCTCACTTCCTTCAGTTCAGATTGACCCCTATATGTAGTTGAAAAGTATTTTGCGATAAAGTCAACCATATTATCATTGCAATCAAAAGCAAAAATTTTAGGAGGAAGGAGTGAGAAACTCTTCACCAGACCATTTTGAAAAATGACTTTTTTACTCAATTTACACATATTTTATCATTAAATATGATATCAGCCCCTTTCCAAAAGTTCTTCATTTCCCTTTAAGTTGTAGATTTTTCTCTTTCAAATTCCCTAGAGAATAGAATGAATGATGCCTCTTTCTAAGGTACAGAGATGGATTCAGAAAGTTAGGAGAGTGATCTTCCAAACATTTTTAGAAATTTTATTTTTACCCATGCATGTTGAAGCTATTTTTAGTCCATCGATTTCAGGTAGTACAAGTCAATTCGTTACAAGTGGTACCTCTCTTTGGGGCAAATTTTTGTGTTGTTGTACAAACATCCGTTGGTGTATTTCCATGGCGTGAGGACCCCCTAGCTCCCCTCAGTTACACAAAAGCATTAACTCGGTGTGATTACGAGAGTCAGATAAGGAATATCTAAATGGGAAATCAGCCAGACAATCCAAAATTACTACAAGCCTTTGTTGTAAGCTCTTAAGGGTCAAGAATTAAAACACTATCATTTAGTCTGTACTCTCTCTTTTTCTCTCCTTATTCTCTGTTTCCTCCTCTATGCTTTTCCTTTTTTTATCTATTTTCTTGTCACCTATCATCCTATAAACCGATTTTTTTATTTCAGTTTATTTTCATCTGTTTTTTAATTTTTCACTTTGCTGTTTTAGTGGGCCTTGCGATCTACACATTCTGGCAAAGGTAAATGCAATTCTTGAATGGCGCCAGCTGATGGGGCCTACTAAAAGTTATCAAGCCCACTATTCACATCCATCTTCTATCAGAGGTAGATGGGGTCTATCAGATACAAGGAATGCTGCTCACGGTTCTGGTCAGTACTTAGTTTCATTTCTATTAATAAAATATGTGGGTGATCCCAAAATCCTAAACAACCCCTGTAACTTTTAAATAAAGTGTGCTGAGACTTAAGATGTTGGGAGTGCCAACAGGTTGAAGGAAACTATTTTTGGGGCCCTTCAAGCTTCTGAGGGACCACTTTGAAGGGGCAGGCTAGAACCTGAATTTTTTTTTTTTTCAAATTTCAATCCTCCATCTGTGATAAATCATTTGAAAGAACATTAAATACATAACAACATACGCAATAACATTACATACATTTTTGTCCAACTTGCAAGTTTCTGTCTGTCACTGTTACAAAATGAAAGTTAATCAAAGTTTTGCAAATTTCATCTTTATCGGTTTTCCATTTTGGAGCAATAATAGTTGGCAACTTTTGGTTTTCGTTAAAAAATTTCATTTTTTTTTCTCTTTCCAATTATGTATATTTCTATAGGGAATTTTGGAAATGAAAGAAATAAAAAGTCAATTTGTGGTCTCTTCTTAATTTTCATTTGGGGCAATCCCCATTGAGTGATCCATCATTGGAAAGAATATGAACATGAAATTTGTCCTGGAAAACCAGAGGTCGCTAATTATCACCAATCTATAAGGATCATAGCCCTAAAGTTGAAATTTGCAAAACTTTGATTGATGGCTATCTTGAATTTGTGATAGATTAAAGACTTGCGATTTGGACCAAAATTCTGAATTGTTTAAGTCATTTTAATGATGTATCATAAGTTGGGGCTTTCGTTGTAAAAAATAGTGAGAGTCCATGCTCTTCCCCTTAAAATGCTCTCCCTACAAAATTTTGAGGGCACTCTCAAAATTTCTAGTCTCTATGTTAATTTTTTCCCAAAATTACAGGGGTAGTTTAAGACTTTTGATGGATTACCCTGTAAAATCACTCCATTCATTTTTATGTTGATTACATTTAAAAAAAATGTAAAAGAAAAACAGATTCAAAATGTACCCGTAACAAATAATTAATAATTTTAGTGGTCACATCCTTACATGCTTCAAGGATGATTTTACCATTGCTTTTCCTATTCTTAACTGAAAATTGTGGCAAATCCTACCTCTAAAACCGACTAAATCTCCAGAAGCATTTTCTAATGTAATCGGGTTAGTAGCAGCAGGTATCTTTATTCTGTCGGCCAGAAAATTTCCCGGTTGTAAAATGCTCTTGTAGAGAAACTATTATAGTTCTTGTCAGCTTTGTAATCGGGTTAGTAGCAGCAGGTATCTTTATTCTGTCTGCCAGAAAATTTCCGGGTTGTAAAATGCTCTTGTAGAGAAACTATTGTAGATCTTGTCAGCTTTAGAAAAAGTAATGTCTATTTGGAGATTTTGAACGTGTCAAAAAGTATCAAGACAATGTACAAAAGTAAAATATGTTTAATAAGGCTTAGATGACTTAAGACTAAAGTGTGAGCTGTATAGCTTAATGATCATAAAACAATGCAGAAAGAAAAACGGGGAATTGCAATTGGTGGTTGAGAGTTTGAGATACCAAACCATGGACTGAGCGACAGTAATAAGCTGTAGAATTACAGAGGAAAATACATTTTAACTCAAAACACACCAATGTACCAGTGCTTTATTTAAGTGATGTTTCAAAATCTCCTCACATCTTGGGTTTAGATCAGAAATGTGAATTCTCATAAAATAATGAAAATGTATGTACAAGTTTGACTCCTTTTTCAGCATTTGGTCAATTGCCTTTCAAAATAAGACATAGTCAGTGCGGTTAAAAAGTGATTGTTCTTCTTTTTTAAAAAAAAATTTTAAGGCCTTAATAGTGCTCAACGTTTGGGAAGGGGCTTGAGAAGTTTTTGAATTTTACCCTTTACCTGCTGGCTTTGATAAATGCTTATTGTTGAAAAACAATAAAGTATCTGACATCAATTAGACGTTTTGGAAAGATCGCGATTATGAATGAATTTTCTGCAAAGGGGGCCAAAAATCTCAGACTCCTAGCGTTCCCAATGATATACGCAGCAGTGCTTCATTTCCCCACTGCGCAACCATTCAAAGCTTTAGGGAGATAACGGTGCATCCAAGGAAAAATTATGAAAATGGTTTCGAATTATGCTTTAAAGTTCTTCAAAAAGTGCTTGATTTTTATTCTTATGACTGCACAAACAACGGAGAAATTCTCTGAACTTTTATGAAAATTCCTATTTCAGGTATTTTTTATTTTGTAACTCCACCTCAAATCACCAGCTACTTTCAGTTTTTTCATTGATCAGTAAAAGTAAAACAAAAATACTTCATTTAATTTCTTGAAATTAATTCAAAATTCCTTTATCTTTATAATATTTCAAATATTTTGGAAGTTCCTTTCTGTAATATTTACTGTCGACAATACCATCAAATACAGATGTCTCTTCCATTTCTGCATCGGAATAATTTGAAAAATCTGTTGCTTGTTCAGGATCTGCTAATACTGGAATGAGTATCACAATGCCTGCGTAGAAGCTGACAATTTGCGTTCTGTCATACTCAGCTTTCAGATCCTCATAAGATAGAGTTACATTTGTATTGAATTCGATTAAAAATGTGTTTAAAGCCTGCAAATACTCTTGTAACAAAGCCTCTTGAGAATTTTCAAACACATGAAACTGCACATTTGCTGCAAGTAGATAGTGCAGGTCAATCACAGGGGAAGCATAAAAACTTAATTGAAAGTCAACAAACTTACAATCTTTGACAGAATTATTTTTCTCATCAAATTTGAACAAGATATTGGTGAGCCATAAATCACCATGGTTTAAAACATGTAACATCTTCGAAGGTATCTCTCTGGCTCTTAACATTTTAGTGTAGAAAGTTTTTTGTACGTTTCTAATACCCTGAGCATACTTTTGATGGTCTTCAATCTCACTCCACCTAACGAGGCGATCAGCAACTAATGCTAATGCATTATCCAAAAATGTAACAAACTGCTCTTTGAACGTCTCATCTAGCCCAATTTCTTTTCCAGCCTCTTCAACCAATTCTGGCTCCACTTTGTGCAAGGCCACTGAAGCAGCATGAAGTTTAGCTAATTTTCTTAACACCAAAACAGCCTTTGGGTAGTCTAGCCGCTCGATTCGGTTAATTAATTTGTACCCTTTATCACAAAGGTCTTCTAGGATTATTGTGCCTAGCTGTGGCGAGTGGTAGGGAATTGGCGAGACAAAATCATTGTCCAAAAATGCATTTATTTTCGGAATAATAGAGTCATAGATTAGATGTTCTTTTGCCAAAATTCCTGTCTCTTTCAGTGTTCTCCCAAAAGCGTTGTTAATTACAGCCTTTGAAAACAATGCTAGGTATTTTGGTTGACTTGTCCCCTCCTCTTTCATATGCACCACAATTCTGAAAATTCTGCTGCTGTAATTATTTCCTTTCGATGATTCTTCCTCCACCTTGTAAGAGAGAATATCATCATCTGACAAGTGAGGTATTTGTTTTTGCAGTACTCTCCTCAATTTATTTTTATTCAACCAATCCATAACTGTTGTCCGCTAGCTGTAACATAAAAAAATTTACCTAACATTAAAATTAACATATGAAATTTACCTGTAACATAAAAACCTAACTCGAGGGAAGAGATCATGATCTCAAAGTTCAACTATCTTATTCAAAGGAAAGAGTTAAAGAATTGATGAACTTATTTATTAAAGATCTCATGCTAAAGATCAATGTAAACAAATGTTGCCGTTCGTATTGACTAAAATTCATGTCTTTAAAAATTATTAAATATAATCTGGAATCTGGAAGAAGACTCAAGTTTGCATTTTAAGTTTTATTTTTACCAGCGAGTAAAAGGGTTCTTTAATATTTTCCTTGAGCATGAAAAAGCCCCAGTGACATTTTCATTTATCAGAATTGCAGTCACTATTTTAAGGGTTTAAGCTCTTAACATTTTCAGAAAGGGCTCAAGACTTAAATATGTTTGCTTCATTTCAGACTTACTAAATTTTACTGAAGGGAAGGAAGAATAAACTCAATATCTTAGGTTTTAAGTAAAATTTGTTTTTTTCTTCCAGTTTCTAATTTTTTTTTTACTAGGAATCATGCCCACTATCCGTGAACATTCAAAATCTCCGAGAGACCCAGCCCATTCGAGTCCTTTCTAAGGCCTGTTCTCCTACTTTTTGCTCGCTCTGTTCAGGTTTTTGGTTTCAGAAGGTTTCTCAAAAACATTTACTTGCCTTGGTTAGGTACGGTAACTGATTTACTCCCGATGGTCCTAAAACCCCCTTCTTGTTTTGATACTGAACATTTGTGATTATTCAGGTGTCTTCTCCACCACTCTTATCCTCCCCATCCCCTCCTTTACATTATTGTTAGCCACATGCTTGCTCCAATCTGACACCTACAAGCTACTTTAGTGAGCACATAATTATTTTACCTAACAATTCTCTCAGCCAGCTGACTTACATTTTTGTCTCATTTTAAATGTATGTAAAAGACGCACGTACCTGTAGTTCTTTCTAATTTAAATATACTGTAAGATCGTCCTTGCACATCAACCACCTGAAATTAAGCTCAAGAAAATTCTAAGTGGTTCAAAAAAAGAAGGTTTAAGAACAAAAAAGTATATACAGGCTTTCAGGATGATATTTAACTAAATTTTTAATCAGTGTTAACTGAGTCAGTATAGACTAGACTAGAGTCTGTATAAGTTATTTGCCCATATCTGTTGGTAGGTAGTCTTTATTCACTATCTGTAGCAGAAATTGTATGTATTTCCCCTAAGTACTACTCTCTTATCTTAAGTGATATTGATTGTGCTCGAAATTAACCCTGTTATCAATAATACTTGCAGCCTAAATTAAGCCATTTTTTTAAAGTGTTTTCATTCATTTGCTAGCATGAACATGTACTTAAAAAGCTGAAAAAAATAACCAGCATTTTTGGAAAGTATCATTTTCAGTATGTGTGTATAGGGTGACCCAAAAGTTGTAGGACACCCCTGTAAATTTTTTGCACGAATTGAGATAGAAACTTGAACTTTTGGCAGGGTTCCTGTGTCAAAATAAACTGCTTTATGAACCTCTCCCTTCCTATTTTGGGGGCCTTCTACAGGGGGGCCACGGAGCCCTATTTTTTTAAATGGTAACCCCTACTAGTTGACTCACTGTTGGATAGATAATGAAAAAAGACAACCTTTGGCTTGCTTAGGTCGATATCTATGTAACTTTTCAACAAAAAATGATAAAATACTCGTTTTTTTTAAGAATTTTGAGGTTTTTACCGCTTGAGGTGCCCGAAAATCCTCACCCTACGGTTTTTGACTCGAGCGTTAAAGAAAAATATTCAAAGTAATTAATCAAAGCTGAATAATTTGTCAACTGCCTTAAAAGTCACCCAATAAATGACATGGTTTCACAATACAAAATCTTATCTGTGCTGATAGGTGTGATACCACTCGATCTCCTACAAGCTCGGTGTGCCTATTCAATTCATTGAAGGCGTTTTAGTTTGCCATCGTGGCATGCTTTTCTATGACTTATCGTGGTAACAAGCAGAATCTCATTAGAGACTGTTTCTTCTTCGATGACCTTTATTCGCATAAGATGTCTTATGCGATGCCACTCTTTGTGCGTAGAACAACATCTACATGTTGCCAAAGTTTCTGGAAGAAATTACGCATTTCTTTGAAAACTATTCTTTTTTCATGCTTTACGGAAAATTTTACGCAAAATATGATCTGAATAACCGGACAATTGTTCAAATTAATTAATCAAAGTTAAATAATTTTTTAATCGCAAAAAATCTACCCAAAAAACTAAATGGTTTACTTCACAAAACTTATATGTGCTGTTGGGCGTGATCGACCTCTTAAAAGGTCGGTGTGCCTATTCAATTTATTGAAGGCGTTTTAATTTGCCGCCGCGACATGCTTAATTCCTATAAACTATCGTGGTAACAAGCAGATTCTCATTCGAAACTGTTTAATCTTCAAATGACCTTTTCCCCTAAGATGTGTAATACAATGCCACTCGTGTGTGTAGAACTACATCGTCTACTGTCTAAATTTTCATGAAGAAATACGCATTTCTTGAATATTGAATATAAAAATATTTTTAGAAACGACTGCAAAAATTAAGTTTCATTGAAAAGTATCCATACGATCGCCGGTGACATTTTTAAAGTCAGATAACCATCACAAATTATGCCTAAGGGTTTTGAAGTAGCTGTGTCACTACTTTTTCGTCGAAAAGAAAAGTGACTCAGTCCAAGAAAAAATGGCTTTCCACGAAATGTGCGTCCCTTAACCTCGATCCACCCTATTTTTCTCCCACTTTTTCAGAGAAGATCAGTCGCAATTTCATCCACAGTATCCCAAAAGTTTCAGAAAAAGTATCCATTATTTTCCTGAAAAACAGATGTTTCATAGGCAAATGGGAACATCCTCACTATTATACGGCGGTTTTCCTTTAAATGGCAGAGCTCATCTCCTTCTTTTCAATTTAATTCTCTCTAAATAGTTACTTTTAGCATCAAAACAGCTAAAGGATCGTTATGCCCCCGTCATTTACTGTGAGGGAATGTCTGTTTCCAACATTTTCAAATTTTTTACGTTTCTTTTCTCTGTGCTTTTTACAGATAGCCCAGAGTGTGTTCAAAGGGAAATCGGCATTCTTTTCCCAGAGTTTTCTGAAGAGCATTGGCTGAAAGAGGAAAAGCATCATTTTGAAAATGGCACCGTCTATTTTGATACGGAAAGATTTATTCATAGAATGAAGGATCAGTCTTGTCAAATCGACCCAACTGTCAATGCTGACGGTCCGCAGGCCGGATGAAGAACTCTGGAAACTCGTTCAAACTGAAACATAAAAACTGCGACTGAAAAACTTCAGAAATACTGAAACGTGTGTGTTTTAAGATGTATCATTGATCTTCAAAATTAACTTTGTAAATGTCTAGTCTTAAATTTAGAAATATTCTCCTATTTAAAATGTGTAGCGTTATTCTTAAAGCCTGCTCCAAGAGCTTCCGTTTCGATACGATAAAAGTACGTACACCCATAAGCAATAGTTTCAGTACTTTTGATTTTTCGCCTACTTAGAAAATCGTAATAATATCTAAGAATTGTTTTTCATCTCTTTAAAGTAAACTCTATTTTTGTTTTGAACTTCCGCCTTTACAATTACCTCAAATATCTCCATCTAAACACATGACTCCACCTATCATTTATTGTTAACTGAATGAAAAAATCATGTAAAATAGGGAACTTTCAGCAGGTTGTAAGCATATTTTAGAATTCGTCTTTAACAGTGATACATTGGTAGGTAGATTTTAATCAAATTCAATTAGCTTTCAGAGCTTTCATCTGTGACTATTCAAAGGAAAAGAGTTAACACTTGGCAAAGACTTCAAGAGAGCAGCTGAATCGGTCATTTTCAAAATTACTCAAGCGCCAAAAAATCGAAAATTGAGTTTTTGGTGGTTCGGTATTGGTATTGTTTAGGCATAGATTCATATTGTTGCAAAGTGTCTAGCAGGAAACGGATTTTCAAGGCCCAAAAATCATTCGGAAAGTCTTGCCATTCTTAATAAGACTCAAGCGCCAATTCGTTTTTTTCCTCTTTTTTCGTTCAAACTTTGGGAACATTTCTGAAACAACCACCATTCGATTTTAAATTGCTATCTTCTCACACAATCGTTCTCCTGACCTCTAGGATTTAAAAAGAATTGATTAAAGCAGTTTTCGCTGTTTTTCTCGAATTCTCATTTCTGGCGCTTTAGTTTTTTTAAAAGTGACGTATCCAATTTTTGGAAAGTCCAATAAAAGCAACCCTTCTGCTGAGTTTTTGACTGAAAACTCTCTCCAGTATCCAAAAATATTACTTTCGAGCTGCAAAGTAATTTTTATGCCAAGAGAAGGTGTGAGGTTGCCAATTGATCTTGAAAGTCTGAACTCTGAACATGGAAAATAAAAACTCTTAATTGCTTTTCCTTTTCTCAAAGTCTCTTTTTTCTATTAAAACTGCAAAATTTTAATTGCTATAGGTTGATTCATGTGACATTTTCGAGGATTTTTATGCCAAAATGCCTGTAACATACTCTATCCTAAGTGGTTCCGGTGACTCAATGTTAAGTGTTTGAGATCTCTTTCCTGGTGGCCCGTCACTTTCGGACGATATCAGACGAGATACGTTTTTGAGATAACAAAAGTAGTATCCTTTTTAAAGGGTTTCGACCTATTCAAATCCGGCTAACCCTCCTCATTTTTTTCCATCCCTAATTGTTTACAATGTCTTTCTCCAAAGTTCGAACTTCATTCCAATTTGTCTGTGGATTCACTTAAATTCGCCGCTATAGATCCCACGCAAATTTCTTAAATTAATTTGCGTTTACTCACTGCCGGTCATCATAACGCTACAAAAGATTGATGCTTTTCTTCCTTTCTCAGAAAGGGTGGTATGATCACCAGTAAAGATTTCTTCTCACTCACTCAAGAAAAATAGCCAGCCTTTACGGGGAAGAGCTCCGTAGGTGAAAATTGAGTCTGCCTTAGCTGCAGTATCAAATCGAATGGCCAACCCCCCCCCCTCCCCAAAAAAAGTCCTTTCACACCAGAAAGAAAATTCATCACCAAAATGAAAACTCACGCAAAGACTCTTGCTGACCTCGTACCCAAGAAAAAAATCGGTCGATTCTGAACCCGGAATTCCTAATGGGAGGCTAGGTGGGCTTCAGGACCATGAAATTCGGATTCTTTGGAATCTATTACCTAAGGCACCATCTTTTTCCGTGGGCGCTCCGTCAATTTTGCCGTAGAGAAAAAAAGGAGGCGTTTGCATCTTGAGGATTGCTTACCCCGTGACGTAGGTCGGTGCAGCATGGCCAGCAAAATCCGGAATTCGAAGTATGAACAGCGGACCATAACGTCCAATTCTTTTACTTAAATCAACTCATGATATAATTTCAAAAACCTTATACAGAATGAATTTTTTCCTTAAACTACAGCATTTCCAAGAAAATCGATGATAAAAGTCGTCCGCGCCGACCTACGTCATCAAAAAAGTCCAAGATGCCCGAAATGCAAACACCTCCTTTTTTTCTCCATGCAATTTTGCGACCATTTGAGCAATTTATGGAGGGGGCGCTGCCCTCCCCCCCCCTCTTTCATGGGTAATTTTTGGGTCTAGGTTGGGCTGATTTTCGATTTTCGATTTCAAGCGAGTTTTCCGTTATTTTCCAGTCTAATTATGCAGTTGAATCGTAACTTGCTCGAGAACTCCGACATAAATCCCCCGACATAAATGGATCATAATCCCCCTTAACCTCCAAATGGGACTAAGAGGGGATGGGGGGTCGATACCATGAAATTCGGATTCCTCCATTCCTCAGTTGATTCCCTGTTCAATACCGCGGTCTCTGACTTCCTGCGACCTAAAACAACCGAGAAAAAAGTCTGGTATGGTGGTCTAATGCTGATTTCCGATGAGCGCTCAACCATGGGACTCCCCGCTTATTTGAAAAGTGGCGCGTCAATTTGTATATTTTGCCGAGCGCGCCACTGGAATTGGCGGGAACCAATAGGATTGAAGTTTCGACTTGTTTACATTCGCGTTGTTTTGATAAGCTGATAAGCCTTTTGTAAACAAACGTGCGTGGTCCTTCAACTTCTCGTGAGTGTTGTAAGTCCCTTGAATATTTAAAATTGCTAGAGGTCCTTGATTTTTCGTACAAATAGACGTAGTTTTTATTTGCCTATCTTAACCACATCCCTCCAAAGAATATTCAATCGGTGTTCCCTCGTTTAATCTCCGACGCTCGTACGCTCTCAAAAGTACCTATCTGTAAGTTCTCACTGATAATTTATTTTTTCCCGTCTCACTAGTTCCATACAGTTCAAAATTATTAAAGCCTTCAAATTCCAGGAAGCTTCAAACCTTCCATGTTGGTTCGTTTATTAAATTATTGCTTAAGTATTCATCTCAAAAAGGATTTACTTGTCCTGTTGTCGTCTAGGTGCCTATACTTAGGTACTCCAAATATATTTTCAGCATCTCACCAGTTTCTTTATACCCTGAGTCACCTTAAAGCTTTTTTATCATCAGGGTTTTTACAGCTAAGGGATGAAGTACTTGTGGCCTAGAAATAATGCTATGTAAGGTCTCAGTCAAATTGGGAGTCTCATCTATTGAGCATTTGTCTGCTAGGTTAGGGGGTGGTCAATGTTTGTTTTGCCTATGATGATCATGCATTGGAAATGGTTGATTTCATGCCTCAGGTATGGCAGATTCATACATATCCCTCAAGGATTGAAAACAGGATGGATTAAAGTTTCCTTGAAGTCATGTTTAGCAGAGGCACTTATTTTCCGAGAAAGAAAACCGAAGAGTTGAGGGGCTCAGAGGAAAAGGCGCATAAGTGCAGTTTTTTGCCACTTTGAAAAATACCTGTTTGAAATTTCGAAATTACATGGATCCTTATGGCGGAAAAGAAGTTCTAACTGACTTTTTTATGCTTAAAAATTTGACCTTTTTGGGTTGAATTTTTCACAGAATATGCATTAATACCAGTTTTACTTGAAATCATGAATATCTCATGTTTTTTCAAAAACTGCCCTTTTTGCGCCTTGCCCTCCAAGCCCCTCAGTTGATCTGACGACAAACAGGTAAAAAAGACTAAATGCCTGAAGACTGCCATGCACAATATACATTAAATGCCAAAATTGATGGGTCTTTGAACTTTTCAGTCAACAGAGAGCTTGATGCAAAAACGGCTTTTTTCGCCTTCCTTTCTGGAATTTCTTTAAACTTTTTCTACTGATTACTCGTACTTAAGTGCTTCTTTCCTCAAATTTTCAGACCCCCCAAAAAAAAATTTTGGGGGGGGGGTCAAAGTCAAACCTGTGAATTTCGATATCTCTCGGGCGAATGAAAGGTACCAAGATCCAGTTTGGACGTAAAATCGTCCAAAATTGCATACTTCAGGATTTTAAGGGCCAAAATCCCGAAATCATATTTTCCATCGCGTATGTGCTTTTTTTCGGTTTTCCAGTTGAGACAATTTCTTTTAAACAAAAGATAAACATAGTACTCAATTTTTTATTTAAACCAAAACCAGTTTTTCAAATTGTTCGTCTTTTTTTTGCATCCAACGAGTGGTCCATTATACTGGGGAACTAAACGGTTCCGGAGTAATGAGGGACTGAAGTTTCCGCTCAACGCGCGCCGACCGCTTTTCGCGCGCCCAAAAGCCGAATTCGGGTGTTATCAAATCAAATTGAATGTTTAAACCGTGCAAAATAAATTTTTAGGGATTCTTAAGGGTCGTTGAGTTCAGAAATTACAGATACTTCCACAAAATTCACTTTTCCAAAATTGCAGCTTCGGAGGCCCTACTTAGAGGCCCACGGAGCGGCCGCGGCCGGTCGGCGCTCGGTGGGCCATCTGAATCTGCAATTTTGGAAAAGTGAATTTTTTGGAAGTAGGTATCTGTAATTTCTAAACTCAGCGACCCTCAAGAATCCGTAAAAATTTATTTCGTACGGTTTGAACATTCAATCTGATTTAATAACACCAAATCCGGCACAATGTAACACAGCGACCTCCTGGACTACAATGAGTTTATTTTCTTTCCTTCCCTCGGAAAACAGGATATTCACATAGAGAAAAAAAAAAGGAGGTGTTTGCATTTCGGGCATCTTGGACTTTTTTTGATGATGTAGGTCGATACGACGAGTTTTATCGTCGATTTTCTTGGAAATGGTGTAATTTATGGGAAAAAATCATTCTTTAAAAAATGCTTGAAATTATATCATGAGTTGATTTAAGCAAAAAAATCGGACATTATGGTCCGTTTTTCATCCTTCAAATTCCGGATTTCGCTGACCAGGTTGTACCGACCTACGTCACAGGGTAAACAAACCTCAAGATGCAAACCCCTCTTTTTTTTCTCTATGGGACATTCATTAAAGAGATGACTTCTCTGCAGATGCAAACTACATTTCCCATTAGAATTGAACCTCCTGCTCCTGGATATACGTGGGCTGGAGCTTTCGTGGCCTCGGAAGTTCGTTACTATGTTATAGGAGCATATCGATATAGGAAAGCGGTACAGAGTAGATTAATTCTTGGCGCACGGTGTAAGCCCAGATCATCCTCTCGAAGGTTTTACTCTTCCGAAGAGGGGGAGGGAAACCCGATAGTAGTTTGAAATTCTAGTGCCGCGCTTGTTCAAACGGACTGTTTACTTGCGTCTCTCTTACAAGTTCATTCATCATGCTTTTCTATCGCTACGCGCTTTCGGTTAGCTGTATCCTCGTCGCTCAGCTCGGGCCCAGTCTGTGTCAAAACAGCTCGAATCTCGCTCATTGGTAAGTGTCGTCCCGGTTCTTATATTTTTGTCCCGTTTTTTTCACCGTAATTACTTCGTTTTGTTACGATTAAACGATCGATTTGTTACACGGTTAATTTTTTCGCCCGAGGGTGAAATAAAATTAAACGATCAATTTACGGTATTTTTTTATTTTATTTTTTATTTTCATCATTATATTTGGGGGGCTTGGAGAACAGTTTTTGCTATTTCAAGAAATACCTACCTACGTGTTTAAAATTTCAAAATTACATGGATCCTTGTGGCGGAAAAAAGTTCGAAGTGACTTTTTGTTGCTCAAAAATTTGAATTTGGGAGGGAATTTTTCACAGAACATGCATTTAGACTAGTTTTACTTGAAATCATTAATATCTCAATTTTTTTTAAAAACTGCACTTACGCGCCTTGTCCTCCAAGTCCCTCATTTTATTTCTAAATGATTCTGACAGATGAATAACATGTATCACTTCTTGAATTTCCGAAATGACTTTTATAACTCTAAACTGCCTCATCCCCGGGCCGCTTAGGCGAAGGATCCGGCATGTGGCGTACTAAAATTCTGTCACCCACCTATCTAACTTCGGTTTCCCAAGTTTGTATTTTAAAAAATGCCTACTGAGAACTATTATAGAAGTTTGAAAACACGTTTATCGAACTGCAACTTTTGCAGATCTCCTATTATATTTTGCCTATTTCCTCAAATAAACTTTTTTTAAAAGAAAAATTCTCCAATTTTTGCACGCATCGCAAATAATACTAATTATTTGAGATAAAAAAATAATAATAATGAATAATAATAATCTGAATAATAAATAATAAAAAAAACTCTCATTAATGAATTAGGGGGTTAAGAATGAAAGATTTATGTAATTTTAGAAGAAAAAAACTGTCATAGTCGAAAAATTATCCTTAGAACCCAATGGATAAAATACCAAAAGTGCAAACCCTAATAGCGAGAATGAAGATTTGACGGAAAGAAATTTTTCTGTAAGCTTTGGGTCCCGCCTTACTGGGTGCTGAACTGACCGCAGGTTGATATCTACATATATTTTTGACTGGACTTCCTTTTAACTCCTCCGCGAAAACAAATATGTTAGGATACGCGCTCGACAAATTTTCCCCGAGGTGCTCTCGGGTCAGGAAGTGCAGGCCGCAGCCCACATTTTAGGAGGGCAACTTGTAATAAGTTCACCTAAAAAAATTAAGCATTTTTTTAGAAAATTGACAATTTTACGATAAGAAGTAGTAATGGTTTACTTCTTTGGCGCAATAGGCGACGTTGGAATTGAGGTGACATCTGAGAAAAACAAGCAAAGCAACTGACGCTGAGCCAATTTTCGCACAACGCCTGGATGCAACTATTCGAGCTCTACGGATGTTCGTGTTGCATAAGCACAGGAGTGAAGGCGTTTGCACTCTTCAGGCACTCGTCACTCACCACTTCACCCGCTGCCGCGTCGCGCCCGCGGGTTGATTGCAGGCTGATTATTGAAATTGATAGACAAAGTTACAGACAAAGAAGACTAGAGGGATACGGAGGGATCCTATTGGTGGAAGCGGGTAGTTGCAATGAACAAAGGAGGAAGGTAATAGACTAACTAACCGCAACCCACAAGAGACCCCATAGTAAGCCCATCATTTTCTTTCTTTAGTCTATAGGAGCCACCCGCATTTTAACCAACAGGATCGCTCCACACTCCCTGCGTCTTCTTCGTCTATCAATTTAAATAACCAGCCCGCTGCGAGAACCCAAAATGACAGAGCACCTTCAATATTCGTCGTCATTTCGCACAAATATTTGCACACATGCGTATAGGATGTGAGCACTTTCGGCGTTTCAGTTTTGGTGTAGCGATGTGCCAAGCAAGATTTGTAGGGTATTTATTCCCGCCTGTAAAGTATTCTCGCAGTAAAAACTCGTGTAAAGAAATGAGGGTGCTGTCATTTTGGATCTTCCCATCTCAACCGGCCACCGTAGAGTGGATCGAGTCTATTAGAGAGGTTGGACTTGAAATTATTGACTAAAACTGCTATTTTGATGTTTATTTCGTCACATTTTAGACTGAAAGCGGTGTTTCGAGAAGAAAATCTCACGAGGGAACCAATGGAATCACTTTCAGGACCCCAAAGTTTTGTATAATCGGAGTTATAAACGTTTAAAGTTTCATAATTTTGTCCGACCACTTCTATTGACTCGATCCATTGTGCGCCGCGGGTGAAACGGTGAGTGCCGGGAGAGCCAAAACTCCTTCTTTTATGTGCATATGCAACACGGACATCCGCAGAGCCCGAATAGTTGCATCAAGGCGCTGTAATGAAATTCCTTCAGAGTTCGTCGCATGCGATTCTAACGGAGGGTGCTATGCTTGTTCTCTTGTACCTCAACCTAATTTCAGCGTCACATACCTACTGTACCGATAAAGTAATAATCTATGTCTGAGTTTTATCGTCAATATTTCGAAAAATGCGTTGATTTTTAAAATTTATCACAACGTTGCCGGTCCTCGAATCTCAAAAAACTGTTGGCATCCTAGCAAACTTTGTAGAGCTTTCCTTAACCTATACGTTTAAGTGCCGTTCTTTTTTGGATTTTTTCTCCTTTTTGAAAAATACTTTTAACGGTTAAGTGCGAAATTTTTAAAAACAGTCCTCGAAGCTAGCCTGAAGTTCCTCGCACAATATCCTAGTTAAGGCTATAACAAAAATCATGTATTATGTTTCCTCTTAACTTTTCCTTTACATGGAATTTTGCGCTTTCGGGATGAGCCTCGAGGCCTCGACACTATCCTTTTGCGCTATTGGGCGATGCATTTCTACCTTTCGAGGTTTATGCTTTTAGGTACCGTCCACCTTATGACACCTGTGAACTTTACGTTTTGTGAAGAAAATGTGACCTCCAGAGCAGTGCTTCTATTTCCCGGAAGTAGTGCCGAATTTCGGAACTACACTTTTGTGATATTCCTGAATTCTTCCCGGAACTTTTAAAACTCCCGAAATTTTCCGGATCTTTTGCAGTTTACGGGACTTTCTCGAAATTGGACTACATTTTGCAATTTGGAACTATAAATTTTAGCCCGGTTTAAAAACAACATATGTGCCATTAGTTTCCCCATGCACATAAGTGTTATTCCAGAGGATCCAGAATTTATAGTTCCAAATTGCAAAATGCAGTCCAATTGTTGAAAATATCTAAAATGAATCCCGGAACTTTTGACGGTCATGGAGTGGGAAAATCGGAACAAAAAAGTTCCGAATCCCGGAACTTTTGACGGAAATGGAATGGGAGCACTTTCCCAGAGCTCATCCCCCCTCCATGGTATTCTCGGAGACCAGTCTAGGCAAAATGACTAACATTTCGATTTTTTAAAAAAAAAATTGACTCGACTCTTTCTTCTGTGCGATCTTAAAACTTATTAGCGCTCAGAAAATACCTACCAAAACCTACAAAAAACCTATACAAAAAAAAAAAAAAAAAAAAACCTAAACAAAAAAAAATACATATACAATTTATTATCTATCGAAAAAAATATAGGGGAAGCATTCCCTTGCTTACATGGACGCGATGCCACTGTTCCAAATGAATCCAGAAAAGCATGGGTTCATAAGTTAAACATGACTCACGTGGAAATTGAGATACGCCCTTATGTCAGAAGGGCGACTAATTGTGATACGTGTTTTGTGGCTTTCACCATCAAATCGCTTCCTCTTTTATTATTAGCTCGTAAAGCTCGATTGCTTCATATCTAAAGCGACTTAAGTGCGCTTCAAGCTTTACCTAGGATTTCATTCATCATCGTTAGTCCATAAACTATCTTCCATAAATGAAGGTTTGGCTATGTCTCACGGCAAGTTGACACTGAGCTCGACTAGTGCATACTTTCGGACGTGTATTGGTTTGAAAAGAGTTAAGACTATTGAATGACATTCAAAACGAATTTCTCGTACCAACAGTCGTTTATTGCAGTTGCGGCTGCGGCCTGCTGCCTTAATCACAGTAACTATTTTAAGCGATGCTTATCTTCTATGGCCTTAACCATGATTTTAGAAGTACCGGAGTTAGAGCTCGGTCGTTTTTCAATGCGAGTATCGCCAGTTGCCATAATTCCCACTTCCCTTTTTTCCTACATCTCGAAGAAAAAGGATGTAAGAGGAAATGTTTTGCTTTATGGGTATTTCTAGTGTAACTTGTTGTGTGTTACGTTAAACCTTGTTCTCTTCGGCAGCACTACGACCTACAATATTCAAATTTTACGCGTGAATGTTTCACTGAAAATTCCAAGACTAGTTCTAGTTGAAATCACTATAATATCCCGATTTTCTCACCCACTACCCATGTGCCTTGTCACTCGAAACTCTTCAGTTCTATTCTGTGCACATTCATTTTGTAAACAGAAGTGTATTTGTAACTAAATTATGTACTAAAACTAAAAAAAAACTTCTAAAAAAAAGAAAAAAAAATTAGAAGGGTGCATAGACAGACGGATAGATTTTTCATGCTGTCATTATCTCTAAGCCATTTTTGGACTCATGAATTTTGCAAACGGAGGTTTATTTGATTTAGGTAACTATATTATGCACTCAAACTGAAAAAAAATCTTTAAAAAAAAATTTAAAAAAAAAAAATTTAGATGAGTGCATAGACATGCAGACGGATGGATTTTTCAGGCTCTCATTATCTCTGCGTACCGTACGCAGAATAAGACATTCTGGCCAAGTGCCTGCACATCAATTAATTTTGACTATTCAACGGTAACGGCGATGAGCTTCGAATAAAACTCGTCGGGGTCTATGCGCCCCGCTCGTTTTCCCGGTTTAGTGAAGCCGCGTAGCCTTGAACTTGGAATTCATTCAGTCGTTACGTAAATCCAGCTTCTTCACCGGCGATGCACAATGCGTGCGCTTGAGAGGAATAATGAAGGGACCCGTTTTCGCACGGGACAAACAGGAACTCGGCAGGAATACCCAGTGTCATTGTTTTATCTCAAATGGGACCTTGATTTTTTCAAGGCTCCTCCTCCAAAAGGTAAATCGTCATCCGTGCGCGATCGAAGCCGCGCATTGCTGTACCCGCCTATTAGAAAACAAGTCGAGATGCTTACGCATATTGACTTATTATTATTCATCCATAAAAAGCTAGAGAGAGGGACAGAAATCATGACGTGGATAACTGCGATGTCGAGGCAATGAGAGTCGCCACGCATGATCTGTCCGTAAAAACATTTTTCCGGAACAAATCTGTCGCTTTATCCTTAATTTTGTGTCCGATGATAGCCAAGGATTACCTGATGGACCGTGACTGCATTTCGTGGATATTTGTTTATCTTAAACTTGATGTTTTGATTCGGCGTAATGTGAATTTGATTCTCAAAACACACTGGAAAAAAAATCTCGGTGTATTTACTAAGAAAAGGGTAAAATTACCAAGAATTCGGGGTTCTATTTGATCCCAGTTTTTCCTTGGTAAAATTACCATTCATGGAATTGGTAATTTTACTTAGAAATCTCGGTAAAATTTTTAACTTTCTCGGTAATTTTACTGGACCTTGGTAAAAACGCTAGTATTTTTTATCGACTGTGGTAGAATTACCGAGATAAAATGGCAAAGTTACCGGGAATTGATTACCAATAAAAGTGGTATTCTTACCTGAAAAAAACAGTAAAAATTCCGGTTTTTAGGTAAGCTTACCAGTCTGTCATAGTAAAATTACCAATAATTGGTAAAAAAAAAAGTGAGATGGTAATGGTACCAACGGACCTTGGTAAGGACGCCGAGAATTTTTTTTCAGTGCATGAGGACAAAACGTACATACTTGAGTTTGATTTTACCTGCGCGGACATCGATAGCTAAATTTGGAAATTAAATAGCGCAGATTGTAATTAATTGCAGTCACTTGATAATACTGTATCGAAGTGATGTGCGTGTTGCCTACTTACCGATCGAAGGAGTGGAAATTTATTGCAAAGTGAAATAAGATGCATTTTTCGTTGCATTGTAAATTGCCGATCTGCTTGAGATCGAGATCGTGGTCGCAACGTTGAGGGATATTTTCGAATGTCATTTTGGCTGTTTCTGCGATGAGCTCAGAATGTACGACAATCTCGTTCTAAGAAATCCGGAAAAATTCCTGTACACTATCACTAAATACACTCTCTACTGAATGAAAAATTATTTAACAAGCTCATTTCCTCAATAGGTGACTACACAATAAACGCGACTTCGCGAATATTTTTTACTTTTTCTTCTTTTTTGCGAGAAGCAGTTCTGTTTACTTCTTTGTTGCGAGAAGCCTCCCATGAAAAATTCAAGGAATACATTTGGATCGTTTTCTTGAAAGAGAAACATAAAATAAAGTAAAATAAAAGAAGAGCAAAAAGTCTGAATCAAAGGACATGATCTGTGCGGCACGTGTTTTCAGATTTTGACCGTCTTTGCATATTGCCAGCCCTTTCCAAGGGAGCTTATTGCATCTCAGAATATGCAGGTATAGCACCTTTTTCAAAGATGAGAATTATGTACGTCCACGCGAAAATTATGGCAAGATATTGCAAAACGAACACCATCTCAAGTATAAACGACTCATGCTTACAGGGCACTTCGTGGTGTCACACCGTCATAAACAGTTTCTCATCGCGCTGTAAAATTTGCAGATGATCATCATAAACATAAATGGTATAGGTACGTCACCTGTCGAAGAGGAAAATTGAATCACTCCAGATGAATCGCAACACATTCGGTTGGAGTCCGCCCGCATCTTCCAAAAAATAATTGGCCCCCCTCAGATTTTCTTCCGGAGACTGGCATCCTAAGGTCAACCCTAATCTCTCTTGAAAGTCAAGTACGGAGGGTCTCGTGGATTTTACGTACTACTAGGGTCCAAAGTTATTCGCTAGAATGAGTGCTTATGATTTTTCCATTGAAATGAAATACTTACCACCAAAAATCGAATGCTAATCGAAGTAAAGTTGACCTATCAGAGCATAAGTAATCCCTTTGAATTAAATTTTTGCCACACGCTTGTAGCGATTTTAAGTTGAAATTATTCTCCCCCTCGAAAAAATGATCTTATTGCTGATGAATTGAATTATCTCTCTTGCTGTGTTCCACATTTTTTTGTTTTCCCTGGTAAAAATTGGCGATAAGAGCTGCGTTTCAAAATACCATAGAAATTCTTATAGCCAGCTAAAGAAGACTACAGAAAATCATATAGCTGGCTGTAGAATGCGGAGAAAATCATACGGCCGGGCTATACAAAGCGATAACAAATTATGCAGCCGGGCTATAGTTCCTATCGCCGGGCTTTACATTTTATCGCCTGGCTGTTGCTTTTTCGTCATCGATTATAAAAGGCTATAAGAAATTGTGTAGAAATTCGTGTGCTTTGGAAATCATTAAGTTTAATACGGAACCACCTTAATATTTACAGAACACACATTATATTTTCCTTTAATACATATTTTTTTCATCAATTAAAATGAGAATAATCCATACAGTATGTGCAAACATTTCAAAATCATGAGCTGAATAACGCTGATTCCGCGAGATTAAATATTAGAGCCTTACACAAAGCGGAGCGGCGACGCACTGGCGCCTACAAACCTAACAGGGATACTTCACGCATTGCGCAACGCGTGAAGTATCCCTGTTAGGTTTGTAGGCGCCAATGCGTGTTTCGCGCTGGCTGCCCGCCTGCCACGGCGCTTGAAGCAACTATTTCACACCAGAGGTATTGCACAGTATCATACGAAACTGAAGGCGCTCTAATATATTAGTAATGGCAGGCATCCATCCAAAGTACGGAGCTTTCCTCGCAAAATAAATCAAGATACTACGGCCCAAAAAGAGAGCAGTATTCCAAAAACTCACTAAGTCCTAGCATCCGTAATTAGTAACGTTTGGCATACACTTTATCGCCTGGCTGTTGCTTAATCGCCATCGGCTATAAAAGGCGATAAAAGGCTATAAAAAATTGTGTAGCCGGCTATAGAAGCTATTGGAAATCTTACAGCCGGCTGTAGGTCTATGGTATTTCGGAACACAGATTCTACCGCCAATTTTTACCAGGGCTTCTTTCATAAGTAAAATTTTCCGAGCCAAAATCCCTACAATATGAACATTCTGGTTGGATAAATTATGAAGAAAATCGGAGATTGATAGGTAGGAGATGTGGCGAAAAGTAAAAATTGGTAGACGCTCGCGTGACAGCCAAGTGTCATTTTGAATTTCGCGCGGGCCTCAAAAGCCCACATGGGGCGCGTAATTTTCTTTCCGCTGCGCTCCACGTTCCATGCAAGAGGCGATATGGCGTGAAGAAAATATACTACGGTCGTGCAGTGATGAATAATACGTGGGTCCATGAAATTTTCGAAAACAATTTTTCGGAAAGTTTGATGAATGAGTGATAACAGGGATAACATTAGGTAACAAGGGGCTGAAGACACACTGTCAAACATGTCAAAGTAGTGAGTGGGATCGCATTTCTACTCCCCGCAACACAGACGGAAAAATCATCGGACACTCAGTAGCTCGTTTTGCCTACTTTTAAAAATGAAGGGAGCGCGTATGAATTACATAATTTGTAATTGAAACGATTCCCTTCAAGTATGAAATCAGAATGCACATACTAAGGGAAGGGGTTCTGTCTTTACCTTGTATATCCACCTATCTGTTAAGTTGAAACTACTTGCTGAAGTCCCTGTTTTCCTTTTTTTTTCCAGGTGGCCATTTGGATCCAGTAATGTTGAATCGAACGATGTGTACGATCGATCAGATTTCAAGGTGTACTGGAATGTTCCAACGAAGCAATGCCACCAGTACGGCTTAAACTTCACCGAGGTATCCAAGTATGGAATCATCCAGAACAGCGATGACAGGTTCCTTGGGGAAAAGATATCGATTTTTTATGACCCTGGGGAGTTTCCTGCGTTCCTTGACAAAGGAAAAAGGAGGAATGGAGGGCTTCCCCAAGAGGGAGACCTTCAACGTCATCTGGATGTCTTCGAGAAGGAGCTCGTTGAATTTTTGGTGCCGGACCCCAATTTTTCCGGTGAGAAAGACGTACCATTTGGTGCTACAATTAGCATAACCTTTACTATACTTGTTACTTTGCTTTAGAACTCTTGGCTATAAAATAAACTCCATCGAGGCACACTAGTGATAAAACTCTGACAGAGTAATCCTCATAGCAGCGTTTAAAATTTCCGCTCTAAAGGTTTTTTTTTTTGTTTTTTTTTTCTTTAAAAAAAACCAAATTTATTGCTCGGCATTTTCATTGAGTGTATTTAACTTAAAGAATGAAAATTATGCAAATTGTTAATTGGACAGCATTTTTCAATAAGAAATAACCAAATATCCATGACTCTCTATAGAAACAACATTTGTGCCAATAGTATCTCTATACAGATAGGGAATTTTATGGATGAGCCAGATATATTGCCTCCTCACTAGAAAATATGGTGCAATCAATTCAATTAGGTAGTTTTCATTTAGAGAGGTAAGTATGAATTTGCAACGTCGCTAATTGAGGGACTTATTCTCCAAGTTTGGCTGTCGATTTACCGATCCTCGAGCCTTTAGCGATATCTTGAATTTGGCATGGCTGCATCATTCTATTGAAAAAAAATGCAAGTGCGCAATCTGCAATTACGCTTTTTCATAAGAACTCTACAGGGCCTTCACCTAATTCCCCGTCGGTTAAGAAGAATAAAACAAGCGACAAACTAGTGGGCCGACACAACAGGGGATCAACTGTCATGTCTCACGATAAAATTCTCATTTGGATACAAACAGCGAGTGCCGGCGATAAACTGCATGTCAACAAAACAGAAAAATGTTCGTTGTGAAGTACAACATCTCTTCATGTTTTCACCCATTACCGGCATTAAATATTCCGCTGTGTTAGCTTGCAGTGAATTCCATAGGCGGTTCTAGACCTTCATGCTTGGGGGTGCCCAGAGGTGGAAAATGTCGGAGACCGGCCCCGAAGGGGAAAAGTCATTCCAAAAGCGTCCATATCAAAAGCGTTTGGAATTATACCATGAGTTTATTTAAGCACAAAAATCGGACGTTAAGGTCCGTTTTTCACACTTCGAATTCCGGATTTTGCTGACCAGGTTGTACCGACCTACGTCACAGGGTAAACAATCCTCAAGATGCAAACACCTCCTTTTTTTCTCTCTATGGTGCATCTTTAAGAATGAGAGAGGTACCACAGCGAAAGTATACTTATCATGCACCTTGGCGGATCCAGCAAATTGGCAACATTGTTTTTCTCCATTTAAACCGATGGAAATGTATCGATTCTTGGAGGGACCAGGTGCTCCGACAAGAATCGATTTTTTAGCACAGGTTTAATGGAGGAAACCCGGTGTTGCCAAGTTGCTGGATGCGCTTCTGATCATGCAGCGTGAATGAGTAGTGGGTGTCAATGGCAAGCAACGCAACGGTCTGCTTAACCATGATTGCAACGTCTTCGGAGGCTCCACGGTGTCTCATTGACTCGTCCAGTCGATGATGTCATAGAGCTCGTCAAAGATGAGGCGCGTGTGCCGCGAGTCGGTGTGTCGCGTGGCGCGGTTATTCGAGCCCGCGGAACCGCGGAAGTCGGGAGCACGCGCCGAGCGCCTAGCGCCACCACGCGCGCTCCGCACTGCACACGTAATCTCATATCTCATTCAAAAGTAGCGATTACATTCCGTTGACACCACCGCCGCTGCCCCCCCCCCCGCCCCCTTCNNNGGGGGGGGGGGGGGGGGGGGGGGCTTGCTCTCTTCCGTGCGTTACAAAAGGCCTTATCAGAACGAAGGAACATTGATCAAACTTACCGAAAATTTGACTTTTTAAAAATTTATTTTGTGAATAAATAATTACGCGAGAGAAGTTTCGCTGACATGCAAACAGGAAAGGAACAAGCTAAATTATTTTGACGTGCAAAAAAGATCATATCCTCCCCCCCCCTCTCTCGCTCACCAAAAGTCGCGGTCGCTTACTTACAAAGCCACCCCTCCTCACGCGTTTAACTGGAATGGCTCAGTCAAATTGGTACTGGGGTTCAGGATTCAACGTGGGGACCCTGTATTTTTAGTAATAAAATAAACATCCTTCGAAAAAAAACTGCATTACGTTAAATACCACAGTAGTGCATCCCACAGTTTCTTCCATTTTAAATGCATTGATAAGTTTTGCACATATTTGCACCTGTTGCTGCGCTATACACGTACATGTAATACTTCTTTAGTAACACCAAAGTGGGGGAACCATTGAATGAACTATTTTTAAAAAAAGCATGTCCTCGTTAATTTTGGATGTAGGAAATGATGAGTTATTCATAAATCGCTCTGGGTTTGTTTTATCAGGTTTAGGAATCATTGATTTTGAACATTGGCGCCCGACGTTTAAACAAAATTATGGGGTGATGTCAATATATGTAGATGAATCGATAAAGACAATGCGATGGCAGCATCCGTGGTGGAGTTCAGCAGCTGTGGAAGAAGAGGTAAGTTACATTCAATGCATATGCGAATTGGCAGAAAAAGTTTCATCCTCACGAGACAAAAGTACAGACCTAAGGAAGTATCTCAGTTTGTGACATCGCAACTTTTTTTGTCCTATTTTACTTTTGAGGGTATGTGGTCATCGATATTGGACAAAACACCGTGCAATGTTTTTTTCTTTTTTCTTTTGCCTCCTCAGAAATATTCCCCGAAAATTTCGTGAAAATATGTCTAGTAACATGCTTTGAAATAAATACAGGAGAATCATAAATTTCAAAACACCGCAATCGAGATCCACACGGAAAAGACAACTTAGTGCTGAGCCGTGCTAACTCTTTAGGTAAAATGGCGCCAACTAAAGGCAGTAGGACTGAGCCCTACACTGCCGTAATAAGGAAGAACGCCGTATGAACATTCGAGAGTTGTCAAATTTCCTTCGATGAAACGTTCGTTTTTAAGGAAATTAATGAATATTTTTCGTTGAAATTTTCAGGAACTGTAGGTGAAGTTACGATCAAAATAATCTGAGTAAATTAGAAGAAAAATATCCACAAGTTTACTAGGAAATTCGCGATTTACCAAAGGAAATTTGGCAACGCCTGAGGGTTCATACGGCGTTCTTTCTTAGCACAGCAGTACAGCTTTAGGGTCCATACAGGCTATAGAGCTCAGCCTTACTGCCTTTAGTTAGCGCTAATTTACCTAAAGTGTCAGAGCTCAGCGCTTATTTGTTTTTCCGTGCTGGTTTTCGTAGTCTTGCCGCCAAATCATTGTTACTCTAGATGCTTTTTTCGTACCACTTGTTTGCTGATGTTCTAGGCGATTTTGAAAACTCTTTAAAAGTCATTTTTGAAAACTTTTTAAAAGTCATTTTTGAAAACTTTTTAAAAGTCATTTTTGAAAACTTTTTAAAAGTCATTTTTGAAAACTTTTTAAAAGTCATTTTTGAAAACTTTTAAAAGTCACTTTTGAAAACTTTTTTAAAGTAATTTTTGAAAACTTTTTTAAAATAATGTTTTAATACAAGAAAATGATTAATCATTTTATAAGGTGAAGTCTCAGGATGTCCTGTTATGTTGGCAAAAATATGTTGTTATTCCAGGCTGAAAGAGTGTTTGAGAAGGCAGCGCGTGATTTCATGGCGGCCACGCTGAAGTCGGCCCGCAGACTACGACCTCAAGGAAAATGGGGCTATTACTCGTTCCCGTTGTGCTTTAACTTCTCTCCTCACAACCCTCGAGCAAAATGCAAACCAAGTGCCATGAAGGAAAATGATAGGTGAGTAGATTTTTTACTCTTTCTAGTCTCTACCTTTCAAAACTCTTCTGCGATGTTCAAAAGTTGTAACCTTAGACATTGCTGATACTTCGGGCAATCTCCAGAAACACTGCAACTTGTGAAAGCTGCGTTTGGACTGATAAATTTTGAGTGACTGAAGGGACGATTTTGTGAAATTTTTGAAAGAACGAGAAGGTGATTTGAGTGATCAGGAACTGGGTTATTTTCGAGGATGACGGCTGGCGAGAACAGAGGGGGTGCTTGAGCGCTCGTCCGATAAACGGCCGTTCGCGGACAAAATACGTGACACTTTAGGGGGAGAGGTGTTTGAGCTTTCGTTACAAGTTTGCGTTACATAAGGTGGAAGGAGACCAGGGTTGCGTTACGTAACGCTAAAATCCACGCTACGTGCCGATTTTTCGAAAATTTAGGATGAGAAATCGGCGTGAGGTGGCCATTTCTCATCTTAAATTCATCGCTAATATAAGTCTTTTTGAGAGTCTGAGCAGAGCGTTACGTAATTTTTTTTTTAATAGAGCCCAGATTTGTGTTACAGGTGCGTTACAGGGGGAAAAGGTGGGTCTAATAGTCAGATTTGCAGCGGTACCGATTCTAAAAATGACCACCTTTATCCCTTTTTCCAAGGCCTACTTTTCTATCGTAGCGTTTAAGTCTCTGAAAATAATTCGGCTTTCAATTTGTTTCCTAACGTAATTCAAACACTGAGAGTACGTTTTTATGATAATTGCTGCTTGAAGGGATGAGAGCTATGTGAAAGTCAACCTAGCCTGACACTGAACTTTTTGGAAAAAGTTGCTTTTTTTGAACACCTCTTTTTTAACACACTGCTTTCCCACCCTCATTCTTCACCTCAAGCACACTATTAGTCTTCACTTCAAGCACGCCACTCATAAAAGAACTGGCTTCAAACGCAGAATCTTTGCGTAGGCATTATTTTTTATCATCAATACTAGAAGTATAATATTAAGAGCTCTATAAAAGTTGAAGGGGGGTGTAGATATACAATATTGAAGGTCAGCTCTGGCAGAACGCTGTTAATGCTAATGCCTCTGCATATGGGTGTTAATTTTTACGGTGTTACAATCTCCTCTGACGTTTTTTTCTGATCAATACTGCCAAGTAATATTTACGGCAATAATATCTGAAACTTATCAATCGCTTAGAACAGTATTGGGTTGCAACTGTTTTTTTCAGTTTCGACGTAACACGAGAAAACTTTTCGGCGGCCCGTCGGCTTTCCCACATAATTCGCAATTATTTGCAATTTTGCATCTCGCTTCTAGCGCAGCAACGATTCTTACAAGCTGGCAACAATGTTTTATCTCCCTTCAAATCCATTTTAATTATCGATCCCCACTAATTCACGTGCTTTCCACCTAGAATCGATCATTTTGCATACATTAAATTAGAGGGAAATAACTTTGCCAAAGTTACAAGAATCGTCACTGGTCTGACACTATATATCTTTAAGGAATTTTTCTACATTTATAGAACACATCTCAATCATTTTGAGAACATGAGTCACTCTATATTTTCCACAAAAAACTGGTTACCTACGACTTCTTTGTCGAAAGCTACTGATACATTGTTGCGATAATCCCTTGAGCCCTCGCTTCTTTTGGTAATATCGCTGAGAATATTTCCTAATTGCACACTTAGTTCCTGAAACATTTCTCAAAATCATCGTTTTATATCTCAGGAGTAACTGTACAAAATGTCGTATGAATGTCAACAGGTCAATGTTACCGGATTATCATTTCTAAGAACATTGCCTTCTGCCCCACTGGAGGGTTGAACACTCAATCTAATTACCCAAATCCGAAACGAACACGCGTATACGATCAGTAAGAGACTCATTTTTGTCACCGTGGTTTGTTGAAACAGAGAAAGCGACAGTACATTACGTAAACTTGGGATTTAACAAATATCCGAAGCGTTCCACTAGGTGACTCCATGTCTAGCCGTCTCCTCATCCTCGACCAGCACCTACTTTGGGACTCGGCACCTGTTATCTCTAACGATCACTTGAGTTTATGTGTCTTTGCATAGAGATGTTCTGTATGTGAATGAGCCCGAAAATCTTTCGTAAGATGCATTTATGAGACGACCTGCCACCTGCACTCCCGTGCTGAGGATTAACGCCGTATGAACCTTCAGGCGTTGCCAAATTTCCTTCGATAAAACACGAATTTCCGGGTAAAAATGTGAATATTTTCTCTCTAATTTTCAGATAATTTTGTTCGCAATTTCGCTTAATGTTCCTGGGAATGTTAAGGAAAAATATTCATTAATTTCCTTACCAATGAAGTTTCCATCGAAGGAAATTTGACAACTTTCGAATGTTCATACGGCGTTCTTCCTTAGCACGACAGAGTATTTCCTCTCCTTTCCAGTGAAAATCGATCGGGCGAGAGTGAAAGCTCGAACAGTGGGGAACTTCGAGGTCAACTTTCGTGACGAGTCATTGAACCACTTGATCTATGATCATTCTTTTGACCAATTAGTTCGCAAAATTGTGTCCATGACTTTTAAATCCATTAACTCATAATTTCTTTGGGATGTTTACCACGAGGAAAGGAAAACTTTTTGAGCCTTCCTCTCAGTGCTCTCTGTCAGATATTGTCATGTCAATTATGAGCAGTACGAGTGTGTATGATCGAACGTGAGTGCGTGTCAAGCGTTTGCTCTGTTAATCAACGAAGTTCGACAATGACACGAGAGCTCGCGACCTTCGTCGACCTTGACCAGTATTTTTTTAGTGAGCGAAGCTGGTGAATAACCTCTAAATTGACCCGCTGAGCTGTTGAGATGCCTATAGCTTCCGGAGTATTCAATCCTGCTGGCTCTACTAAGATAGTAGTATGTACTAGCCCATCCAAATATTCGACGGATATTTTTTACCAGGTCATTTCCGTCCCTCCCCCTCTCCTCCCCCCTCCCTTATTCTAGCAAAAACTAGACTCTTCCTTCTAATTTTTGCTAGAACCAATGGACGATGCTGAAACCTTTCATCAGGTATCGTCCACTGGAAGTCCGCCTTCAATTTTGCCGCATAGGCAACCCGCATATCGGAGTTCGCGAATAATTATCTATTCAAAAAATGCACTTTGGTACTTATCGCTCCATAACTTTTGATTAAACCGATGAACGATGTTGTCAACCCATGGCNGGGGGGGGGGGGGGGGGGTCGCTCATCTGAAGTTCGCCTTCACTTCCGCTGCATGTAGGCAACAAAACATAACAGGAATCACGAATAGCTGTATCTACTCTAAAACTTTCACTTACAATTATGTCCTTTCATAATTTTTTTTTTTCTGGAATCATTAGACAATTCGTAAACCTATTTGCAGGTATCGCTCATCTGAATTCGCCTTCAATTTTGCCGCATAGGCAACAAACGTACCGGAGAGCACGAATAGTTATCTGTTTGAAAAATACACATTTATATTGCTCCACGAGATTTGTTGCGACCAAAAAACGACGTTCTAACCCTTTTGATAGATATCGGCCTTGTTGTCGTGTCTTAATTGCCTTTTTTCTTGCATATTGTGTCTTTCTGGAAATTTCATTCTAAATTTATAAGTAGGTAGGTGATATTTTATCCTTTAAATTAGCAAAATTGCAATCTGAAAGGTAATCTAAGACTCAACATAGAAAAATTGCTCGCCTGAAAATTCGCTTCCGTGCACTCACATCCCTTTTCGATACACGTACTCATGGTGTTGACGGTCACATACATATTTAGATGCACGCGAATATTAGGCTATAATTCACGCCACGGCAACAAGATACAAATGTCATGCAAGGTCGCTCGCAAAATTTGGAATTTCCAATTTATCTTCTGTGAGTTACGGCGACAGGGACCGTGCATCTGTGGATTCAACGCGTGATACCGAAATTAAAGATGATTAATTTTATGACGGTAGTTGGCAGGTAAAAATAAACTTGTGTTCGTGCGTGTCTACTCCAAGGTGGAATAAGCCGCTGAAGGAGAAAAACGCGAAAACATCTTCTTTAAAGAGATGCGCCACACTCGTGCTAAAACTAGGAAAACACTCACCCGGCAATATTTTTAAAAATCAATTACCAGGGCCGGGCCTTAATGCACTCATGCATTTCTTTCATGCACTCCCTGTGATGAACGTCGTAAGTGAAGGGGGGGGGGCGTCTGAGACTCCGAGAGACACCTCGCGCCATTAAAAAATAGGGGTCCAAAGGTCCTCCTGGCAAATTTTTTAAATTTAGCATGCCTGAAACACTATTTTTCGCTCTATTTTAGAAGGCTGGCCAAAGTGCCCTGGTAAAAATTGCAGCAGAATCTGTGTTCCAAAAAACCATAGACCTACAGCCGGCTGTAAGATTTCCAATAGCTTCTATAGCCGGCCACACAATTTCTTATAGCTTTTTATAGCCGATGGCGACTTAGCAACAGCCAGGCGATAAAGTGTATGCCAAACGTTACTAATTACGGATGCTAGGACTTAGTGAGTTGTTGGACTACTGCTCTCTTTTTGGGCCGTAGTATCTTGATTTATTTTGCAAGGAAAGCTCGGTATGTTTTGATGGATGCCTGCCATTACTAATATATTAGAGCGCCTTCAGTTTCGTATGATACTGTGCAATACCTCTGGTGTGAAATAGTTGCTTCAAGCGCCGTGGCACACTGCGGCTCGGCAGGCGGGCAGCCAGCGCGAAACGCGCATTGGCGCCTACAAACCTAACAGGGATACTTCACGCGTTGCGCAATGCGTGAAGTATCCCTGTTAGGTTTGTAGGCGCCAGTGCGTCGCCGCTCCGCTTTGTGTTAGGCTCTAATATTTAATCTGGCGGAGTCAGCGTTATTCAAGTCATGATTTTGAAATGTTTGCACATCCTGTATGGATTATTCTCATTTTAATTGATGAAAAAAAAATACGTATTAAAGGAAAATATAATGTGTTTTGTAAATATTCAGGTGGTTCCGTATCAAACTTAATGATTTCCAAAGCACACGAATTTCTACACAATTTTTTATAGCCTTTTATAATCTATGGCGAAAAAGCAACAGCCAGGCGAGAATAAAGTGTAAAGCCCGGCGATAGGAACTTTAGCCCGGCTGCATAATTTTTATCGCTTTGTATAGCCCGGCCGTATGATTTTCTCCGCATTCTACAGCCAGCTATATGATTTTCTGTAGCCTTCTTTAGCCAGCTATAAGAATTCCTATGGTATTTTGAAACGCAGCTCTTATCGCCAATTTTTACCAGGGTGCAAAACCACGTTCGTCCGTCTGCGACGTTGCAGACTTTCTGTCATATTTTGTTTTTTCTATGGAAAAATAGTAAACGTAATTCCTTGAAAACTTCATTGATTTTGTATCTTCACTGATCGTTATGGCGTATAGTATCAAAAACAACCCACAGGTAACATCAGAGAACGAGATTTTTTTCAATGCCTCTCAATTTTTTGCGGAAATACGTATTACTTGATCCATTTGGACTCGACGATGGAGTGAGAGAGGTGAACAGAGGAAGGGGAGGGAGGGAGAAAGATCATTTGGCTTCTAAAATTTATGCACCAGCTGAAGAGAGGCAGACGCAAGCAGCAGACCCACTTCGGATAATTCCTCGGACATTGAACTATTACCGCACAGAGGATGTTTTATTGCCTACCTCGAAAATTGAAGGCGAGATGTCAGTGTTTGAAACATCTTTATCTCCTTCATCTTCGCACGTATAAATATTGGTTCCCTTACATTTTCAATCGGAAAGCGCTGTTGCCCGTCGTGAAATTGTCCCAGTGGCGTGGCGTGCTTTGCGATGTATCGATTGTTCTGCCATTTAAACCTATGGTAATGAATCGATTATTAAGGTGTTCGCTGTGAACACCCTGTTAATAGATCCTTTTCCATAGGTTTAAATGGAATAACAATCGATATATCGCCAAGCACGCCACGCCACTGGAAATTGAGGTCTCAGGTATTACAAATCGGAATTCCAACTTCAACCTCAGTAAAGTGATTAATTCTAACACGAAAAACCTGAAAAAACGAAAAAAAATGGCCAATTTTGAATGTGTTTTTTCTTTTCTTTTTTAGACTGGATTGGCTTTACTCAGGCAGTGGCGCGCTCTACCCTTCCCTGTATTACAAGAAAAAAGACATGACGTCCGAGACGAGGGCGGACTTCATGACCGGAAGAGTTGTGGAGGCGGTAAGAATGGCCCGTGGAAACCCAGTCATCCCATACACGTGCCTCAAATACTATGATCAAAACAATGAGTTTGTGACAAAGGTGAGATTTTTTTATATGATTTCACCTTAAAAAGTTTGGGCCTATATCCTCTTTGGAGGAAAATCGACCAATTTGAGGCATCATTAAGTGTTTAGTTGAAAATTGCCCACTCGCATGAAACTTCCCAGTGAATAAAATGAATAACTACGAAACGGTCGTGCTGCAAAAGCTCTGTATGATACGGTTGCTTTATTCGCTCAGCGAGTAGGAATAACAACAGATGCTTAAGAGCTGTGCTACATTGTAGCAAAGTTCGTTTACAACTTTATTTTAGGACCATTATTTTTGACAGCAATAATAATTAATTTTATCATTTTCTTGTCAGCCCTGCAAACGTGCAACGTGCCCTAACAGTGCAACGAAAAAAGTGAATTGCAGCTGCAATTCAATACAATTAAACTATAATATTTCATTATAAAATTGCGATATTCTTTCATCATTTGGTCAATAAATTCAAATTTTCAAGGACGAATACTGCAAGTTCCATGTACCAGAGAGATAGGCAATTTGCAATGTAAAGGAAAATTGCAACATATTTCAATCTCATTGATAGCATTTTTAGTAAGAGGAGCCCCTTCAATTAGTGGATAGGCAACATACTCAACAATTCAACGAAGGAAGGAAAATATTGCGACCTATGCTACTTGGGTCATTTTTAAGACAAATGAACCGAGTTCATCAGACAGGAACCAACCCACATCAAGTTGAAACTGAGACATAGAGATTTTAAGTTTTATTCCTCCATAAAACTCAATGTAGAAAGTAAACTTAACCCTCTAGGGCATGAATTAATTTTGGATCTGAGATTCTGGGGGACACTTACCTACTTTGAAGCTTGCATAAAAAACATTGAGTACCAGTTTTTTTTTTTCAAAATTTTAAATTTTTGGGAATGAGTTATTAAGAAAAAGAGGAAAAATAATGAAAACTTGCAAAATTATGTCACAGAGGAAAGATTCAATTTTTAAAAACCCCCAAAATACGTTGTTACGAATTCATAACGCTATGCCACAAGTAGAGGGTTAAACTTCTCTTTTCACAAACTAATATTTTCTTCGACTTCGAATTTTTGGTAGGAGAAAAAATACAACTAAAGTTAAGTAAGCATTCTTAAGTCAATTTTTTCGAAAGCGAGGGGTTGGTTATTTTCTGATGAACTCGGTCCAAATCAGGGCTGGATTTACCTACTTGCCGCCCATGGGACGCCTGTATTTTGCCGCTCCTTCTCATTCGTTTTGAAACATCGATACAAACCATCAAGTGAACGCGCCGGAGGAGAAGGGGTGCATGAGACGCGTTTACTCGTGTTGGGCACATTTTTTGTAAAAGCCCTGTCACCACTAGCAAAAGTTCACGGAACTTTGCGTGAAAGTTAAGTTCCGTAAACCAGAAACCTATCTCTGTGTGGACAAGGCCTTTCATTTATAAGAAATGAACGAAAAAATTATGAAAGAATAAATATGAATGTGGCTTTATAATTTAAATTTCCGCCACCGCGCCATAACCGCACTGAGTTTGGCGCAATGCGTAAAGTATCTATACAGTCTTATAGGCGCTATGCGTTTCACGCCGCGCCGACCGCTGCTGACCGCACTACGTTTGACGTAATGCGTGAAGTATTCATGGAGTCTTGTAGGCGCTAATATGTGTTTCATGCTGACCGGCGCGCCGAGGGCTTCTCCTTTCCATCTCAAGTCCTCGTCATCATTGCTCTCTGCGCCGCGCCGCTCCAGGCCAAATAGCGTGTTTGGTTTCTCTCTCCCCAAGTAGCATTTCTCAACGGAAAAATCGCTATATATTGCCATTTTATCGGCGATAAAATTGCCAGGATCCTCAACATCTGAGCAATTATCCTCGATTTTATCGCTATAAAATCGCGCTTTTATCGCCCGACAATTTATCGCAATATTTTCGAAATAAAAATCGCGATAAATGGCGATTTAATCTCGATTTATCGACAAAAATTGATCGCGATTTTATCGAACCAAAAATTGCGATTTGTTGCGATTTAATCGTCATATATCGCGATTTTTAATGCGATAATATCTCGATATATTTCCACCGATATAACCGCAATAACCAACCGATAAAATCGCTATTCATCGCGATCAGTGCTACTTACTTGGGTCACTAGACTTATGATAGGCGCTGTCTCTTGTATCACCGAAAGACGAACAAATTAGAAATTACTATACTTTAACTCTCCGGAAATGAGAGATTTTTCCGCCTTTTCTCGTTTGTAATTTTTTTTCTGACTCAGATTTTTTTCTTGATACCTACATTTGAAAAAATTACAACATTTGCTGCCCCCTAAATTTGCAGCTATGGGCCGCGGCCCATGCGGCCACCCCCTAAATCCGGCCCTGGTCCAAATATTAGTTAAAACTTTCTCTTCTTTCTCAGGTTGATTTTCACAACACATTGAAAGTACCGAGGAAACATGGAGCTGCTGGAATAATAATTTGGGGCGCATCCCGAGATGTAAATACAGAAAAGAAATGCAGGCAAATGCTGGATTTCTTGGAAACAGTTGTGGGGCCTGCTGTGATGCAAACAAGATCATTGAAGGATTAATCGGACCAAGCTTTTCTAGAAACAGCGAATTTAGTATAGTTCCTATGTAGATTAAGTGTTATTCCACCGATATCCTTAAAATGCTCAGTTGTCAGCTACAAATTATTCCTGGCAGAATAAAACCACCTCTAGGATTAAATTATCAAAGTTGCTCTAGCCCCTTCCATTCTGGTTGGCAACTCAATTTGGGATCCCTACCTGGAAGGGGTTTTCTGTTGTCCCGTTTGTAGGGGAGAGGAAGCGTCTTACAAGGAGACCTGTTGCACCTTGAGAAGGGAGATAAATCCATATTCGAAATTTTTAATTTCAAAATATATTGTGGAAACTTTTAAGTGATAAAAGTTTCCTGGAAAAAAGAGAAGGAAGTTGGAGGTTGCAAAGGTTCATGGCTGAATGCTTGAAAAAGAGAGTAAGTCTAGTGCGTTTTGATGTTTGAATTAAAATGTATTGAAAAATACTTGGAACTAGTAAATAATTAACAATCAAAGAAGAGAATGAAACAAGAGGAAGCTCGAAGCATTTCTGACTGAATAATCAAAAAGTAAGATAAGACTGAGCACCTGAAACTTACACAGATCTGTAAGAGGCTAATCTACCTGTTTGACAAAAACAAAAGAAATATGTAGAATACATATTTGGATGTCCTTTTTTATGTCTTTCTGTTTTATGTTTTGTTTTTTTTTTTTTCCTTTTTTATTTTTGTCTTTGTCTCCATTAAAAAACATGCCTTCGAAGTACTTACATCTTCAAACACTACTTACAAATATGAAAAAGGTAGAATAAATTCTCTATTTCCAATCACAATAAATACGAAAATGATCCTCATGGGCAATTGATGCTTTCATTGAACAGAAACATTATACATATTACGCAGTGCGTGTTTTTCTTACCACTGCTCATAAACTATTTGACACGCACCTGTTTCAATATGATCTCATTCATTTATTGATCTAATTTATGCCTCTTTTTTCTTCTTACACCAATTTGACTTGTGAAGCAAATCACTTTGCAATTAAATTCAATATTTAATAGGTGTAAGTTGAGTATTACTATATAATGTATTGTCCTAATGAATGAAATGTCAATTAATTAATCTACTTGATTTGAAAAAGGAAACAGAGTTACCAATATGAAGTGTACAAATTTATGTAAATATTATTGTAGTCAAAAAATAAAATAATTTGACTGACTTACCCTTACCCTACTTTTCTTACTTCTTCATTTGAAAATTATCACAGAAAAAACGATTAAGAGACATTTTGGTGATCCTGATAAGAAAATTATTAAAATTAAAGTGTATGACACACAGTATTAAGGTAAAAAAATGGACTTCAATGTGTAATTTAATCACAAATCACACTCTGACACAATTTATGCTTGAAACAGCTGATAACTCAATTTTTTTTAAAAAAAAATTAAGTAACTCCTTTTTTCACGATAATTCTTATTTGTAAAGCAAGACGACTGCTTTGTATTGTACTGTGGTGCAAATTCAAAATTTTGAAATGTTTGTTTTTTGAAACTGCAATTACTTGTAATAAATGCAAGCTGGATTGAAATTCGAGAGCAGCAATTCCGTTTTTAGACTTGTTAACGGTCTGCAAATTAGAACTGAAGTTTTACAAAGCAACTCTGCAAGGATGATAAGGATTATGACAAAATTTACTTTAATTAAATATTATCAGGAGATCATTTGTAAAGACATCCTGCCTTTTACCTCAATGCATTATCTTCCATGGACAGATATGTAAAAATGATGAAGTTCTAAGCATGACAGACACCCTAATACAGGTTGAGGAATGTCTTTGATCACAGCAATGTCCTGATTCACCAAAAAATAGTGACCCATCAAGCTGCCAAGAGATGAATTTTTAATGATGAATGGCTCAATTTTCATAATTGGCAAATCCACCTTGATTTTCTCATGTATCTACAACAAAAAATAAAGATAAACTTTTAGGTTATGAACAAATAGTGAACAAACTATGTAAGATGTTCAAAAATTCACAATAATTGAATGGACAGAGAACAAAGATTTTGGAATAAATTTTGGGGGAAAATGTCTCAAAATGGTACAGATGAAAAAATTACTTAGGTTTCCAACACGTAACTTACCTAATTTTATCCTTTTTTGAGGAGGACTTCCTGATGTTTCATCTTCTTCTGAATCGTCAATATCTGGGACAACCTATAAGATGGAACAATAGGAAGAAAATATTATCTTTAATATGAGAAGTAAATATGTGTGGTACAATATGAAATACAGAAGAATCTGATTGAACTTTGGGTTAGCGGGAATATTAGTGACACTGTTTAGCAGAGAAACCTATTATAAATAGCTCCAAATTAAGGGAGAACAACTTGGGATCTGACGGAAATTAGATCCTGCTCCATACTCCTCCTACGCTTTCAGAACTGGGACTGAAAAATAACCAGAAATATCGGCCCATCAGTACTTGGATCATCTTATTATAGTTGTTCTTTGCCATGTGAAGGGGAAAACTGGTCCGAAATTACCCTAAATATCGATCGCCCCTCCCCCAGAATTTTTTCAGGTGTTCCCCTGCCTGTTCCCTCCTGAAGATCCCTACAAATAAGCACATGACCTAATTATTAGTATACAAAACTGAAAAATTAAAACAAATAATATAGGATAATTAAAAGGATTAGCTTTGTACCGGTTGATAAAATAAAAAAGGAAAATCTCTTTAGCGTGAGGAACAAGTGTAGTTGGTTCAGATCCCTTTCTTGTTATCACTAAAAGAAAGTCGATTCTGTGTCAAATTGCATCAGATTAATTCCGATCAGCACACAGCATAACAACAAAATTTGCTTGACTCTTTTAAATGAGAGGTGAACATCAGCAGGAAACTATTAACTTTAGAAATGAAATATTAACTTTTTAATGAAATACTGATTTCATTTCTAAAGTGTAATAAATTAATGTTGTGTGACATTGAAACTGCAGGAAAGTGTATCTCAGTTGCAGGGATTCAAAATCTCCACTCCTATTTTAATTTTTGAAAGGAGAAAAAACTAACATCATTACTCGAAATTTGTGCAAAATTACGCAAATTGCAGATAAATAATTACAAAAATTTTGAGGATTTGATACTTTTTCATTTAACAACTAAAGTAAGACAAGAAGTCTGCAATGTTGCAAATCAAGATAAGTGTTTCTGGAGTTACTCTGTAGCATATAGTTTTTGTCACCGAAATCCATGACAATTAATTTTTACAAAATTTTCATCGTCCCTAACTCCTAATAAGTTCTAAATTAAAATTAAATGAGCATATTTACCTGTAATGGCTCATAATAACTCCTGGAATTGGTTGTGATGATGAACATAAGAATATCCTTAACTTCACTAGCAGTTAATCTAAAACGTGGTTCCAGCACGAGTAATCTTCGTATTAAATGTTTAGTTAGTTCACTAACTCGCCCATCACTGTTGAAAAATAAATTGATTCTGAATTAGTAGGGTTTATGATTATATTTTTTCTCAAAGATGATGACAGTAATAGTATTAGATATTTTGCACTTGTTTACTGTTAGAGATATAACTTGCAATTACATGGTAAAATTTCAAAGAAAAAATTATGATATGCATAAGGAAGCTCCAAGCAAGCTTGGAGTTAGCTTCTTTCAGATGACTTTTGATGATGTGACACAGCAAAAAGAAGACAAACAGCATTAAAGAGAAAAAGAGAGAGAGAATATGTATCTTACTTGGGGATCATAAAATCAGCTGCTTTGATTTTGTTGAACAACTGTGTTGGACTAGAATCGTAAAATGGAAATTGGCCATACAGCATAGTAAACAGAACAACGCCCAATGCCCACATGTCTGAAGGCTTGCCTGAAACATTAAAAGGTAATAAATAACCAGCCCCATTTGGAGTTAAGAGGAGAAATTAGCTTGAATAGATACAGAGATAAAAATAACCCTTGTTTCAAATCAGTTATCATCAAAATGCGCAGATGGGTGCGGTAACAGCTACCCATGCAGGCAGGATAAACGAAAACTTAGGGAACAAGGTTTCAATGATTTTTCAAAAGTTGGATGTTGTTGCAGTCACGACTAACTTTCCATTCCGGACACAGAATAAAAGTAACACCTAAATTATCAATAAATTGGTTCGATAACCAAGGGTCTACTCCGGTTCCAGAAAGATTTTAAAAAGCTAAGATTATTCTATCGACCTAGGTAAATGAAACATAAAATGAAGCTTTTTTTGGATAAAGCCGTTTTTCATCACGTGTAAAGACATGCTGCTAACTGATACCAGTATATATGGAGACAATTTTTAACAGGAGGGATGTTTCCGTTGAAAACAGCGCGCAGGGGGGGGGGGGGGGGACAATTTTTTTTTATTACTTGAAGTAGGTGGAATAAATTGGTTAATTTTTGACCAGATGAATTGGTTTTGATTTCAACCGATAGCTTTATAGTTGGTCTTTCAAATGAAACAAATATCAAGCCCCTTGCTTGCTTCATTTTTTTAGCTACAGCGCTAATCTGGGTATTTTTGGACAGCCCAGGGGCTACCGATCAGGTTCCATGAAAATTACCATCCGAGGTAAGTTTAACAAGAGCTACAAATAAAATTGAAAACCAAGGAGACTTTCAGGACAATGGTCTCCTTGGTACAAGAGTGTATTGCTCCTTCCTAAGATGAAGGGTAAAAAAAGAAATTTGCCATATTTCTAACACAGGCGTCTGAAAGTCTCAGAGGTTTATTCAAACATGTCAAATGCAGAACAATATTGATCCTTCATGACAATAGAATACTACAAATTAAATTTAGAAATTTTTCCTTCAACAATACCATTTTTCTTCTGAAGAGGCAATTTATCGAAGGCACTTAAAAACCATAAATACATATGAGATTGGTTACCTAAATAAGGTTTCCCACAAAGAACATCTGGAGAAATGTAGGCTGGAGAACCTCTTTGATCACAGAGCAAATCAGTTTCACTACTCAGAAGTTTCCCCAAGCAGAAGTTAGTGATAGTAACTTTGAGGGATTCTTGATGTAAAACTAGGTTCCCCAATTTTAAGTCTCGATGAACAATATTCCTCTGAAAAACATATAAAATTAAAAATTAGATAAAATTCTAGGTATGCAGAAAAACTGTAATTAGAACTTAAACACACAGCTTTTATTTCAGTAAAAATATAAGTAAGTACCTAGATGGATTTACTTATTAGGTTGAGAATTTCTTTATAATGAATTGCAAATGTATAAGGACAGAATTTGAAAACTTTATAGCAAAAAGTTCAAATTTATACTATACTTAAATTGAAAACAGTGTACCCCCAATGTAACATTTCAAAATCTCTGACCTCGTCTTATTTTTTTGCCAAAAAAAAACTAACCAAGATATTTCCTTAAAATTTTCCTAAAAGAGTAAAGAGTTTAAAACATATTTTTAGAAAAATGTTAATTAGCTTTAAAATAAAAAAAAGTATGGGCGATGTTGCGATCAAAGATACTCATTTCTTGACTTCAGCCATCAGAATACTTTTTATTGTTTTTCTTAATTTCCCATGGAGATGTTTACCATGTGATGACTAACAACTGCACTAATAACTATGACTACTGACTATATAATCACCCACTGACAATCATGATTTCCAGATTTGTAACTTTTTGAAATGGTAAATTTTTTATCCTTAGCTCAAGTTCACTGACCAGTGTGCTATACAATCATCCACTACATAGAGTCGTAATATAAATGGGAGAGCTGGCGCCACTTTTAAGCATTTTTCAGGTCCCGAATTCAATGACTCTTGTGTCATGCTGGGTCACCATTTTGGTACATAATCGATTGTTTTCGATTCACGGGGACCCAGCCATCCGAGAAAACAAAGAGGATATGAATTATTACGTATTCTACAACGCCATTTTGGATCGAAGATGTATCAAATAGGTAACCAAATCTTGGCGCACACCGGGCTCGGAACTCATCGACCAGAACATGGCCCCAGCTCACTTCATTATATAACGACTTTATGCTTTCTATGTACATAGCTTTTCATCACTTATTTTATGTGTTTTCATGCGTCCTCTGTTTCTTATATTATTTTGAGCTCTTACCTTATGAAGTTTTTCAACGACACAGACTGTGTGGTAGAATATGATTAGGGCATCATGTTCAGAGAGTTTCTTTTCTCGGATAATGTAACGCTGCAAATTTATCAGATCCATACTTTGAGGGCAGAACTCATGTGGGGTGAGGCAATCCAACACAAGACATAAACGTTGACACTGATTTCCAATTGTCTCTGTCAATCCATCACTGCTTACATGTTCCTCTACGGCAAGATCCTATGGAAAGAATGGACATGCGAGTGATAACAACAAATTGAGAGGAAGCATTAACCAATTGAAACATAAAAGAGCTGCTTAGGTTCGGTTGAACATTTTTTTAACCATACATTAAATGGGTGCACTTCAAATGACAATATCATCCAAAATTTTCTACTTCAAAAGCGAAAATTGTCCTTGTTGGTTCCTCTTTTAGCTACTAAATACTGTTAAAAAACTTGGCTTCAACAAAGGCTTGAAGAGAGAGAAACATTCCAAATAATTCTTTCTCAGCGATTTGATTCATATATTTTTCTTTGCTAAGGGGCGCTATTGGAAGACGCTTCAAAAAAAAATTGTGGTTGAGAGAGAGGATGAATCAAAAGAAGAAATTTTTGAGCGATTGTTGTACGATGATAAGTGAGTTCTTGACCGAGCTTTTACAGGCCCCATAATCCTTTCTTCATTTGTTTGCTCATGCAAAGGTTGGTTATAAGAGTTCAGAGAATTCCACATAAATTACCTTGAAAAACCCATGATGATGACTAACATGAGGTAGATCATGCAAGAGGCTCAAAAGAGAATATTCTGTGTGTAGTAACATTTTCCCTTGTCTGTCATCTTGAGTCTCCTCTTCTTTTGGCGGAAGCAATAAAATCTGTAAAAACAATTGAATTAAATCAGATGGCAGCAAAAATATTCAATGAAAGTTTGACAGAGTTGAAAGCCGAGAGTGATAACTTGAATTTTATTACAATTTTTTCATACTTATGATCAAATTTTAAAGATTTTGCAAAATGCTAGAGTAGTAAAAAAAAATACAAGAAGAAAATAATGAAACAACATGAAATAATAATGTAAACAACAAATAAGAAAGGCAGAGAACAAATTACTGAAATCAAGTGTTTTCACTACGTCTTTCAGATGAGATTAATTACCTTCAATGACACATCATTGATAATTTAAAATTTTATAGAACTGAAATGTTGCCATGCCTAAAGGCTACGTTTTGAGGGGCTCCAAGATGAAGATGAAATGGCGAAATTCGAAAAGTACGGCCTTTTCTTTGCTCTTTCTTTACAGTTACACAAAATTAAGAGGGGAGGGGGGGGGGGGGGGGGGGAGCCATCACTTTTGAAAGTTAGAAGTGACAAAATGCAGACGGCACATACTTCAGCAGCAAATAGGTCAGTCTGCTCCTGAAATTCTGTACATAATAGGAGAAAAAGAAACAGAAGATTTGAAAAATACTGTCAACACTTCTCAATTTTTTTTCTTTCTAATATTAATTTTTTATTTCATAAAAGTCTATTTTTCGATCTCAAATCTTCTTTACGTCCAGTCATCCAGTCCATCTCCATTACTTTTAATTGCTAGACTTGCAACTGATAGCTACATAGATTATAGCCAGCCAATCACGCGTAAACTTGTTATCTCACCACGCGTGATGTCAGCAAGTCTATATAAGCGTGCGCTGCGCCTAAATCGAGGTCTTCTTCCATTCCCTAGACCAGAGACATGGTACTCCTCTCTTAACGTCTCTTCGTCAAAGGTTTCCTCATACCTTTTTAAACTCAAATAACTTATTTAAATCCCTTTCACCAAGTGTCATCACTCTCAACATTTAAAGTGCATCATTGTGGGAAATCTCAACGACTTTTCCACGTTTGTTCTTCATATTTTGTGCAACGTTTCTGTGCAATTTCAGATCAATACAGTGATATACTTTATTTCAAACCTCGTCTCTTTGATTCTTGATTCTTGCTCCATTTGTCATAGTTTGTTGGTCTTACGTTAACAAAGACCCGCTGGTGCCGAAATCGGAAATCACTTTGACCTTTATTTCCATCTCACCACTAATAAACTTTAACGTGGTATCGAAACTGATTTTTAACTGACTCTTAACTTTCACAAATACTTAAAGCACATTTGAAAGAGACTCCAACTTACCTTAAGAGTGTAGAATTCATCTGTTCCCTCTTTCCGAGCCAAGCACTGAACTATGCTTTTGACTGGGGATGTTCCATGCATTGGACCCAAAATATAAGGACCGGCTCTCTTCATTTTCAAACATGAATATGTGATGGAAGGAGATACTGAAATGAAAAAATGTTGTCAGTTTGAGATGATGCACTAAAACCAAATCGGGAAACTGATACTCTTTTCCTGACCAGAACTGTGAAATAATTCCGGTAGATTATTAGTGTTCTGCACCGATATTACGTTCCGCTCGAATTGCTCCCTTCTCTTCCTCAAACGCATATTATCCTGGCACAGACATCCTATCCTTTGATCATCTGGTATAATGTATGAATGCCCCTTTAAATTTATGTTTCTCTCCTCAAATAATTTACACTTGGGAGGATGCATGCGTGCAGAGTGTCTACAAACTGATGATCTATATTTAGCGGGTGAACAGTGTACACTACAAAACACGCCGTACACTCCAGGAGTAGCCATGCTGATTTTTGGTTAAAATTACTTTCACCACACTGGGAAATAGTGTTTAGGGAAAATTTGCGTTTTGTGGGTGAAAGCGAACACTGATGAACTTTTCGCACCCTTTCTGCATGTAGGTCAGTCCATTACCAAGCTAACCTTAGAAATTTCCCTTCTCAGAACTGGTTTACCCTGAATGGCAATTTTGATGCATTTTAACTACTCCATCCAATTGAACCATTTAGTTCGCAAAATTTGCTAGTCCCTGTAAAGCCTAAGTCACACGCACAAGTTGATGAACATTCTTTGAAAAAGTGAACTGACACCGGTGGCTGACTGCCCACAGTCGAGTCTGAATATATATGCTTTTGGTTAGATTATGCTGAAGATTGTGATATACTAATGACTATGCTGGCAAGATAAGCTACTGATAGAAACAAATAATGTACCTCAATCTAGGGAACGCTGAAGAAAATTTCGGATGTCAACAGAATGCCTTCAGGAATCAAGTAAACAAACATTTGAAAGAATAGATTCGGGAAAAAATTCACAGGAGTGGTTATAATCCACACGGTGCTCTGCTGTAATTTCCATGACTTTGAAGCTCGAATAAAAATTTTGAACTCATTAATTCACTCTATTTTGACAGACCAGAATTACACACCACAAAGTGAAAAATAGTGAAAACAAAAACAAAACTTTTAGAGGTTAGAACATGCTTTGTTGCCAAGTATAATTTGTTTATTTCCGTGCCTCAAACAAAACAAGGGAGTGAGCGTTAACTGTGGCAATGCTGTATAGCTGTGTTGAATCGAAATTCAATTTATATTTATACTAGCCGTTCTGGGCGCGCTTCGCGCGCCCGGCACGTCTAGCCGGGGGGCTGCGCCCCCTGGACCCCCGGTCACTCGCTACGCGAGTGACATTCGGCTCGCTTCGCGAGCCGATTTTGTGGTGGTTGCGAATTTTTTATCTCTTTATTAAGTAGATTTCATAGAAAACATTATTCAATTTTCACTCCACAATTAACTTGTAGAATAATAATGACGGGGCAAGAGATAGACTGTATCTTGAAATGGACGGTTCCCACTTAGCAGAAACAGCCAACACCACGAGTAAGTGAGGAACCATCTTTAGCCACTTTTTTTTTTTACTTTTCTGAAAAATATTACTGAAATTTTAGTTGCGCTTCCTTAAATGATAAGTGTTAATATAAATTTCCCTTTTTTACAGTGTTGTTAAAATAATAAAGTTACCCAGCAGGAAATTTCATTTATATTCCCGGTGGGCCTGCTACTCAAAATTTGATTTGCCGTTATTCAGTTGAGCTGGGCCTAAGAAATCCCACAAAACCCATTAAATTTACATTGACAGGTCGAAAGTTCGTCTTATGACGCACAATGTTAAAAAGCGAATTAATTGTGTTGCCAGACAACACGTCCTGCAATACGTCATCATTGAAGCTGGATTCATGCTTATTTTATCAAAAATATCCTCAGAGAACAAAGGATAGGAAAAGAAATATTAGAACAGAAAGGAAAAGAAAGGAAAGAAAAAACGCAGAAGAGATTCAAGAAAAGCACAGTATAACAGAGAAAAAAATATAGAAAAATAACAAAGAAAAGACTCCACTAGGGTAATCTGAGCTCAGCTGCGTGTGAGCATGAGCAAGATAAAATAAAAACACCGAGGAGATTCAAGAAAAACACAGTAAAGCAGAGAAAATGTACAGTCAAATAAATAAAGAAAATTACTATCGAAGAAATTCTAATCATTCGGAAAATAATTCGCTGGCGTAATCTATGCGTAGCTGCGTGGGAGCACGAGCGAGATTTGTCATCAACTGAGGCCGCTAGGTACCCTGGTACCTGGGTGGGCGAGCGACAATGCGTAAGCGGTGGCATGGTTCGATTGACAGAGGAAAGGGGACCGGTCGGACATAGGGGAAAGGTTCAGGCTGAACCGTTCAGCACAGCGCAGCGTCAGTCACCGGGTGGGGAAGAGAGGCGGAGAGGGGACACTTCCCCTCGAGTGAAATAGAAAAAGGCAGAATCCTTCGAAGTTTATATTAATGATATTTATTTAATATGTTCAAATAAAATGGATAAAAAAAAAATTAAAAAACTAAGCTCAGAAGAGTTTTTAAAAAAAATCTTGAAAACAAAAGATAAAAATTTAAAAACAAATTTCTATTAAAAATGAAATATTATAGTGTCCGATCAAGGGGTGCAGTTTTGTTGCCTGTTCTTCTCAAATTTAGAGGCACCTCTTAAACAAAGGGCCGTACAAAAAAATGGTGAGAACATTCAATTTGCATTTTGTTATGATCTCCTCATGATTGGTTTACGGATAATGGGTTCAGCCATAACTTTGGATCTAAAAACCCCAAGGGGACGAGAAAGAGAGACACCCCCCCCCTCCCATATGATTCTAATAAAATTATTACATTCATATGGCATACCGATGGCCATAAAGTACGAAACCACTTTACTCCAATTTTTTAAGTGGAACAAGTCAACTTTAGAGCTTGAAATCTCCACTCTATAGCTTGAAATTCTGTGAGCAGAGAGACAAAATCAAGAAAGTTTTTGAGTTACATTGAATAGTTTTCCAAAAAAATAAAATACGACAGAAAATCCGCAACGTCACAAATGGAGACATGAGGTTTCTCAATTTAGCAGTCAATATAGCAATAAAGCAGGGAATTCTCTCTCAGCATGCACTTACGGAAAAGTTAAAAAAAACGGTTTAAAATCTACAAGGCAGGAGAGGAGCTTAAGTGCCGTGGGCCTGAGAGGTTTTGATCAACTACAATATGACCCTCTTCTAGATATGCTGATCTAAGCTCTTCCAAAATGCATTGTGTCCCTGTCTAGAATATGTTGTTGAAACCAGCCTGTTCCAGATAAGCCTTTTATTCAAAAATTATAGACTAATCCCTTTCACTTAATAATTTCCCTTTCTTTGTAAACGGCTGGCTATGAAAGTATTTTAAGGGAACTAGGAGAAAATATATCAAATCAAGGAATAGAAAATAGAAAATTGTTTAATGCAAAAAGTACATTGAACAGGACTGAATTGCACGGATAAAGCGTCTTACATGTATTTCATTATCTATGGCTTCTGAGCCCCTCAAAAAGGCTAAAATAAGGTAGATCTGGGTACAGAGACAGATATGAGTAGGTAAATGAAGGTGAGAAATATGTTAGAGTTTGATTGACGAATCTGGTGCATTAACTTGTTGAGTGGAATTTTTTTAGAAAACATTTAGATCACGGTTATTTCCATAAGGGCTGATTTCTAAATGTCATGAGTGCAAGATGAAAAATCAGGATCACTTTTTCTAACACCAGTTCAAACGTTGTTTTAAAGGCCCTCATAATTTTCAAATCTTGAAGTCACAAAAATTTTACAAGAGTAACAAGTTTATACACTGGCTCAGTCAATTATACATGTTCAACAGTGTCGCATACTTGGTTAGTTAACCTAAGAGAAAAATGATGTGATGAAAAGAGTTACAAACTGCATAATCAAGAACTTCTTGAGAGAAAAGCTTTTATAACACTCTTGAATATAGTTGATTATTACAAATCATCAAATCTGTGATTAAAATAATTTGTATTACAGGCTTTGTTAAATTATTACTCAGCATCATTCATCACATGTCAATCATTACATGTTTTTTGTTCCCTTTTTTTTTTGGTAGATTTCATACCAAAAATAGTTCATCGTTACATTACATAGATGTTTCCTTTACAATCTGAATTACTTCACTCTGAAATTCGGAGGCACAAAAAACACTGTAAAAACTAGATCAATTGAAATCATTACAAGTGTGTTAGATAGTACTGAAACATAACAGAATTTTCATTCAATTCCATTGGGGGGAAAAAAGGTGTTATATGGAGGAAAAAGCATCTATTATTTCTTTTTCCATGGGTTTCCGAAAAGTTCTAGGTTTTTGAATAGTCCGTTATTCAGAGCTGAAGACGAAGCTATGATACTTGTAAAGCTAGATTCTAAAGTTAGACTGTAGGGCTAGAAATTTAAAAAGTTACAAGCACATCAGTTTTTATGAACATGACTATTAAAGTCAATTAATATAGTTAGTAATATTGAAAAAAGATTTTCAAGGGGGGTTCTGGTTGCCTTGGCTGCTGCCTCCGATCAGGCTCAAATTTTTCCCGTACAGTTTTTTGCAGGATTTTATTTCACATATTTATGTATGATTTCCCCAATGAGCCTTAAGAGCAGAGCGAAAAATTGAATAATAAGAAGATGGCATGTAGCCATTAAAATCCTGGTAAAGGGAAAAAGTACAGTAAGAATCTAGTTGCAGTTACATAGGCCTGCCCTTTTTCCTACCGGTAAGAAGGAGCGTTGGAGATAAACAGGATACAGGTTTGAGTTTTACATTGGATTCCATCCAAAATTATTTGTCTTTCTAAGCCTAGTCATACTTCTTGATACTTCAGAAGTAATAGAAAAATATGCTAAATGAAATCATTAAAAAAATCCGTGAAAGAAATTTGATCGTAATCAGAGGAGGCAGTGTGAAAAGTTCCCTTGTTAGTGAGGGCTTCTAAATTTTTCATCATCACATAAATAAAAGCATGATTTTGAATTTAACACCCATGGAACCGTCAAAAGAAACTGATTTTGAAGGATGAGACTAATTAAAGTAAAATATAACATGATATAATGAGTTTGAACTAAATTAACGAAATTACTATGTACTAAGAACAAAACTGATATGAAAAGTTAAACAAATTACTCACAAACTGAGATGCCATTTTTTCCAAAGAGGAAAGAAACATGCAAGTTATGAGTGATTAAATAAGCCTGAAGATTAAAGCCAGAAGCTTACGCAAAAATTGAGATCACAGCAATTTTCCACCTCTAACACACAGTTGCTTGATGCCACCACCAAGTGGATTCTACGGTCAACATACTAAAACTGAAACCTTGTAGGGGAAAATACCCATGTTAAAGGGCTGATATAATTCTGACACAGCTGCAGCATTTGCTAAGTTAGAATAAAAAGTATAATAGAAAATAAATTATACATTAAAATTACAACTAATTGTAAGATACCAAAATAAAAAATACGGCAAAAAATGAACTACGAACACCTAAATGGAATGCTTTTATGACAGCATTAGGCAAATCAGGAAAAAAAAGACAGAAAATACCAAAGGACAGAAAATATATCACATTATGGAAGATCCTCTGGAGTAGAAATAATATGTAACTAAGATTACGGTACCAAAAGAAGTCACCAAGAAACAAATTGAGAATACCACAAGAGATGAAACGTCTTGATGACTGCCTTAGGGAACAAAAAGGACATATTTGATAAGCCAAAAATATAAATCAAAAGTAATTTTAAAACATTTGACGACATACGCCAAATGAAGAGGTACATTGGACTTAACGAGAGAAAAAAGAAGAAAGAAATTAGTTAAATACTACCACCTACAATCAGATGATAGTTGGAAGGAACAAATATTTTCAAAGACATTCTGCGGGATATTGGATTCCAAGGATATAGTAGTCAACAGGAGAAAATTTCTCCCTGAGAAAGTCTTGATATGTGGATGAAGGGAAAATTATTTTCTAGGGTGGGCATTTCAGAGTTCTTTGAACATAGTAAATGTTCAAAGAAAGAGTAGAAATGTAATTATTGAGATATTTACATTTTGCAGGTACATTGTAATTAGTCAAAGGACCCATGATAAATATTTAGATCTTCGAAGGATGTCTGCCCAAGGTGGTCTAGCATCATCATATCAAGTTCTTGCGGAGGAGCGTGTGGAGTAGAGGTGGGTCCACCTGATGAACCGTGCCCACTGTCAGCAGAGTGATTGCCCGCTTGCCATGCCCAGATACCTGCATATAGTAGAATTGATTAGAGAGGTTAATTATTTTAAAAATAAGTAACTAATAAGGGGAACTTCCCAAGCTGCCGTCTCCAATCGGGCTGAAAAAATTCGTTCCAACTCTGGATGAATCCATCAGACCCGTGTTTTTTTGTTTTTTCCAATGCACCCTGGAAACACCATAAAAAATTCTGAGAAGTCCGATTTTGAGCGCGCATGCATAGTGCGCGCCGGACACCCAGTGTGCACCAGGAGGACTAGGCAAGGGGAAGTAGCACTCACCCAGCCCTCCCGGCGCACTGTCTTCACGCGCTCAAAACTGGACTTTTCGGAATTTTTTTAGGGTGTTTCCGGGGCGCATAGGAAAAAACAAAAAGTTACGGTTTTGATGGATCCATCCAAAGAGTTTATACTAATTTTTTCAGCCTGATCGGAGGCGGCAGCTTGGGAAGTCCCCCTTGTAAGTTCTGAATTTCATGCAAAATTTGTGAATTTTGAACTTATGAATTTGGATGGAACTTCCGAGTGTTCTTTGGTGTTGCAAAAAGAGAGCTGAAACTGTCATGGGCGGTTGCTCCAAGAGCTGAGTGACTCTGTAAAAAATGAAGAGCGAACTATTGTTCTTTATTAAAAATATTCAAAGGAAATCTAGGAGAAAATTAAGTGGAGTACAAATGCCTCAGAAATTGTGCTTCGGAAGAGATAGACAGTTTTATTCTTAACTTACAGCTCTCAAATTCTTCCTCCTTTCCATCTAACCTCAGAGCCTAAATACATTTCTTTATACTTTTCTCCATAAGCCCTCTCTTGGAGAAGATAGGACAGAGGATAAATGGACCGTGTTTAACAGAAAGGGACCAAGCCACATCAGCTATTGCCAAATTTAATTGGGCAATTTAATTTTATACATGAAAACAGTTGTGCGGATTTGTGTGCAAATGTCGGTGAATTTTCTCCGTAGTACGAAGCAAACTCCTTAACAATTTCAGAGGAATCTGCACAAACATTCTCCCGTAAAAAATTAACCCTTTCCGGTCCGCGGCAGTTTTCCACGGCCGTCGTTAAGTGAGGTTAAGGTAGCAGCGATGTTGTCAACAAAGACAGTGGTTTCCAAAGGCTCCACCAGAGGCCGCCACTTGCTGGAGCAGTCGAATATACCCGATATCGGGCCTGCACAGAAGTTCAAACTTTTGGGCGACTATATCCGACATCGGACCTAAACGCGTTATTTTTCACGGCGAATATATCCGACATTGGACCGGAAAGGGTTAAATTGCCCTGTTAAATTTGGCAATAGCTGATATGGCTTGGTTCATTTCTGTTTAACGCGCGTCCAAATATGGAATAACGTCGCGGTCCAAATATGGATTAAAATTTTTAAGTTTGCCTTTAGGGAATACAAAAATGAGAAATTTCGAGATTCAAACCTGAATTAGTGGATGGAGTAGATACACTATGATATGTAGTAGATGGCGGGATGATGTTAGGACGAATACCACCACCCAGCTGTGTGTAAGTTGAACTAGAGGGTGATCCAGATGGGCTTATCTGCCTGTAATGATAAGTTTCTGAGGCTGCCTGCTGGTAGATGCTTTGCTGAGTTTGAAGAGGGCTATTGGCTGTTGAACAAAATCGAAAAAAGGTTAAAATTTGGAGAATAACAATACCTAACTTAAAAAAAAAGATGGCATTGAGCTATGATATTTTTACTATTTTTTTATTGCAATGGCTATTCTGTCTTTTCAGGAGTCAATTAAACTGATCAAGGGGAATTTGGAAATGGTCATCTTCAATTTTGATGTGGTTTGCTGCAAAAATAGTTCAAGTGCAGCTGGTTGACAAGAGCTTTTCAGTTTCAGCAAATGGACCCTCGAAGCCTGGTTATCATCGCCAACATTGTTGCTCCTCTGAAAAAGGGGCGTACCTCTATCAGGGTTCCCAGCCAATTTTGGAAAAAAAAATCCCTGACCTTTCCAGGTTTTCCCGGCCAAAATGAAAAATTTTCCACGCCTTTTTCCGCAGAAAAAACTCAAATAATTTGCCTTAAAGGAGACAACACGCGCATTTTTCGATTTTTGTAAAAACTCCTCTATTTTCATCAATTAACTGGTTTATCTTCTTTTTTTTTTTATAAGAACCAGGCTATAGGATGGTATCATAACACGAATGAAGTCACAAAAAAAGTTAAAATATGTTGGAAAAGAAAAAACAAATTGGCGAAATATAAACGCCTTCTTAAACGATACATGCATCAATGAAAGCAAATGATTTTTCAATTTGTTTCATTTACTCATAGTAGTATTGGTTTTGAAAAACAAATCCCATCATGGTATTGCTGCTATGCTAAGGAAGAGAGCACTGAACAGATTCTTTTAAAAAATAATCCAACCTGCAGTCTTCGTTCTGCATACTATTAAGAACTATTTTTAAAGAAACTGAGAATTTCGTATATTTTTTTTTTAATGAGCGTATTGTCCAGGAAAAAAAGGCAGAGTTACAAAAAAATAACCTCTACCTTATCATGCAGACATAGTTCTCAGCCGATAAAGAGGATGAGTGGGCGGAAAATTCAAAATACAACGAAGGAATTGCAATTTCAATTTTAATTCTTTTATTTTTATTTGTTTATTTATTAATTTTGATTTCCTCAGTACTGGAAAAAATTCCAGACTTTTTGAGCACATTCCCTGACTTTTCCAGGTTTTCCAGGTCATTTTTTTTCCCTGACTTTTCCAGGTTTTCCAGATTGCTGGAAACCCTGTCTATTTCCTCAAAAGCGCTAGAAAGCAAGGTATTACATGGACAACAGGGCTCACGTGAAAATTGAGAAATGTCCTTGCATCAAAGGAGTTATATTGTGAGCAATGAAAATCAACAGCCATCCTGGTGGCGACAGTAGTGCCTCTAGGCAACGTTCGATTTGTGTCTGAGAGGTTCAAAGTTAGTGACCTATGTCAGCTTCTCTTTTCTTTGAGTACAATTTAATTTTAGGCCAAAGAATCCTCTCTGCTAGAATTGCACCTTCCGACTCGAAACTAAAATATGTTATCTGACTAAAATTACTAGAGATAATTCTACAAATATTAAAAAACCTTGCAAAGATGCTTAGAAAAATGTTTTGTGTGTGATTTTGCTCCGTGTCTGATTCCGTTCCCATTTCTGATTCTGTCTTGTATATTTTATTTTAATGTAAAAGTGACGACAAAGCAATAATTTAGACCAAACATTTTCCGAGGTACCATACCATTTTTGTACGATTTTTCTAAATTAGATTAGAGATTATCAGATGACAAAATCAGGTCGCATCCATTAAAAGTTACCACACTTCTTTTCAAGGGGAGATTATATATACTCACAATGGATATGTTGATGGGGAGTTGGAATGATCTGAGAACCTGATCCAGCGTATCTGTGCTGCATGCTATAATCTACAGTTGGCTGATATGTCGCTTGTTCATTTGATTCAGAATTTCCAGAAGATTGTAAAGATCTGAAAATACGGAGTCAAATTATTAAAAATCAAAGGAAAGCGGGTAGAAAAGGGTAAAGATGCTATGAGAAACACAAATATTCTAGTTGCAAAATTCAACTGAAAAGAAACCTGCATGTCTTCAATCACTGTAAGTTTGATAATTATTTATTCGACACACCTAGAATGAGGGTGTCATATTCAAGCCTAGGCAATGCATCCAAATTCCATCCAAATCCTCTCCAACAACTACCTGTGGCCTCATTTCCTTTCCAGCTCCCTATTGTTATTCAAATCCTCAACCATACCGACCACTCACAAATCATTAATCAATGCTTTGGGTTGCTGTATTCCAAACTGATAGGATTATGCAAATAGTAATAGCCTTGTTCAACCCTCAAGTGAACAGATGGCGAAGGTGAACCAGTATTTCTAACAAAGCGAAACTCTCAAAACCTGAGGAGTTAATGGCTAACCTCGGATGTTCAACCTTTCCCGACTTCAAAGCATTCTCAGAGCATTTTTACATTTTGAAAAAAATTAGCTCCGAATGAATTTCTTGACTTCCTCTTGGTAAATAGAATCCTTTGAAATTCCTTTTGAATACTACTTGGATGATAAGAGATTTATTCAAAAGATAAAAATCCATGACTTACTTTGCAAGAGTGTTTGTGCAAATGATGTACTCGATCTCTTCAGTGTAGGGATTTAAGAAAGCAAAGGCTGACGTGCGTAGCCACACATAGTCTGTCCTATTACCTCCCCGAAACCGATAAATCACAGACATCACTTGACCTTTGGATTTTAGAACTGTTGAGGAGCAGAGAGAAGAAATTTAAAGAGCCACATTAAAGCTAGGGTACATAGAATTGAAGAACAAGGTAAACGTATTCAGACCGAAACAAATGGATTTAATTAAAATAATGGAGTAGAACTCACTGCCTTCGCAGCTTAAACATAATAATGTGATCAGAAATTACATGATTAACCTACGGATACAAGAGACAGACATTCTGATTGAATAATTAGGATAAAAAAAATGTCTACTAGAAAGTTTTGTTAACCAATCTCGCAGGTGGTGGAGGTTTACATTTTTACAGAGCTTTGCAATTGTATGCTCAGCTTTGCTATTTTTCTCACTGATTATAGATTTTAATATCAATAGTTTTTGCACTTTTTATAAACTCTAAAAAACTGCAAGCTTTTGGTTCAAGATAATGGATGGGACAAATCACATACAAAAAAGAAAATGATTAAATTTAATGAAAATCGCAATTACAATTTGGACTTTTCATTTAGATGTATAAATTAAGAGGTATTAAATTAAAATTCTTACCTTGATCAAAGCTCTCTTTTACATGGGAGACGTCATCAGGGTGGAAAAAATCAAAACAGGATTTGCCTAATAATTCCGCAGGTGTGTAACCAAGGATTCCAATGACTCTTTGATCAACAAATGAAAATTTGCCATCAATAGAATGGCGTGAGATAAATTCTGAAATTAGAAAATAAAGTACATACACTAAAAAAAGGAAGAAAATAGAGTCGCAATTAATGATTAACTTTGAAATCATTTTCCTAATTTGTGATTGTCATTTGTCTATTTTAGGCGGGGAAAAACATACCATAACAAACAAACCATCTCAAGTCTTCATGACTTGCGAATCTGACCACCTTCATACTGAGTAACATTGTTTAACTAAAATTTAGACGTATTTAGACACAACCTGACTAGAACATTTTTAAAAGGAAATTTATCACCCATGATACAACCTAAATAATCATTAAAAATATAAAAATCTTGGTGGAAATCAAATTTTTCACATATTGCCAAGTCACTTTGTGACATATAAATATGTATGGCTAAGTCTGTTTCCCTCCCTGTCTCTGTCTAGGATCTATGTTCCCATTGGGGGACCCCATCACATGACTTAATCCACCAATGGGAGAGCTGGGTGCTGGATGGAGAGAGGGATGGATCAGAGAGACGCTACTTGAGTTAATATTGTTTTAGCCCGTGATCATGTATCTCTAGTCCGCAGTGATGTGAGTATATTTTTTCGGGAAGATATTGCCCTTTCAAGGTGATTTCCTATTGTTCGTCTTTTTCTCTCTGTAAGGTGTTTGGTCGGTCGGTGCCCCCAGTATGTTCCTTAAAGCCTTTGTGTTTTACTTGTCCATGCTCCCGATTCACTGAGCCGTCCAGGCGGACTTGTTTCAACTTAACTATTAAAGAATCAAAATTTTTTAGTGGCGGTTGTTTAATTTACCGGATTTACAAGATTTTATGGCGGTTGCTGACAAACAAATAAATTAAAATTTTACTGTAATCTTCGATGTTACTAACCTGCATTAGAACTTCCTTCAGAGAGGTCAGTAGTGTTCGGCATGGAGGTAAGTTGTAGACGTCCAATAGCCACAAGACAACATTGTTTTGAATCGACATCGATATTCTGATCTATTTGAACTCCTTGAAAAGAAACGAATATCCATACATTATAAGAGTTTTTACGATCGAAACAACTTAAAGAAACTGATTATTAAGAATGTCTTCGATTACACCATAGATATAAATTATAAATTAACCATTTAACCATGGATTTAAAGCAAGCCTCTATTTTTCACCATTCATAATTATCTTTGAATAACACAGATTGGCACTTTTTGATGTTGAGTTTTGTTCTGTACACCCACCTCATTTAGATAGAGATAATTGAATTTCAATATTAAAATTGAGCCTAGAAACCTCTTAGGAATATTTCAAGGCACCATAGAAAAAAGTTATTAGTACGAATTTGAGAGGGAGAGTGAAAGCTCTTGTTGAAGAGCAAAATAATGATTCTGGATTTAAACTCACGTCAAACTATGCCCTTGTTCCTTAACAATTATTAATGACTCAATGCTACTGGCCGATTTTAAATTTGTTGGGTTAAGTAAAAATATAGATGAAAAACTGTATAAAAGCATGGATACAATACCATTTAAGGGGTTATCAAACTGACCATTAGGGGGCCAGTTCTTGATGAAGCCTGTGCAATGTACAACAGCATAGTTATGGCCATCTTTAGAGGGACCGAGCGTGTTTCTTTGTTTGTTTCGGTTAAGATGTCCAGTAGCCATCGTATCAGGAGGAACAGCTCCAACTTTCATCCGACAAATGAACCCTCGCCGAGAACCCATGCATACCCTCATTGCAGCTGAAAAGGAGAAATTCTTGATGTTTATTATCTATACAAATGTGCATACATACATAACTACATACATGCAGTATCATGTACCGTGTATACCGTCATCACATATTTTCGTACGAGGATTACTGAAGACATCCTCTTTAAAAAATAATTAAAAGCGGGATTTTTGAAACCCTGCAAATAAGATTCAAGGTTTTGTAGATTTGCCTTCCATTTGGAATGACCCACAACAGTCACATGTTACATACATTGCTTGATCTTGTTCGAAGTAATGTTTAGTGTTAAAATTTCAATGAGAGAAGATTCTTTACTAATAACAATCAAAAGCATTTTCGCTTACAAGTAAGTACATTCATCAGTGGCAAATTTTTTGAACTTGTTGTTGATTCGAGTAGTGGCAACCAAAAATTAGTGGTGCATAGTAAATCTTTCCTCACTGTGAAAATTTTTAATTGCCCATTGGACAAAACTCTGTGATGCGCATCTCATTAGTCTGTTTGAGTTGAAAATAGAGAGCCCATAAAATAAAAAATATTGGATTCGAATTTGATTCCTTTGAATGGAGGTGTTGGGTCCAAAAAGGGACTTCTTGATTGCGGTGTTTCTGAATCATCACTGCCAATTTATATTTTAGAGAACAAACCACTACATGAATTTTCTAAAGATGATCATTTAGAATATTGTAATATCATGAAGAATACTCCTTGAAACTTTTGATGAATTATCTACATTTGCTTTGATCATAATTGATGAACGCTAGCAGAGATTCAGAGACACTGCAACCTAGAAAAGCCCCTTGTGTACTCGGCACTTCAATTATTTGTGATGAGGTAATTTTTACTGAACTGATGCAAGAAATATAAAATATGTAGCTACTCACACTGATGACCTTCTTTCTTCACAGTTCCACTTTTCAGATCTAAAATTCTGCCTGAGTTTGAAGATTCGATGGTTGAAAGCTGTTCTCTGACTTTCTCAACATCGTCTGGATGAACGAAGTCAAACAAGCTAGCACCAAACCAGTCACTCTGCAAATTCGAACCAAACGTAAACTATATGTTACCTTTTCCAAAGCAAAACCTAATCAATATTTCAGAGATAAACTCCGTTTTATAATGCAAAAGAAACTAGGTATATGTGGCAAAGAAACAACAAAATGTGCTGTACGATGAGACAGACAACAATAACAATAGATAACAGTGGTCAAAGGGTTTAGTACCAGATAATGTCAGGCTGCATTGAAATTCTTTTGACTTATGAATATTTGCTATGAAAATATCCAATTAGCAGGTATACAATTTCACTTGCTTAGCCTGAACAGGCTTAAACAATTGTGACGGCATTGTGTTAATTTAAAATCAAAATTGAAATGCAGAAATAACTTCGTAAGTTAGAAATGTGATGCAAACGTCTATTGGCTTGCGGGAAGATGGAATCTGACTTCAATAGATAATTACTCAATAGGGGAAACAAAAATATTCCAGATGCAATAGTGCATTCACTAATTCTATCATAGAATGAGTTGAAAAAATAGGAGTCTTTCGCTTCGTTGATAAAAAAGGACTTGTTATCATGAGCTAAGCTTAAAAATAATTTGTTTTAACTTTTGAAAGAAACTACATACTTTAACGGTGACTCGTTTTCTTGCATTTCAAATTGCATGACTTTTCAGGGTTTTGGACTAAAAACTCTGTGACTTTTCAATGACTTTCAGAGTTATTTTTCGGCATAATTTCTCATAAAAATACTCATCATAAAAATATTTAGCGAAATGCTCTTGAAATTAAAAAAATTCAAAATTTGAGTATTTGAAGACCGAAGTTTAAGTTTTCGTCAAGAGTGCGCACGGCTGCGGTAGCAAATGATCAATGGCCAGAGGAAAGAATTTTAAGTTCCTTGCCAAATTCCCTGACTATTCCCCAAACCTTTCCAGGTTTTCAATGAATATTCCAGAGTTTGTCACCCTAAGCAAATAAGCATACCTGAGACTCAGAGGGATTTTGAGCGAAGAATATTCTTATGGATAAAGCGCAAGATTTTATTTGCACGATCCAATAATTCCTTCGGTGTAAAGTTGTTCATATAGAACGATATGATTGATAAAGGTTAATGCTCAACTGTGTATTTCAAATATACCTAGAAATTCTGATTTCCAAAATATGAAAATTGAACAAAAATATCTTACTTGAGAATGACTCAAAACAGGCCGTACTGAGTCAGAAACGTAAATGATGTCCCCTGACACACACGATACCACAAACAGGAACCCATCTGCAGCTTCAAGGATCAGATGTTTCAACTCTTCATCCGTTAGAAAAGAGGGTCGATAAACACCGTCATTGGTATTTCCTGTGCCTATTGCCAACAAAAAATAGATGAGACAGTAGTCCGACATGTGTTGGGATGTAAGTACGTTCTTTTATCAGTCAAAAAGCAGGGGTGCTAAGAAATGATCAATCTCACGATCCTCGGCTAATGTGTGGCAAAACTTGGGACGTGAGGCGAGGCTAATCTTAAGATTGGAGACAAACCCACAGCCTCCGAAAACAGGCTCTAAAAATTGAAGGATTCTTAAAGGCCTAAAATGAAGCAAATCTCAATTTTTGCCTTGGGGCTAAGTGTCAGATGGCGAGAAAAAGTTGGCTGCGGTACGTTGGCTTGGGTTTCAAAACTACACATGTGCAAATAAAATTTTCCTGCTTTAGTAAATGTACTTTAATAAGTTTGGAAAAAATAGGTGACATTTTTGGTAAAATGGAAAAATTGTTTCCTCCTCTTTGCAAGGTTTTAAAATTCTTGCAAACTTTCACTTGACTGAGAAACCTAAAGCTGACTGTTTCCATAACTCACCTCTCAATGCTTTCATGTGCGCCACCGCCATTCGAAGAATTGTAAGCTTGTCTGGTTTCCTTGCCAATGCACTACAGGTTGGTACCATATCTGATAGCTCCGTGATGTACGCAGTCATCTTATTGCGTCTCCGGCGTTCTATTTCACAATGGTTCTCCCTACAGTTGGGCCAAAAGATGTCAAAGGTAATCGCAATTTTTTAATGACTATTTCAAGATGAAACAGCAGTTAAATAAATATGTTGCCATAATTTAGTAATAGATATTAAGACTCTTAAATTTGTTCTATTACCTAGAAACAGGTTCGAATACAGGGACACTATGCTGACAAGTAAAAATAAAACTGTTTTCACTCCCATGGACAAACATTTTTCGGGTAAAAAAAAACTGTATAAGTAACGCCTTTAGGTCAAAAAAGAACCAACTTTGTAAAGGGTCGTTCGACTGCATAACAACTGAAAACTGACCCCATTCAGTTCCTCACTTTTGAAGCCATACTTTCTCATCTTTCACAGGAAGGATTATATCTTGATTGCGCTGTTTCAGTATATTTTACTTCCATTCTATCCGTTTACAGTTGAACTGTTGCACGAATTTTCCTGAAATTTCTAGTAATTTTTTTTATTCTTGTGAGAAAAGACTCTAGTATTTTCAAATTAATTTATGCTGCAGTTCTTCTATGAAAAACTTAAATTTTCTGGGAAATACTGAAACAGCGTGGACAAGATATCATCCTTCATGCAGGAGACGATTTGTGCTGCACAGAATAGTGGGGTATTTATTTGATACAGAACGATATGGCACACAGACTTAAGTGATGATTTGTCTACACTTGATTTTGTAGCTTCTCTGTTTTCACAATAGAGTAGGTATAATCAAAACTATTCCCTGTGACTTTGTGCTTATGACTTGGCTATGAAGAGAAACTTAACTACTAAGATCCTTACCTCACAAACCGCTCTTTATCCAACATGTTTTCTTCTTGCATATTTCCAACTTGATGAAAGTACTGCAAAACTGAAAAATTAAGGTGCAAACCAGATTGAAATCTTTTTAAGGTATTACAAGAAGTGTGAAGGACAATTGGAGTTTAGTGCTTATGCTTAAATAAAGGATGATTTTACTAATACTGCGAGAGGAACAGGGGAAGAGGTTCTTTTTTCATCCATATCTGAATCCAGGATCCAGCAATTCCATCATATCCTGACAGCTTGACCATCGATAGTGCTCATTCTTTGCTTTGAATTACTAAGACTTCATAAATATTCACTTTAGAAGCCCACAACCAACAGATTTTACATGCTGCGCTTAGGTGGCTACTTCTTAACTCTATCAACATCACCACATCTTGAATGGACAGGAGACATCTATCCAAGGTCAGATTGGCGTGAATCTGCCACAAGATAAGTTTTATGGGACCCTGAACTCTTAAGAAGAGTCAATGTATAAATCTATGAGCAGTTCCTAGTGTTGCAGCTTTGCGTAGGATCTTGGCAACTAACTGATGTCAGATAACATTAAAATTCCATAACACCTACACCAATATCTGCCTCTGCCGCTAAATCAGGGCATCAATGCACGCACCCTTGACATGAATGAGACAGGTAAACGTCAGAAGTATCCTTCTTTTTCAAAACTTCCGGCTGCCATACGGTTTGTTTCTCACCTATCCGCTTGGCATCTCTTAAAAACAGAGCATGGATGAGTCAAGGTTTGGGGGAAGGATTCTCTCACTGTAAAAGACCACTACACAAGGTTGCATTGTGATTGCCTATCACACCAGTATATAGTCCAGAGGATGAACCAGATGGTAGAACTTGAACTTGACCTGCCTCACCCGCGCTACCTGAGGTGGACCGAGCCTTCTGCTGTTAAGGTTCAGGAGAAACTGTAAGAGCATAGCCAATGCTCTGCAATGTAATGATGCCTGAGGGTCCACAAACACAAAAGATGAAACAAAGCTGACGAGTTTCATTCAGCTGCGTTGTTCCTCCTGATAAGAATTTATATTAAAATAAAAAACATAGAATATTTATGTAGTAAACTTACGAGTGAGTACTATCACGAAGAGCCCTTGCCGTTTCAAATTAAATAAGGAGCGAGTTCATCAAAAGAATTCTTTCCTCCCAATACTTGATTTACAGTACTTGATCATGGAGCGGCGATCTAACACAGCTTTCATCTTCGGAGGAACACTACCAGGCAGAAATGAAAAAGAGGCGAAATGAAAATGAAACTCAGAGGTGTCACCACTGAGTCTTTCTAAAGGAATTCCGGAGACTTTTCAGAGGCATAAATACTTTCTTGGTAATATATAATGAGTTATTGACACAGATAGATAACTAGATAACAGGAGAGCGGACGATCAACAACAATATGGCGATAAGGAAGAAGAAAAATGAAAACAAAGTGCAAATTGGCAAACTTTACGCAACCTGTAGATGTAGACTCATCCGGTATTTTATTGAAAAATATGAAATACCATTGGTCTAGGTAATTAACTTCTTCCTTAATTGGATAATAGAAAAAAATATGTCTCATTTAAAACCACTGATTTTGATTTTCAACCGTTCAGAATGATCAAATTATGAAAGTAGTTATTGTACAGTTGGTAATTCGTACTTAGAAGTTGCCAAGCTGAAAAATATTTCAGAATAAAATAAGATATGAAGGTTTCCATGATGTTTCCTAAAATTCCTTTGTATACTTCCATCCGACAACAGCCAATAATAAAGGCGGCAAATTCAAATTAGCGCACCTCATTACTCGGTCATTTTTCAATCCAGGTCCAATACGCTCGAGTAATATTTTTAGTCTCTATGAAACATTTGACCGGTTGACTTATCATTTTGGTACCATATGCGAGAAATGAGGAGATCAAACATCTTAAATAATAAGTCTGGCGATTTGAAACCACAGCATTCAAGATAGTAAACTTCACTGACAGTACTTTCCTGAGCACAATTTTTCAAAAGAGAAATTTGAATTTTGAAATTTGCATTACTTTAAAAAATGATACATTTGTTGTTACTTTGTCTTAATAAAAGCCCAATTCACACTATCAAACGTTTCATCCTACATAATTGAACGAGAAGTTGGATGGAAAGTTGAAAGCAAAAAAATTTGATTCAATTACTTTTCGTTCAATTTTACATCCAATTGGCGGCGCTAAATAGATGAAAAGTTGAGCGAAAAGTTGAATGTAACATCACATTCAAATTTTCATCAAATTGTCGATTTCTCGGGTCGGTATTACACTATCAAACTTTTCATTTGACAAGTTGCATTCAAGAGTTGAATGAAAAATCGGATAGAGTGAATTAGGCTTCGCCAGAGTCATCAACTTTTTGGAAATAGCGCAACGGGTACAAATAATTGTGTGAGGGAAGAAAATGAAGAAATAAATAAATTATGTGCCATAGCAAACATTCAAAAAGCACTAAAGAGGGATAAACTCAGGATAATGTTCAACGGACTGGCTGTCTGAACTTGGTGAGACGAGCTATAACAGCTCACTCCAGAAATAGAAATGCTGAAAAAAGAGATGAAAAGAAGTGCGTTGGATACACACACTGGGTGGTCTCTGTCTCTTACTCAATCTCAATAACAGAGGGAACCACAAAGAGATGGCTTTTGATGGTATAATCACCAGACGATACACCTCGTTTACAATGTTTAAAAATCTCGGCTAGTTCCGCTACCACTATTTTTTAGAGGGCGAACAATACAGTATCATACTTTGAAATTTTCACAGAGTTTCTAAGTCAAAAATGCAAGAAAGTGTCTCCTGATATCTCTCAGCAAATGAGGAATGATGTCCGGGTATGCCAGTACTGCTCATCCCTGATGGACATGCATGTCCATCTGTATACTCATGAGTACCCGTGAGAAGTTGTGGTCTTGAAGCAAAAAAAAAAAAGAAAATACAACAAAAACCTACCCATAAACGGTTTGCAAGGGGTGAGCCTATCGTGCGTGTGGACTGAATATCGCGAAAAATCAAAATCTTGGCTGATCCTAATTTCGAGATATCGTAATTTGAAATTTTCATGGTGAATGCAAGTTTTTTACTGATTTTGATCCGCTTTTTTATTTATTTGTCCATTGAATCGGTGTTGATCGGTTCACGTTTTTATTTTTCGTTTCATTCAACTGATTCAATGGACACATAAATAAAACAGCCGATCAAAATCAGTCAAAAAATTTGCATTTACCATGAAAATTTCAAATTACAAAATCTCGAAATTAGGATCAGCCAAGATTTTGATTTTCCGCGATTTTAAGTCCACACTCACGATAGACTCACCCCTGCAAACCGATTTTGGGTACATTTTTGTTGCATTTATTTTGCTTTAAGACCATTGTAAGTAAGCCCTTCCCACTGGCTGGCAGACAGTAGAACTTTTGGAGAACGAAGGGCAGGAGCAACGCCCAACAAAATGTGAAAATGATGAGGACTCACTGAAAATTTGCTAAATACTTGCAAATGTTGATACATGATTTTCTTTTTTGACCATTGTGCTTTAAAAGAGGCGTTTATGGATATATTACAGGTATCTCACACTTTATTTCCTTTGTTCTTAGTGCCCTACATAGAATTTACGGGTCGGTTTTTGAGGTCTCTTGACAAAAAAAGAGGAAGCGAAGTAATAATTTATAATCACATTGAATTTATTAATAGGCTAAAAGATACATCCTAATACACAGTTTTATACAAGTAATACAGAGTTTTCGCACGTTTCCAAGTGTTTTCTCAGGGCAGGTAATGTCATGAATTTTTCGTCACAGATTCCACAACTCATAGATTGCAACTCACTGTCAGACTGTTGTACACCAGAGTTACGAATACGGACATTGGATTTGCCTTTTTTACTAGCACCACCTCCCTCATCTTCTGAACTGGATTCAGTGCCATGATATGAGATCATATGAAGGTTTAAATGATCATCTGTAAGGTATTCCTGCTCACATTTAGAACACTGGAAAAGGCGAGGATACTCCATGTGCGAAATTTGATCATGGTGTAGAAGACTTTCATAGTTGAAAAACCGTTCACCACAAACGTCACATGATACAATATTCTGTTGATACGCTATATTGTGTTGAGGTCCATGTGAGCGCTTCCTTTTCCGAGATTCTTGCTGGTTTTTACGTCGACTTTTGGGGTAATTTTGAACACTGTGGGAACTAGTTTCTGGAGAGACACTCGCCTGAGTTTGCTGCTGAGTGGCTGATTTGAATACTTTGCGAGCCCTGCTCACCCTAACCTAGAATTTTAAAAAAATAAAAACTGTTATTAGCTGAGTACAACTGAGAACAAAGAATGAAAACTTCAGAATTAAGTCTGCATTTCTAAACCCACAACTTACTTTAAAACTATTTCAATAGGCAAGTAAATCAATCTGAGAAATCCGACACCTGCAGTGTTGGAACAGCAAACTATTGACGCGTATCACATTACTATGGGTATTTGTGGATTATTAAATCAATAAATAACTCCGTATGGATTGTGACTGTCATATTACCTTATGTTAATTTGTTATGGTACCGTGTAAATGTGAAGAAGAATGTGATCATTGATGAAAACTGACATTTTACAACCCTTTCTGTATGACAATCATGATTAGCAAGCAGCCGTAGAGCAGATTAAAAGAATATTATAGTTCCTGTTATTATAAAAAAAACTATCAGCAAATTGCCATAATAGATAAAATTAAGTAGATTGAACCCTACAGTTACCTAATTTTATTTTTAAGAGAAGGAAATGAAGACCAGGTTGTAACTAGTTTGACAGTATTCTGTAACGCACACAGTTTCTCCTCTCCTGCCACCCAATTCTGCGCCTTTTCTCAATTTGCGGTGCCATGACCCACGAACGAAACAACTTGCTTTACAAATTCAGTTTTATGCCAACTTAGAAAAAATTAGGATAACAGCAACTTTTTAAGGGTTACGTTTGGTCAGGGTTTTTCACTTATAAAAGGCAAAAGCCTTTTTTTTAAAGCATTTGATGCAATGGCACCTATGGGTTTGGAATACAAATACAGAATATTCTGTAAAAGTTCTAAACAATAACGCCTCTTTGAATTTCTGCCAACCAGATAAAATAACAGTTTTGGGGAAGCCACTTGAAGATATATGTCTTCTCATTTTCACCATAGAATTACCATGAAAAAGAACATACCGCTGATGTTTTTAGGATAGCATCATTCCGCTCAATGAGTTGCTGAATTCTATCAACAGCAGAATTTGAGGTCAAAGGGATGCTCTCTGAAGTATTTGAACCATCATCATCTCCATCATCGTCTGATGCGAAAGATGTCTGCCTCAGTAAATCACCAGCAGACCTAATTCCAGAGACACTTTTATTGGCAGTGTTATCATTGATAGATGCTAAATCGGCAGTGTTGATCACTATAGAGCCATTGCTCATTTGATATTTGTTCTGAGCAATCAGCATTTGTATCTGGTCTAAGTTCTTCCTTGCCTTCGTTGAAACACCTTTCATGTTTGTGTCAGAACTAAAAGTAACAACCTAAAAAACAAACAGAAATTGAAAATGTAGTTTCAAGACAAACTTTTGAGTTTCTTTTCAGCTTTACCTGACTGGGTAAACTCTTACTAATGATAAGATGTTGCAAAATTAACATTCAATAAAAAAATTTCCGAGAATTGCGTAGGAATAATTTTAAAAGCACTCAAATCGGTGCTCGCTTAGACGAAGATTGTCAATATTGCAAATGTATTTTACCGGGTCCTTGCGCAACTCAGTGATGTCGTTTTGACAATGCCGGAGTGTGGAACCAGCAAAATGCATTTGCAATGCTGACAATTTATGGACAAGTGAGTCCTTATTAATGAGGCTTAAGAACGAGGGAAAATGAATATTGTAAAACTTCTCATTGGTCAGTTTTTCACGAAACAACTCTAAAGGTTCTGAAAATTAAGGACTCCTGAGGTTCCAAGATTTATCAAGCAAGAGTTTTTGATTTATTTAAGTTGTTGGATGTATTGTTAACTTACGAGTAAACAGGTAGGAACCAGAGATGTAATTGGTTATTGGTTTGATACAATTGTTTTTGCTCAAACATTTTTAGTCAACGATGGGTTGCCTTTTATTATTTTTTGTTACTTGAGATATCAACAGATGAAACCCAGGAGTCATGCCTTGGTTTGTGACATTGCAGACGTCCTGTTATACTTTAATAATTGACTGGAAAATTGATTATAATTATTGATCATTAGGTACTTTGTGAAAATTGCTGTCAATTGAGTTGGTGCATTTCTCTGAAAAAATTAAACAGAGGGGGACAGTTTGAAAAACCACGATCATGATGCATGATTTACAAGTTTATCCATCATATCCTTTTTTTCCTAGCTTTTATTTTCTTCAGTCTTCACGTGCAGCCAGCAGGACACCTAACCAAGAAAGTGAGAGCAAAAAAAAAATAGACACAGCACCGCAGCAAAACAAGTGAAATGAAGCAGGCTGGTTTCACGTGGAATAAATAGCAAGATTATCTAATAATCATTTCAAAGTAGCAAAGAGCCAAACTTAAAATAAAAAAGTAATTTTCCACAGTGTACTATCTAAATATTAACTGAATGTATGAACGAAGGTGGTTTAAAATGCTTTAGGAAAATAAAGAGTACAAAGAATAAAAAGAATGAGAAATTGAGGCTGAACTGGTTACCTTTTTAGGAGCACTATTGGATACAAGTTTCTTTGTATTTGAGAGTAGTTTTCTGGTTTGTTGTGGGTTTACTTTTTGGGGAGAGGCTGTTTTGTTGTTTCCCAATCTATTCAATGAGATTACATTTGATCCTGAAACAAACATTATTCAAAGTTTAAATCCAACCATGCAATATTCAAATTCAAATTCAAATTCAAATATTTTTATTTCACTTCAGTAGGTTTACATGAGTACACAGCCAGTTAACAAGATTTCAGAAAAAATAAAATAAAAACATCCCATCACCCTTTAAGTAAGAGCTTGTGGTGGGTGGTGCACTATTTATATAGGTATATAATACGCAATATTTATGTAGGTATATTTAGACTGAATAATTTTTAAGGAGAATATTTACTTACATGTTTGTCATTTTGGACCTCTGGCCAATATCACTTTCAACAAAGCTATATGTTCTGAATGTTTTTGACAAATTTTGCACAGGCTCTTCAAAACCTATGGTACAGCAAAGAAAAAATGCCATACGAAAACTTGAAGGTTGCAAAATTCGCACTGATAGAGTATTTATTTTTCAGGAAAGTTACCGGCAAATATTTTACTTGAAATTTTCAGGTAAAGTAGAATGATAAGAAATTGCTGATAATTGCAGAGAATATATTCTGGGTAAAATTCGAAGGAAACCTCCCTGAATACCAAGAAAATTCTTATTTTATCTCAGGAAATTTGGCAACTTTTGAAGGTTCCTTCAGTACTTTTCCTTGGCTCAGCAGAAAATTTCCATGCAACCAGCATACAAAAATGCTATTAATTTTAATATTCTGCTCCAGCTTTCTTCAGATTGACACACAGAGAGTTCCCCTCAAAACTTTTACAATCACTGTATCAAATAGTGGCTGATTTAATTGATACAGAATATATTGGGGGGAAAAACCCGATCCTTTGCAAGAATTCTAGGTCTACAAGCTCTTAAGTAAATTATTTTTAATCCCTTAATTACAATGGTATTCATACTTGTTTGCTTGTAGTAAATTGTTGATGAGGAACAATAAGAAGATACGAATTATACTTAACATCATATTTAGCTCCCTTCCCGATAAAAAGTTCTGGAGTTTTCCAGACCAAGAGGGATTGTGCAATGCTTGTCTTACAGAAAGTTTTGGTATAGATAATTTCATTGTTATCCATAAATATCTTCTGATCAATCATAATAATGTGTGAAATTATTATGGAGAGTGAGGGAAAAATCTGAGAATCTTACGGATATTGGAAGGCGTTTTTTTGTCTCCAGAGCAGTCATCATCGACAACCAAAATCCAGTAATCCTCATTTTCACTAGCCTTTTGATCAGCTGATTTTACACCATTGTTCTTTGTGCCACTGACTTCATTACTCTGAAAAGAAAAACCGTACATGCACAATTGACGATGAAGATTGGTCTTCTTGAATTCCTGGCAAACTGTGATCAGAACAATTTGACCTCTTGGTTGTTAAAACATAACACCCAGTTTCTTTTGAACATCTCAGTGCTATAGGGAACATATTTTTCAACACTTAGAACATAATGTCAGCATTACACTGCAGTAATTCTTCTGTAAGAAAAATAGAAAGGGGGGGGGAGAAGAGGGACTCATAGGAGAACTTCTGAAGTCTTATAGCCCTCTTAAGGAGAATTTTATAAATTTGAATTTTCTTGAATTATTTCAACTTTACATCTTGAAAATAAAAAGAGGCTTTGGTTGGTTCCTATCAATATAGAAAAACGTACTTATGTAAAAAGTTTCTCCTTTGATGACAACCAGATGTAGAGGAAAACATTTTTTAACATTGACTTACCTCAAGGCTCTCCAGGTGCACTTTAATTGAGTGCCAATTCTTGAAAAGCTCACTAGTTTTTACACATTTATTTTTGAATTCAGACCAGGCAACTAGAAAGTTTAAACAGGTATGACAGATGTTCTGTGGATACTCGTCATCTACTTTCACCTGTAAATACAACAAACATACAGATCATAAACCAGCTTCACACATTTACAAATATACCCCAATCGCAATGAGAGCAACAGCTGCCTGATTCTGTAACTTGTCGCAAATGAGCAATTCTAATGGAAGAATCCACTGTGATCAGCCTTTTAACGTATAATAAAAAAGCATAGTTTTAACAGCAACTCACGGGGTTACTGACAAGATTGATCATCTCTTAAAATTCATAGGGTAAATGCTACACATTATTTAAAACCCATCTATGCAAAGGCCCCAGTAGCAATACGTAAAGCACAGAATCAGGCCACTGTTACTCAGAGATGGTGATTGGACAGATTCTAAATGAGAGCACATAACTGGAAATTGGATTCACAGAAATGTGTTCTTGAGCAGACACAAGGATGAAAGGTGGCCCTGCAGCCTGATTGTTGAAATTTTGTGTTTGTCGGATGGACTTACATGTGATTGGTCGGCTATGTCTTATCGCTGCTTTGTCATGCCTATGTCAGGTGGAACTCACAACAAGCTACTGACACCTCTTATGTTTTCGACAGTATGTCTCGTCCATTCCACCTGACAAAGGCATGATGCAGCAGCAATAAGACATAGCAGACCAATCACGTTCCGCCTTTCAACCTATGTCATCTTTGTCTACCCGACAAACACAGATTTTCAACAATCATGCTGCTGAATCAAGGGCCTTGCCTGTGAGCCGAAGCAGCTGAAGTACCTACCTTTTCCGAAATTTCATTAAGCTGATGATTATCTTTTGCAACTCAGGGGGGTTAGAATTGAGGTTTCTATTCTTACAAAGGAAGATTGTGATGAGGAGGATTGGCTTTCATTGTTATCAGATGTAGGAGCACCAGGAAGGCTATTAGAAGAGAAATAAACATTGCGGTAAAAATTTAACGGGTAAATCAGAGAATTCGAAGACGTCAGGTGCCGGTATTGAACAAGACTAGGTATTGGATATGGACAACATTCCATAAAAAAACTCTTACCTCTTGCTGAACACACGCATATACAAGATCAGTGAGTGGTGTACAATCAGGGTGCTCAGCAGAGCGAAGCTGGGCTGAAATGGAAACTAGGTTTGATTCTGCAGCAAAACACAAACGGCAGACAGAGTTAAGATCGACATCATTTTCATTCAGAACCTGAACGAAACATTTCTCAGGATTACCCATTATGGTGGCTGAAGTTCACAGTCGAGCGATTCCCCATGTAACTAATCTTAGAAGTAAGTAGATTATTTGAATATCTTTCCAAGTTAAGTGAATAAGCGTATCCTCTTCGTCTTAAAACACTGATGATTCTTATCAAGCAGTCCATGTAGACATATCTTAAAATAATTTGAATGTCTGCCTCTGTTAGAGAGTATTCAGGTTAGCTTTTAAAAGGAGAATTTGAAAGTAAGAGAGCAGCTTAAAAGTGTGACTTCAAAATTAGGTTGATTATGATTTTAATTCTCAAAAAATTTTCTAACCAAGACTAAACTTTCCCACTATTGTTTACATTCCTGGGATCATTGATGACAGCGCTGCCTATGACAGAAATTATGAACTAAAAATGATTGTTGCAGACAATAGACAGTGTTGTCAAATTCAACATAAATTATTTATCTAAATAATGATTTTAGTATTAAAAAAAATTATTTCTATGTCGCATGGCAACAGCATAATGAAAACCGCGCCAAAAGTTTGTTTATCCTTTCATCACATCAGGCTGTAATAAATTATTATCAATCCACGCCGTTATCTCAATTACTCTCGCTTTCTTTTATTTCTCAGAATTTTTTCACTCTCATAGACTCAACTATATTAAGTTCCTAGCCGCATATAACTCTCTTATATTTTTCTAGTTCGTTTTATTAATTTGCTATTCTGGTCGGCCACCCAAGAAGAGTTTCACGTGCTTCCTTCTCTTATCTTCTCTTCTAAACAAGATGGTTCGTACGAGAGAAACTGCCACAATCAGAGGTACAATTTTTCTTGCACTTATTTTTCCCACTAAGTACTTTCTTTATATCATACTTGATTGTGATTCTGCAAGAAGTTAAAATGGCTGAAGTAAAACTGACTCAATTTCTCATCGATGGGTTGTCAGGATGGTCCGACCGCATGCCTCTTCTGAGAGCGAACTTGTCATCATGGTATCATACGTGGCATCATACCAATCACGAAAAGCACTATTCAGTGTTCTTCAGTTTAGTAGTTTTGCAGATAGCGTGATAATATTTGATTCTTAATATCAGTACCCCCAGAAGTGATTTCTATGATGGTATTGTTGTTTGCTGAACTCTGCGCTTCATCTAAATTTTTCACACTCCAAAGTTGCTGGCTCTACTCCTTTGCAGGTCATGTTATCTTATCATTTTAATGGTAGCTGAAAACAGGTGGTCAGGGGTGCACAGCTTTAAAACTGAGGTTTAGAATGTGAAGGTCAGTGCGCGCGCTAGTGTGAAAATCGTACATTACTTTTCCGCAAAATCGAGGTAAAGTTTCCCTGCTCCTTGTAGAACCAATTTGAAAATCGCGCATTTTTACTTACTTATCTATCACTTTCTACCATTAGAGCAGCATAAGTTCTTCACTTTAAAATTGTGAGAAAAATGGGGTTTTAAATTAGAAAGGTCAATTTGAAAAGTGGGAAGGCCAAGAATTTTCTGCATCTGCAGAGCGGATTATTGTTTAGGGTGATTTCTGATTGGTTGGCCTCCTCCTTTATCAGAGCTAGAGACTGCTGAAAAGGGTCGGTCCAAGCACCAATGAGCCAGTGTCCCGGGTCACTTTTCCAGCCCCGATTTGCCCCCTAGTCCATCAGGAGGCTCTGCAAAATTTGACTTTTTGGCCACTCTGTAACTTAACGCACCACCAGAGATCTGGCAACCAAATCCAGCCTTAGTAGCAAGTTACTCATCTTTAATTTTGTATTTTCCTCTTTTTTTCAGTGGTTGGAGCCAAAGCACCAAGGAAAGCAGCTGCTTTTCCTTCTACTTCACAATCCTCCGATGAATCTTCAGGTACGTCGACTAGTCAACGATAAACCTCTAAGGTTGCGTAGATATTACGGTGAAGCACTGAACATGGATATTTGTTTCACCATGGTCAAGCTTTTAGGAAGAACCTTTTAATTTCTAACAGTTTTCCTGATCTTTAGGACTAGACCTTGCCTCCTTGCTTTCATTATGCATTCATGCATCTTTTAGATGCAACAATTTGTTACTCTATTCCTACTAGACCGTTAATTTCTTTTGTTCCTGTAAGTATTATGAAAAGCGTACAAGCAAACGGCAGGCTCTTTCTTGAAAACTTTTATCCAATGCCCTTCTTATTGCCCTCAAAAAGGCGGTAGTACTTCCAAGAAGGCTTTATCAAAGTTCTATTAAAGATCATAACTGGTATTCAGACATATTTTCAGGCAATTTTAATGCCTCTTAAACGGAATGGATATCAAGAATCATTCTCCCAGTTCTTGAAGAATTTATTTGTTAAAACGAATGAAATTACAAAACGTAGCAGTAACTAGACTATTGCTTCTCTTATTATAGTTTCCGGTTGAATTTTCTCATCTTAAAATAAATCATGAACTTTTTCCCAGGAAAAAAATACAGTGGTGGGAACTCGTACTGCCCTCGAGAAACTCCTGCCTGGCAGAAGAACATAACTTGTTTCTTTGGTTCATCTTCTAGTAATAAAGACAAAGATGAGGAGAGTCTCAACAAATCTTCAAGTGATGATTCATCAGTCAAAATTGTCAGTGAAACATCTACATCCGGCAAATCAGCAGCTGCCTCTAGTAGCATTGATGTAAGTACTTAGATATTTCTCTTTTGATGCACCTTTTAGTAGAAGGGCATGAGAATCTGAAGATTACAATTTTTTATTCGCAAAATAATTTGTGTAAAAAATTTTGAAATATGTCTCTTAATTAAGAAACATTTTCACAATACACAAGTATGTAGAGAGCGGATTTTCTTGTGCACTCATAAGTTGGTTGACTTATTCGGCAGAGATTCTAATGAGGCACATTTCATGCAGGACTGAAAGTCAATTCATAATTCATCTTGCAAGACTCTCTGTGTCGTTGTTGATGGTCAGTCAAGTTGACTTCACACTACCTAATTATTTGATTCCAGCATTTACCATTCATTTTTCCTCATCTTCTTACATGTTAATCATCTGTTTTAGGATGTAAATGATAAAGAAAACGTTGCTGAATCCTCATCCTCCTAAGAATTAAGATACACCTCTGACATCGTTCACCAGCTTATTGCCATCTGATCTCAGAACAAGTAACAACATCAGGTGCTTCCATTCTTGCTTTTCAGAGGTTTTAATTTTTTAGAAGCTTCTCTATGACGATTGATTTTTGAGTATGTTGACTCTATTTTTTTTCTGGAAATTATTTTCAGGGAAAAAAATTTAAGTGCATGTAAGCAGACAAACTCTCAGCTTTGTAATGCGCATTGAGCAGGTTGCTTTTAAATTTGGTTTTATCTCAGGAGATCTCTTTTTGATGTTGTCATCTTTTGCACGCAACAGATCCATCTAAGTAACAAAACTTGGCGAAAAGCTGAAATTGTGCTTAACTCTATAGAATTGATAGTTTCAGAGAAAAATAGGTTAACAAACTCAAAAATCAACTCTCTTAAGCTAGTTTTTATAATTTGAAGTTTGTTTTAAATTCCTAATTTTTTTATTGTATGTATTTAACCCTTTGTAATGTTATGTAGGTTAGCCTCGGGTAATGCTTGTGGAATTCAACTATCGTTCTACTGAGCCCTGGAAGGAAATTAATACTTTCTCAATTTCATTTGAAAAAAAAAAAAACTGTGAAGAATAGATAGCTCATTGAGTCTTTCAATTTAGGTGTTGAACTGAAGAAGAACCAATGCATTATTGTTTAGTATGCCATTTTCTCCACTGAAATTTCTCAGTTCAAACTTCCCAGTACCCTTTAGCTTTTTTAACGATATAGACAGCTCATAAATAGACGAGCTTTGGTAATGAACTCCATACGTACTTCTTCTCTCATTATAATTAATTATTTTACTATGACTATTTTCTCTTTATCATGTGCATTCTCGGTTTTACAAACCATCCATTAGAGAACATACAGAAGTATTATTGTATTAACACAACTAAACTTGAATTTTTATGATTGTTCATCATCCATCATTTTGTGAAAATGGTATTCATATTTTTTAAATACACTAATAAATTTTGAAGATCTACCACATTATCTTTACTCCTTTTCTGCAAACAAGTTTCGTTTTTTAATTTAAAATCAAAGTATCAGATGCGTTTCAAGTAGGCGGCCCATCAGACACATCTGAGTCGTACCAATGATAGGCCGCCTACTTGAAACCCATCTGTTACACAAGTCACAAGTGAGTTTTAACTTTGTTAAATTTTAAATTAAAGTGTTTCCATCGGGTGGAAAATTCGCTCCCAATTCAAATTAAATTATAAAAGTTTTGTTACATTAGGAGGTGCAAGCTTGGTTTAACATGGAAAACCTTGTTCTCTCTATGCAAGTACGTCCTTAGTAAGACAAAACAGAGTCGTTAAGGAAGTCTGGCTGCCTCTCATCTTCCCTCGCTTCAACTTTAATAAGCTACATTTCCGAAACTAACAAATGAGATCAATGGTGCGAATTTAGAAAGAACATTAGTGCTTGGGTTTGAGCCAAGAGCAGAGCATGAGATGGGTAGCAGAGGTGTTCTTGTTCTTGACCATCCATTTTCACCGATTACTGGGTTGGTCACCTTTTTCAGAAAATATGTCGTGTTCTTCAAGAAATACTAAGACTAATTCGTAGTTGAACCATCTCATTCATCCTAGCAGATTATTTCAACTCAAATAATCAAATTGTAACCAATAATTTATTGCTATTTGTAGCCATGAAGAAATATATCGACACATGGGTGTGAGATTTTTAGTTTTTTTTACTTTCGGTACAGGATTAAAGAAATTCGTCCTTTCCTTGAACTACTTTGTTCTTTATCCTATTTTAAAAAGTAGGTAGGTTCATGTAAAAATATACGCACAAATTTGAACGTATGATTATTGAAGTTTATTTTAGTAACTTGTACGACTTTAAAAACACACAACAAACACTCAATTTAACTATTTATACCATTTGAATAGGGAAATAAATAACGGTGGCAGGATAACAGGATGGGGAAAAGAAAGGCTCAGATAAAATTTTGGGCAACTATAGAGATTGGTAACCCTAAATTGTACAGAACCCAAGGGAGAACATTCAAATGCATGCTTTCATAATATGAACCATAAAATTAAACTTGAAAGTCTAGCTCCAATATAAATGATAAATCGACTTGTCTTCCACATACTTGAGAAGAGACAAGTAGTACACCCAAACTTATGCTGGGGCTGGAAAAACTTTTAATAGATGATCCTAGTTCTCATAGAGCTAATGTCAGAAAACCTTTTTGAACAATCTTACAGCAGATTAAATTTTGAAATTGGAAACATATATTTTAGCAAATATGATACTGTTATTTTCCTGAGAGTGCTCTTCAATCCATTGGTCATTATTGGTGCAGTCTCTCTCTGGGACTGGTTTGGATAATAGATTAAAGATTATGGAGAAGATCGTTGGAAAAAGCTAAACCATTAATTGTAAGTTCCTAGTGTCTACATACATGGAGGTCATCTATAAAGTAGCGAGAGAACAAACCAGGATCTGAAGCAATACTTTCAACGGAAGAGGATGGACAAATGGGAATAATGCGAAACAAGACAGTTTGTGGGCGGGACACATATGGGTAGGAGAGACACAATGAACTAATTAACAAAGTGTAAAAAAATAAAAACAATAATTAAATTAAAATGGCACCAATTCGATCATAAAAAAATAGTAATTGGTGAGTTCATTAGGTGACTTAAAAAAGATCAGATGTATTTTAATAGTAAAAAATTAAGAAGACTTGCATAAGTGGAAGTAATAATTTATAAAGTATTTGTACATGATTATTTATAGATGAAAGAAGATGAAGTAAACTTGAGGGAGCCTTATTATCAATTGCTGAGAGGTATTTTCAGAAGCATTATGAAGGGTCTTACTTTAGTAAGATTTCGAAACTAGCTATTTCCTCGCAACTAGGTGCTCTTTTAGTGACAGTAAATTGAATTTATAGAACAAAAGAGAAGCAGCTACTTCGAGACATTTACACGAGATAAGTAAGATGCATAATGTACAGAATGAAAGCAACTAATGTTAGAACAGTGTTTCATACTTTACAAATAAGATATCTTTACTTGAAAATTAAACCAGGGCATGGGCAAAGTATTTACAGACATCACAGCATCACTTGTTAATTCAAGAGCTCATGGCTGGACTTGCAATAATGTTGAAACTAAGGGCACTACCCTCTTTTCTACCAATGAGAGTTATTAGCAACTAAGAGGTATGTAAAGAACATTAGAGCAATAGTTAAACATAGATATTATTCAGATGTAACGCAATTTTACATATTGGATCATAAAGACTTCAAAAGTCATGACTAGAAGCGGTCTAGTCTCTAATAAACCTAAGTTCTGGCTGCGTCTTTTCTGTCGGTAATACACATAACAAGATTATTATCCAGATCTAGATATTCAAAGATATTAAAAAATACTGAAATTTTTATCCTTCACTTTTGGTTTAAACTTTATGAACTGAAACATGTTGATCTTAGCTGATGGGCAACATATCTGATGAAATATTGCGGGGCAGGGAAAAGAACAAAGAACATTGTGAAATAGGAACTTGCTAATTTAGGGTGTCTACAAGTCTAGAAAACCGGTAAAAGTTTGAGAATTGTAAGGAAAGACTGAAAATTTGAAAAATCTAGAAATTTAAAATCTTAAAAAACATCAGGGCTGTCCACACAATCAAACTGAATCTTGGTCTGATTCGGGGTTCAATGCTCCGAGTTTTAATCTTGATAGTGAACAGAAGAATAAATTTTAATAAGAAATAGCAATCCTAGTTACTTTATATAACAATTAATATCCGACAAAAAAAAGCTTCACAGATTGCATAAAATGAATGCCAAAAATTTCTACATTTCAGCTCTTTGCGTGTGGATTGATTATGTAGAAAGTCAGGGCACTTTTCTCCGCAGAGTCTGTAGACACTAGACACCCTGTAATTGGCAGAAAGGCATCCTTCTATATGATAATTTGAGCTTGTTTAAAAAGTCATACTTGAAATGCATTTATGAAAGTTGAATTGAAAAGTTGAAAGAATAAGACATCAATGGACTGGAATATGCAATGATTGCACTTGAAAATTGGAAAGAATATCTTGGAATGTACATTTAAGCAAGATAAATAGTAAATGCAATACTCTGCAGGTTTCTGAGATACAAATGTAGTGGGTTCGTTTTGTTTGGTTTTTGTTTTTAATTTTTCGGTTTTGTGTTATTGACAGCTTACTTTCGCCTTCACAATACACGAGAAATTATACACGACAAGACTTCCTCTACCGCGAGGGACAAGAAAATGAAAATCGAATAAGCAGCAGAATAAAAATTCCAAATGCTGGTTTTGACTTCTTGGTCTCTTCTACCTAGAAAAAAAAGAGTCCAAGAAGGATTGGTTGAGAAATCAAGACTGAAAGAACTTGACTCTATACCTCTGATCTGGCTGATACTACCGAGTAAAACTAGTCATTAAAATGTCATTAATTAGAAGCTGCTCCAATGTTTCGGAATTCTTTGATTTTAGTAATGTCCAATCTATACTTTACCTAGTAATGATTTCAAAACTTTAAATTCAGTTAAATTTACTATACTGTCAACTTAGCATACCATTATTGAATGAAGGCAATTAATTTAAAATCATACAAATGCATGTCAGAAACAGGAGTTCAAACAACGCAGGTGAGTGATCAAAATTTTCTAGACTGGGTTTGAAAATATTGCATAGTTTTGAGGCGCGAGGGAAAAAATGAATACATACCAAACGAAAGGTCTCTCTACCCTCAAGGAGGACCTCTGCATGCTCAGAGGTTATTCTAATAAGTTCTTGCGGGAATCAGAAAATTATATTATTTTGGCAAGATTTTGGATTCCAAAAGAAGAGAGGAGATAAAATCTTGAGCGCTTCCAAAATGTATGATAACAATAACAATTCACATTATGCATAAAGAACTTCATAAATATAAATGAGTATTATGAGTTAAAGCTTAATTCACTAAATCACCAATATTTTTTCAGAATAATTGAGAAATTTGCTTTGGAATACTAAAGCTACTTCGTTGATTTGTCATAGTACCTAAACCAAATATTATGGCCCCAGCAAATACAGAATCACGTTAAATAGTTCAGAGAAAGTTGTGGCACTGCCTAACTGGCACTAAGAGTCAAAAAATTACTAACAAACATACTAAAATTTTTAGCAGTAGACAGAAATTCTACTTAGAAATGGAATTCCAATGAAGGAGAAAGGAGGTCGATGAATTCTCCAATCCTGAATAAAACTTAAAAGGACTATGACTTGATTGTTCATACGTTGAAAAAAAGAAAAAAATATCACAAAGGAAATTATTAGCAACTTCCAGTGTAAGTCAGAATGAGTCAAGACTTGTTGCGCAACATAACGAGCTTACTAAACACGAGAGTTTGTGAAATGGGACAATCATCTCAGTGCAAGGTAGAGGCTAAATCATCCGCCTAAATCTTTTCCAGACATAGTGAGAGTACAATTAGAGAGAGATCTTATCAAAAAATCTATAAGATAACATAAGATCTATACAACTAGTTGCGTATCTCATAAGCATTTAAAAATTTGTTTTGGGTAGAGGGGAGGAGGGGGACACAAATAAATAAATGAAAAACTGATGGAAAGATGGGCACAAAAAAAAATGAGTTGAAACACACACCTCTGATTAGTAATCAAGAAATTTGCGTCAAAAGCTTGACAAGAACAGGAAAGCTAACAAACCTCCTTGAAAAATGGCTTTGTTGCATGAGATGAATAAATACCTTACTGAGAATGTCTTAAGATAAAATAAGGAAACTTATGGACAGAGTAATGGTAAAAAAATTATTCACATTTGTTACAGATTAGGTTGCTTCCATCTTCCCGCTGAGAACCTCATGGTGCGCAGCAGATGGAATTTTAACATGAATCATTTCAGCCTTTGAGGCTTACGAATGGAAGAGGCCTTTCTTCTTTGATTTTTTCTCTTTACCGTCCCCTTGACTGCAAATAAAATGAAACAAGAAAGTTAAAAAAGATTCTTCTAATGACACATCAAGTCTAAGATTGGAGGAGTTCAAGCAAATTCTTGCTGATAAGATATCAGTACTGTCTTAAACCAATACCGCTAAGCACCTTGAAGTGGTGAAAAGGTTGTCACAATCAGGGAAATTTGAAACGTTAAGGAAAACCTAAAATGTCAGGATAAATGACCCAAGTGTCAGGAAAAATTGTTATGGTCACCTCTATTAGTTTTCTAACAAGGGTTAGACGATTCAAATGACAAAGTTTGCCTGAAAACTTCAAATCATCTTCAAAACAGAGAATTAATCAATAATTGTTAACTCCTCTAAATTAGGTTGCAGAGCTTTCATCTGTAATGAACTAACATTGTCAATTCAGGAGAGCTCAATTCACCTAAAGTACTGCTAATTGTAAGTCCTAAGCAACCTATGCCACGAAAATGCCTTCACATTTGCAGTGTGGACACATAAATGTTTTCTCAGTTCGGGCTACTTGTGACATTCTTCCTCCACTCATTGCATATTTTAGACTCTTGAGTAGAAACACTACATTATTGTATCAAAAATTTTAGACGAAAGCGTTTTAGTCCCCCATCTTGACAACCTCAACAATGATCCCCGATCAAAGGATTCTTATGCTTGGCTCAAAAAAAAAAAAATAAAAAAAAAATAAACAAACAAACTGTTTTGTTGAATGTGTTCTTTTACATGGTAAAGTGTTACTGATCTGGAGGGAGTTGGGGCAATTTTAGAAAATGAAAAGAAAATGCGAATATTTCAAAGAGTTCCTAAAGAAGTGAGCTTGCATCAACTGAATTTGTTATACTTACTCTCTTTCAAGACTTCTACGCCTGAGGTCGTCCAATTTTACACCATTCATATTCTCCCAGTCTAGTATTTCTGCTTTTAGAGCATTCTTTTTATCTTCTAGTTCTCTAATTTGTTGCTCCAAATTTTTGCGCATTTGTTCATGCCGTTTTTGAAGCTGCAAAGCAAACAGAACGATCATGATAGAAAACAAGAAAAAAATCATCACTGATCCAGGAGGAACTCACCTATTCATTAACAACAGGTAAAACCATGATAAAACAAGTATTCAAAGTAAAGCATCTTAAATGGTTAAGGATACATTATTTTCCAGACTATGTAAGAGTACTATGTGTAACAGAATACTTGAACTGTTTACGGAGAGAACAAGAACAATCGAAAATAATAACTACTACATTATACTCACATCAAGTTCTGAGTCCTTAACTTTTTGTTTCTTTTCTCGAACTTTCATTTCAAAGACTTGCTCCATCTCTACTTCCAGTTTCTTGATTCGAATGTCGTGTTCACGTTTCTCCTCCTCTAATTGAGCAAGCGGGTTCCTGAGAAAGATTTAAAAGAGACAAATCAAATCAATATTCAAAACAAACAATTACTTTAAAATGAGTATCCTGAAAAACAAATTAGATGAGCAGGTATCACTTTGAACACACCGGTAAACATTTAACTTAAGAAACATACCTGATATAAGAAAAAGTTAAAACAAAATAAAGGAAGGGGAGGAGAAGAGATGACAAATTGAGCTTTCTTTTTCATTTTATGTAATTGAACATGGAATCTTGTAGGATTGACTCGTTTCTTCCAATTCTAAAAGGACTAGGCACACACAGAATACCTAGGGAGGCGCGGTTCTTATGACCTCCTGAAAAGTGAATTTTTCTTCCCTCTTACGTACACTTTCTATTGAAGAGAAGGACTGTTATCACATGTAAGTGGATAATGTGCTGCGCCCTCTTATAGTTCACATTAACACATAATTTCCACGTTTTTTAAGGACTGCTACACTTATCTTAATTTCTTGTTGATTAAAAAGCTAAGTAATAAAGCCTGGAAGATGAAGTTCCAACCTTTTGCCATGATGGTAGTGAAAAGCCTCTATTTGTCCCTGCTTCAGTGCAATATAAGTTTACAGGCTTTTTGGGTTCCAGAAGAGAAATAATTGAAAATGCCAGTGATTTTGAAGTGAACGACTCAAAGAGATATAAAAGAGCATTCTTAGGCATTCAGATTTCTTGATAAATAATCAATATGTTTATAATTAGATGAATCTCACTACAGACAGTTTTACTTGATTTTCAACATACACAAGAAAATTTGCTTTTAAGTTGGAAAATAAGAGAATTTGTAATAAATAACATACGGCATGAAAAGGAAAGTGCAACGACAAAGCAAGAAGAAAATAAATACATACAACTGCGGGGAAAAAGCTTTGCACTAACCTTGTCCAAGAAGCATTTACTACATAAATATGAAGATGGGCTGTGATAGGTTTTTCTGTTAAACCACATTCTGTTTAATAGCAAATGCCATGCAATAAAATAAATAAAGAGCGAAAAAAGTGCTCACAATTTGCAGACTTTTTCCAGAGAAGAGGATTTTGAGAGGATTTTCAAACTAATTCTTGGTCCCTTTTTGGTAAGAAACAAGTAAATAGAAAAAATACCAGAGCAAGGAAATGCGCAGAGGGAGGAGACAAAAGGATAAGTATTCCATGGAGCTATAAGAAATAGAAAATGAATAGATTTATGGGACATTGACTTACCAAACAGTCATGAAAGTGTTGTCAATGACTCCTTGCGGGCAGAAACTAAAAACGGAAACTAGTTAGAAAAGTTGTGCCCAGCAAGGCAAAAAGCGAGGTTTTTTTTACAACGTTTCGGAGAAACAAGTCTGCAAAAAACTTGTTTTACACTAAATCAAAGCAAACCTTCTCTTAACACTTGTTATATATGACTAGTTTTAAAAACAATCATTAAATCTTGGCACATTGCACTCAGGTTCTCTTTCATCTAGAAATTCAGAACCTTCAATTGAGGTGGAAAAAACAACACAAAAATGAATATTTTGAGTCAACTGATGACAAATTCTTGGTTACAGTGTAAAATTTGGATTACTATGGTCTTAAGCTAATAACTGTGCAAATTAGATTAAAGACAGGGTTCCATCTTTATTCTTGGTTTTATTTTTGTTTAGCACATCTGACTCACTTGTACTCGCCTGACTTAAAAATTTTCGCCTCTATGTATACTACTATTTGAAAGCTAACATCATTTCAATAATTTTTTTGAGATTTGCAGGCTTGTGTCTCCGCTGTGGGAAGAAAATAATTTAAAATTTTTAAATTTAAAATATCAAGAGATAGCTCCTCCTTCTGTTAAAAACAAAATTTACAGAAAAATATCTAACTAGACACTGCTGTTTGAAAGCAGAGCTGAAAGTGTAAAGCATGTTTGGGTGTGAGCTTTAAGCATAAAGAGAGTGAGACCTCTTAGGACTCCTTAGAACATAAAATTTGATGCACTTAACCCGCCATAAATTGATATCAAAGAACTGTTAAAAGAAAACTAAGCAAATGAAAGAAAAAAATTAAACCAAAGAAAACAAGCATGGTTGAAATATTTTACACAGATCAATTGCTTCAGAGAAGGCTGCAGTTTGAAAGCGTTCAAAGGCAATGCATAAAGACAACTTAGGACTCGGTCTCTCTGATGATCAGGATATTTTGCTGCTATCCACTGACTGAACGGTAGTGATTAAAGTCTTAATCCTTCATACAGTTGACAAAATTGGTTTATCTTCGAAATTAACAGACTACTACGCAAGATGGAGTTTAAGCATTATGATATATATTTCCTCGTATAAACTTCACTTAGAACATGATTTGTTAAACAAAAATTATGGAAAGTGACTCTTACCCAAGATATTAACATTTTTAAATACCAAAATTCAAATTTCCCATTTACAATGAAAACCATAATCTACTTGAGTTAAACTGCAAACTAAACGTTACATATCAGTTACTATATCGGTTACTACATGGATGCCAGATATGGATGTCATGAATTTGTAATGTGACAAAAGGTTTTCATGATAACAGCCTTCACTGAAACAACCACTATTTTTTCGCCACAAACTACAAGAAGCTGTGCTATCAGACATAACAGGTAGCCTGGAATCGATTTCAGAAAATGTTGTTTTGATCAACATGCTGAGGATCTTTCCCTGGAGACGCCATTTAAGGCATGGCTGAGCAAAAAATAAATCAAATAGTTTCCCATTGACAACATTTAAAAATTATCTATTAATTATGAGGAATATGTTGTGAGCAAGGACTGCCAGGAGCTGAATTTTTTTTTTATGAAAACCACTGTACTTTTGGGATAAGCCTTAGCTCAGAGTAATATCAGTACGATAGGAAATATCGTTAAGGCTAATTCTTTCAATAAATGGCCCACGAAGCAAGATATGATTTTAAGCTTTCTAATATATGGGACATCTTCTAAGTTTCAAGTAGAACAAAATTTGGGTGACAAAAATTAGTAAAATAAACTCCCAACCATTATAGGAAGGTTTCTATTTAGCAGTAGTTATGAAGAATTTGTATTTTCTGTTAACATAATAAACCGGAGTCTACTTGAATCAAACCGTACAAGACAATGGTTTTGGCAGGCTTCTAAATAAAGCAGTGGGCTATCCCTACTTTACGTTCTCTAAAGTGAACACAACTTGTAATAGCTGGGCTAAAATGTCAAGATAGAGGTTGACAATTTTTCATACTGCTAATACTGTCATGGTAACTTTTAGTGTACAATCTGACTCAATTAGATAATGATATTTTTTTCTGTTTGTTGTAGTGAGTGAAAGGTCTGAATTTATGCATTGAAAAACATTTATTTCTAAGTAAGGAGTTACTTTTATTAATTTTTGCTTCACAAATCATGTTTTACCTAAAATGTTGATGTGAACAGATACATCATAAAGCTTAAATTCGCACCTTGTCCAGTGGTCCGAAGCAATATTTCTATATTAAGATTCTGTGAGAAAAGACAACTGGCTATCATTATCAGCATCATCAATCTTACCAACATTAAATGATTATCTAAGGGAAACGCAGATCTTAGAAAGAAAGGGGAAACGATATTTTCTGACTTTGTCTCACTTTATCTATGAATGTTTTGAAAAAGACGAAACACAAAATAGCAGAGTTATGTGCTCCAAAAAAATGTCTAATCAATTAGTAATTGAAAACCACTTCAAACAAAAATTTGATAGGTACAATAAACATTAGTGTTGTTATGTACTATTGAGATAGAAGTGCAAAAGCATGAGTTAAAGATTTTTTGGAGAAAAGAAAAGGATAGAGGATTTAGTGAAATTAGAAAGACTTACATGTTGAAACCTTGTCCTTGTTTGCCATCTGGGCCAAGAACTGCCAATTTACGACACCTGAAGTTTTCATAATGAACATTATTTGTCACATCTTTCAAATCTTGTAAATGTGTGCGTAGTAACATATTTCGTAGGGCAATGAAATCATTGTGCTCTAAATTTTCCACTGTGAACATATGAAACATCAATATCACAAAGGGTTCAACATGAAACTTACTGAAGTGCGAAAACTCAAATACATACTGTACACTCCTGAACCTCACTGGAAGTTGAATGTTCAGAAGTTGTTAAAAATAGATAGATACATTTCACAATTGTATGATGAAGAGACTGAGATTTGACAATGTTGTCTATTTCATAGAATCAAGATGTGTGGAATTGCACTCAAAATCCATGTTATTGAATAAGGAGTTAGAACAGATGGAAGTGTGTAAAAAAAATCAGAATATCTCACAAACCTCCCCTCACAAATAGTACGGATTTTGAATGCAATGAGCTTCTTTAGCAATGTTGAATTTCAGCACTTTTGAAAAATGGAGAGTGCAGAGAGTTTGCAGGAATTATCCCCGATTTTCTTGAATAATAATATTAATCCACAAAAAAACGAGCTCAAAGTTGCGTATTTTGAGCTCCCATTCAAACGCGCATCGGCGAAACATCGATCGCCGCCGTAAGCGCCTGACAGGGAATGGGTACTCTTGACGACTTAAAAAAATAGGGAGGGGAGGAGGCGGGAGGTCGATTTTGCATCAACCTCTTTCCTCTACCTCATGGGTTTGCAACAACTGTTCTAATCCATAAATCTTGACTTTGATCCATTTGAGCTGCCTCTTATTCTTCCTTATCAAAATTATTCGCAAGTACCCTTTTTTGAACCATTGGTTAGAACAAAAAAAGGATTTTCCTGGACAAATTGAAAGAAGAAATACCTTCTGCGATTCCCCAAGGATACTTCCTACCCCGGACTTTCTTTCCATTGACTTCTATCACTGTATTGGAACCAACTATTGCAAAAGGAACACGATCTCGCAGAATTTTGTTTTGTTTGGCATCTTCGTCGTCATCTGTTTCTGGAAACTCATATATTTTGATTTTATGTTGCGCTATTTCATTTAAAATCTGAAACACAACGGCAATATCTATCAATACTATTGCAACAAAATGAAAATGACTAGGCATTTTCCTTTGTGAACTTAAAAAGGCAAACAAATAAAAAACAGCCTAGAGCTAAGTGATTAGAGGTGTCTTGAGCGAGGTTGGCAGTTGTTTACTTTCTGTTTGCAAGTAACTGCAATGCAGCCGTCCAAAGGCGATCAAGGATTAGCCATGGCCCAATCGCGAGCAACGCTACTGATATTCACAGAGAAGTAAATCAGTCTACTGCACGTGACAAACAAGAGTGTACAACTGCCAACTTAGCTGACGACATCTCTATTAAAGGAACCATTTTCTATTCCCAGAGACAGCAATAATACACCTTTAAAGGTTTGTTCCGTCCTGTTCCTGAATTGCACAATGCAATTTTTAGTCTCATGTCCGTTTATTTCCATGTTCAAAAGGCTTTATACAACTAAATCACGAGTTTTCACTTACAAGTATGTGTGTCGCTTAGTTCTTAAGAATGTTAACCATATAAAAAATGAGTCATGCAACTGAATTCCATAGAAAAATGTTTATATTATTCTGCAACAAGTATGAATGTGTTTTTGAAAAATTAAGGGATGATGCCTTTAATCCAATTTCATCTTAGAAAAACTTAACCAACTAAAAACCCTGAAATAGTTGTGATTAGAAAAGATAGCCATAACACGAAACAAAATAAGTGATATCCCTTCTACAGGCCTCGATGTGTAGATAGCAGAGGAGAGAACACTTTAAATGAATGTTTGCTCCTGTAAACTGAGCAGTAAAAAGCAAAAAACAAATCCCCTTCTGTGAAGCAAAACTTAAGAATGAATGGTGTGATGAGACAAGTAACCACATAGAAGGTCAAACTTACTTGTTTTTTGAATTGTGTACATTCATCGGGCGTAAGCGTGTCAGCTTTGGCAATGATAGGAATAATATTTACTTTTTCATGCAGTCTCTGCATGAATTCTACATCTAAAGGTTTAAGACCATGTCCTGAGGGTGCAATGAAGTAGAGACAGCAGTGTACCCTCGTGTCAGGCTGTGGTTTCCGGTTTACCCGAGATTCTGAGTTGAGGAATTCATCATACCTGAAAGAAAAAAATATTCCTGAATTGAAAATTGACCTTTATTGAGATAAAATATGTGTATTTATTGAGAAATAAAACAATTATTTTGCCATCATTAAACTTGTAGCATTTCACACCATGCTGCATCGGGGGGGATTTGGGAGCAGAGTTTTCAGTTCAGTTCCTGCATTAACATCATAGTCTTAAAAACTCAGCGGCCAGGAGAGAGAGGACATCTAAATTAAATTCCTTCACACATTATTAGTCATCAAATGCCTTTTGTCAAATGCTTGAGCAGACAATCTTTTATTCTATAAAGGATTGGAAATGCTGCGATTTTTCATGCTTTTTTATGATAAGCTGTTCCAAATTTGTAAATCCCCAGTAGAAATTTTCATTATTTCAATTTTGGTTTTAAAACTACTTGGTATTGAGTGAAAACTCATCTCAAAATTCCATGATGCTTCATAAAATGCAGATTAGTAACAGACTTGGCAGTAAAAAATGGCATGGAAAATTTTGAGTGATCGAACTCTTGAAAAAAAAAGGTCTTATAAAAAAGTTTTCCTCTCAGAGTGCTAAACATATTAGAGACCTTCATTGCAAAAATGTCAAACTAGGTAGGTCTTTAGAAATTAGTCCGTAGGTATTCAACAAAATACCTAATTTGAGCATTAACGACTGGTACGAATACTAAACATTCATCAACAAGGATTCTATCATGCATACCTTGATTCAACAAATTCAATAACAGGTTGCCAACAGTTAGAGTTGTCAACAGCATCACCAAAACCTGGTGTATCTACCACAGTGAGGACGAGATTCACTCCATTTTCTTTCAGCAAACATCTCTGTGTTTCAACCATTATTGTTTTCTTAATCCTATGCGATGGACCTGGATACTCTGGACCATAAATATCCGCTAGGAACATTGAGTTGAGCAACGTTGACTTTCCAAGACCGGATTCACCTATGAGGAAAACAAAATATTTTATTTTTAGAGAGAAACATGGAGGAATGTAAGAGAGACAAAACCTGGATGTATGTTGCCCAAGAAGCGACTCATTTCATCTGCAAATTCCAGCTGATATGAGTCACCAATATTTACAACACACAAAGGAGAGCAGTTTCTCTGAGCTATCAGTAGGAGCCTTATCAGTAAATTTCTGCACAACTAAGTTGCTCTGACTGTGATAAATGTTGCAGCATTAAATAATATTAATTCTCTTTTGTAATGTATTTGGAAAAAGGGTGGAGGGAGGAGGGAATTTATTTTGTTGATTTTATTAAGTATTTGTACTACAGTTAAAAACTTCCGAGAGAAGAAAGGCGGTTAACAACCAATATCGTTGACTGTAAATAGAATGGGACGTTTCTAGGAAGATCTCATGATTGAATGAGTGACTGATACTCTTTATTCTTATGATTTGAGAAAATATATTTTCAGCATTGATTCCTGCTTATTTTAACGGTACTGATGGCTACGCTTTTCAAAAAAAAGAAGCCAAAATTAATGATGGCAGCTTTTAAAATTCCAATAAAAAGACTTGTTTTGAAAATGTCCTTAGCTTCTAGTACAATGAGGTACACACTAAGGAACTTATTTTAAAAGAAAAAGTAACTGAAACAATGATGTAGCAACACAAAAGGAACAAAATAACTAGATAACAGGAAAGTCTACGCCAATTATTATTTATATATTAAGAAGAACAGTCTCGCTGTTTTACTGCGATGGAATTGGTTTGTAGCAACTTATGTGGAAAATTAAGTGACCTGATAACTTTCAATCCTCGAATACGTGATTTATTGAAACCAAAATCATCAGAAAACTTCAATCAAGAAGTGTTAAGATGTGGGAGACTCACCTACTAACATAATGGTGAACTCGAAACCTTTTTTGACAGCTTTTCGGTAAACTTGATTTGGGAGATTGGCAAAACCTACATAACCATCTAACTCCTTCAGTTTCCGCTCAGGTACAGTTTTATCCTTTTCCAATTTATTGTACTTCTCTTTGTTCTCGGTACCATTTTCTGATGCTGCTGCTTCTGCGTTGACTGGGAACAATCAAGAACATAACTTGTTAGATAGGCATAAGGAGGGGAGACAAAGTACAACATCAAGGAAAGGTTCCCTTCAAAATTTTTGGAAGACCAGGATTGAGGAAAAACTGGTCCATCTGGAGGGTCATGAAGAGTATCGTCATTTTCAAAAGGAAATATTTGAAAGAGTATTTACTTATTTACTTATACTACTAATTGATTACTTCTTAAAGCTTACTTCTGGCGATTTATCTCATTTCCATACTGCCAAATCGTTTATTTTTGAACGAAAGTATAAAAGAAAATCAGTTTTTCATGCCAGTCTGTCAATGAACAGCTAAGATGTCGCATTGCCGTAATTTTGAACTTTGATCGGCCACCAATTTGTGAAAAACAAATTTTGACCTGCAACTTACGCCAAAATTGATCACTTTCAATTTTCTTTCAAACAGGTTGTTACAAAAGGGGGCGAAGACCGATATTAGAAAGAAAAAAAGGGGAAGCTTCTCAAACTTTTCCTTTAAAAAAATTTCCAGGACTTTTTAGATCGACGTCCTACCGACACGCATGCAAATATAGAAATTAAACGGATAAACTAATTAATTTTGGATGCCATTTACCAGATGACCTCTGGATCGATAGGCAAGGATGGCGATTAGGTGTCGCAGAGCGCCCGGGCGCGCTGTAAAGCGACTTGAATGTATGTAATTTTGGAAACTCTGGTGAATGTTGTAATTTTCCGAAACCAAAATAACTTCCGCCGCACAGTGGAACAAGGTAATAGAAAAGGTCGGGCATGATATTCTTGGCTAAAATTTCAAATTTTGATGTTTATTTCGTATTGAATTCAATTTCAAGGGGTGTTTCTGAGAGGAAATTTTACGAAAAAACCAATGGAACCACTCTTAAATTTTTCTGTCTCATATTTGCGGAAATATAAGCTTTCAAAGTTTCCAGATTTTGTCTCATATAGATTCGGTCCAGTGTCGAGAAAACCTCGAAAAAATCAAGCAGGACGAAAAAGCTTCAGCCCTTGCTGAAAAATCCCTCAATTTCTCCAGCATTTTACCTGCCTTTAAATTCTTTATTTGTCCTATTTATCGGCCCTATAGGCAACCTGCTGAAACGTTGGAAACTTCTGAGCCTACTGTTAAAGAAACGCACCTCACTTAACACGTCCCCCCCCTCATCACCACACTTTATATTATTTCAGCGTTGCAGCAGAAGCGCGAGGGACTACGCTCCGAAGCGGGGAGGAAGAGGGGGTTGCGTATACGTCAAGGAAATAGAGGGTGGTCTCTCTTGACTGCGGCTGCCCCACCGCCGAGCGGCGGCATTCCTCCCCTCGACACCCTTGGGAGGGGATCTGCGTCCGTGATTCTCCGCCCACGTTCACGCACCGACTGCAACGTGGATGACTTTCGGGTCGAAAAGCAGCCCAATTTTCAGCTCGCCCACGGGGGAAAATTCCGAATATTCGGGATACGCTGCAACCTCGATGTTGAATCGTAGTACGGTAGGTCTGGCACGGTGATCTCCTCTCGAACCGCGGTTCAACCTGACTTCTGAAATGAACCACATGTGCGCGGCGGAAAGCTTCCCTCCCAACGTTTGGGAACCGCCGCACCGAGGATCGAGTCAATGAGAGAGGTCGGACATACATTTTTTTACCAAAACTTCAAATTGAAATGTTTACTTCGTGAGATTTTAAAGTTTGGGGGGATTTTACCTCTAGTAAATTTTACGAGAAAACCAATGGTACCGCTTTTAAGACCTCTACGTTTTGTAATAATAGAGTTTTGAGCTTTTAAAGTTTCACAATTTTGTCCGACCTCTCCCGTTGACTCATTCCGTTGTGCGTCGTTCAGGCCAGAGTGGAGCACCCCCTGTAAACGACTCCTCCGCACCGCGTTTTTATTTTGTAAACAGGAACACGCGAATTCCAAATTCCTAGACAGGCACACGGGAACACTCTGAGATAGCTGCGTGGAATTTGAGACACACTTCACATTCTTCACAGATCAAAAACGAGACTGCTGAAATAAAAAAGCGGGGGCTTGTCTAATCGTTCGCAGCATTTCCGTAACTGTTACATTTTCAATTTCCCTGCCTTTTTTTCATGTTTTTTCCTGACTCCTAAATTTTCGAACACCCTAACTTCTGCTGCACTGCTGCCCCCTGACGAGTACTGCTTGCAATTTAAAACTCAAAGTGATTTTTCACTGCTATGGTGATTGTGCGGACACAATTCTGTCAAGACGATGTTTTGCTCGGTCCCCTCATTAAAACATTAGATAAAAAAGAACTAAGTCAAAGATTTATAGACGTTGTGATGGACGTATTTTTCATTTTTAGCTGTATCGATAAACACGGTTGTTAGGGTAATATTGGGTTCATCTACGCTTTATTACGCACAAATCTCGCTCTTAATTGAAAACCGAAAAAGAAATCAGTGATGCAGCAGAATGTGTTCAGTATCTACACGTTTGTTTGCTGCCGGTATCGATTCAATGTATTAATGATCACGATCCGATTCAAATGGCAAAGGCGTGGAACTGCCTCAGTAGACCCGAGTTAGGTTAGATTAGGTCACGCAACTAAATCAACTTCGCGGCAACGCGGGAGGTGTTGCTCGGAAATGAAGGCGCGCCACGGCAAAATCGTAACATTTTTAAAAGGAGAATGATGTTTGAATCACAAATTTTCGCTAAAGCAGACTCCATTGGAGGGGCTTGGAGGGGCTTGGAGGATAAGATGCAAAAGTGCAGTTTTTGAAGAAATTGAGATACTAAAGATTTCAAATAAAACTAGTCTTAGTGCATATTCTGTGAAAACTTTGCTCTAAATTCCAAATTTTAAGCGTAAAAAAGTCAGTTTGAACTCCCTTTCCGCCATAATGAAGAATCCTCGTAATTTCAAAACTTCAAACATGTATATCTCGAAATAGCAAAAACTGCACTTATGCGCTTTGCACTCCAGGCTCCTCATTCGGGGTTGCGGGAATATTTGGTCGGAGGACTGAACTCCATACCTTGCATCGACAAAACAAGGAACCCAAAAAGTCGAGGGCAGTGTCTATGGACTCGATTAAAAAATACCACGACTGGGAAAGAGGGGGAGGAGAAAGTGCGAGGGGCTCGCTATTTCCCGATGCGTAGAAAAAAAGGGGTTCGAGTTGATTGGCAGCAGCAAAGTAGGCGATGATAATTTTTCGGGCGTAAATATTTACATGGGTTGCTAATGCATCCTTTTCCCGTATCTTATGTTTAGACATGACTTCATTTATCTTGGGGCTCTGTATGCGCCGCGAGCTTTACACGACTACAAGCGCGTCATTGGAGGCGGGATTGCTTATCGGATTTTAAGCTCCACGATTAGTTCTGTTGGCGAGTAAACTTCCGGCGCACAGTGAATCGAGCTGACGGATGGGATTGGAGAAGACATTTTGGGTTGAAATTTCAAATTTTGATGTTTATTTCGTCACGATGTCAATTTCAGGAGTTGCGTCGGGACGGGAATTCCACGAAAAAACCAATGGAACCACTTTTAGTCCCTATGTTTCATATTTTAGAAGGTATAAGCTTTTAAAGTTTCCAAATTTTGTCCGACCTCTCCCACTGAATCGTTCGTCTGCACCGGAAGGATGCTAACTAGAAAAATATTTTAATCTTTTTGGATATTATTTCTCATGCTTTAAAATTATTAGGTATCGGTTGAGATAAATGTACTTCTCCATTCAGTCGATTTCATATTTCACGACTACAGGTTCTAAAGATCGGTTATATAAGTGAAGTTTTCTTGAATTTCGATCAAATAAGTTGATGCTGGTTATTAATCGATGAAAAATGCTTATGTGACGATTCGGATTAATTCTCCGGCTATCGTTTAGTATATCTCTCAGGGCAACTTCGCATGTAAAATGTATTATTGTTAACACCACCCTGGCATATAAAATTGGGGGGTTTAGCTCAAAAACCAGTTTTTTAAAGCGAAAGGTAGTATTTTTTACGAGAATTTCCATTGACCTCCTCACAAGGAAATATTTCAGGTCCGTGTACTCTATTTTAATTCCTGTACGTGTTATACACGGGTCAATTTGGGTTTGCTTATTGACGAGCAATTGATGAATTCCACGTTCTAAAATGGAAATATTAAATTTTATTACGTAGTTCGGAACGTAACTTTCATCAGTGTGGAAGGGGAAGAGGAAGAAAAGGGAAAAAATATTTCCCGAACCTATGCTCTCCTGCATCGAGGGCATTTTGAATCAAGATGAAGTACAGTAATTTACATCGAACATGAATGAAAAAATGAATGTCAAAATACTAGGATGACTCTTACCTCTTTCGGCGATCCTTTTCGAGAGGGACTCCTTCAGGGAGGTAGCGGTGGGGGGCGCGGGGGGTCCCGTCGGGGGCGCCGAGTTGGGGACCGCGGGCGGGGGGTTCGAGGGCCCATTGCTCGTAGCCGTGGCCCCTGGCGACGCCGTCTCGTTTTTGAAAAAAAGCTCCCGCTTCGAGAGCAACTGAAACCAAAAAAAAAGGGCACAAGTCAATAATACAGCCTTAATAACCACACTGCGACGATCTGGCTCTATGACAGGACGAGTAAACACTAAACGGATATGGGAAAAGGGGTCGATCCCCGTCGACTCCTTCCGACCGCCGATGCCTGTTCGGGCTACGATAATCGGTTAAAATCAGTTATAATATTGAAAAAATTACAGTAAATACGACGGAAATTGGCAGCGCCGCTTCCTCCATTCACTCACGACGACGAACGAAAACAAAGGAAATCCGTGACACGTTGACACGCTGCAAGACATAGAAAAGCTCGCGGAAATCGTTGAAGCGAGGCTGCCGACATCCATGGAAAATGACCAGCTATTTATTTTCCTTTCGTTGAAATTTAAAACTTTAAAGTCGCTTTGGCGATTGACGATAAATTATTATTGAAACTACCTATCCTTGTTTCTAACACTAGTGTTAGTCAGAATTGAGTTCATTAACAATCAAGAGAAATATTTAACTTTTGAATGTGGTATCGATTTGACATCGATTTTGTGGTGTCTGGACACAGAGAAAGTAATTAAATTAATTAAAATTAATGTTTGTTCACATGTTAGTCAGAATTAAGTTCATTTACAATCGAGAAACATTTTCAACTTTTGAATGTGGTATCGATTTGGCATTGATTTTGTGATGTCTGGATACTGAGAAAGTAATTACATTAATTAAAATTAATGTTGATTTGCATGTTAATCTGAATTAAGTTCATTAACAATCGAGAAAAATATTCAACTTTTGAAGATGTTGGGGTGTCAGGACACTGAAAAATGTAAAGCAACTTTTAGCGTTGATTTTGTCAATTTTCGATCTTAGGATTCACTTCACGATGTTACTGCACACACGGCAAAAAATAACACGGGAAAAATGATTTGGTATTAAATTAATTGTACCTTTCTTTCTAAAATCCTTCGCAATAAGTTGAATGCTTCGAAAAACTAAAGCTATTACACAAAACTTTGCTTCGTCGTCGAATTTTATTCACAGGTTTCACCACAAGTTAGACGCTGGTTAAACTACTGCGGTTCGTGGAGAGCCACAATTCCTAGTCGGATGCATAAACGTAACTAAAAATTAACAGAATCCGATCGGTGAAGCAGTGTTATCACAACTGGCCAGAAAGCACACGTGATGCAGTTGAGCCGCATAGTGACGCAATTCGCGAAAAAACGATGATAGAAGGCGGGTATCAATAGCGCTATCGGGCTTTCAATATGCGGGAAATTAGCAAATTCTCTTTTCCAAGGCGATCTATTCAACACTGTTTGGCCGTGTTCATAACTTTCCCTACATTTAATTTTCGTGGAAATTTTTTACATTATTCTGGCTCATGGCTGCCTTTTACCAAATGGTCCGTCCATTCGCTCATGATGACCTGCAGGCTAATACAGGCCCCACTTCTTCTCTGCGAGGGTCGATAGCTCTGCTGGGCCAAAACGAACAAGTGCATGAAGAGAAATGTTTTACTGCTAGACTTTCGTATTTTCGGCACAGTTTCCTTGCTTAGCCTCTATCAAGCGCTGTAGGCGTATTTTGTTCTAAGAGGCCACTATTTCCGGCTCATTTTAGGTGAAACTACAAAAAAGCGTAATTTAATTTCAGGACTCATCCATAAAATCACTTATTCTCAAGGAGTCTTATGGCACTTATGCTATTTTTTTTAAAGTGAGCCAGATTTCGTTGATCCTTATTACAAAATGCGTATCAAATGGAAAGCAGTCGCTTTTACAGCGCAATTTTACGCTCTGCGCTTCAAATGAGTCATAATTTTACGATTTTTCTCACCATTTTCGTTTTGGAAACAATTTTATTGTCTCTGTATTATAGAAAATCATAATGGAGGAAAGAAGGTGGGGGGACGGGATGGTTGATAAAAAGTGAAAAATCGTGCACGAGGCGGCAACGCTGCCGGAGATCCGACCGCCCGTGTCAGTCACAAATTGGATTATGCCACTATGTTTACCGCCTCGAATGGAGTAAACGAGAAGGAAAAGTGTTTACTCTACGGCTAATTTCTTCATTAAACGGTACCTATGACTTCGCAAAAAGGGACGGTTGAGTAAACAGAACGGGAGCTTTTACGGACGATTGTACTGGGGAGCGGCTCGACGATGAACAACTTCGGGCCGGGCACGAGAAGTTGAACAGTCTGGTTTATAATCCTACTTTCGCACCACAACAATCTAAGCTCGGGCTTAGTCTGAATTTGAAGGTTAGAGAGAAGCACAACTATTTTATAAACAAAATTCGCACTGTTGCGAATGATGTCTTGAAGGATTTTTTTTCTGCTGTTTCTTTCACACGTTGAAATAATTTTAAGGGTGAAGATGGCTGATCGGTGTTCCTGACATTAAGGTGAAAGCAATTTAAAATGCTAAAATCGCGTTGAATGAGGATCATGCTTCGTGAGTGTGCAGCATTATAAAATAAAAGGAAGTGCGGATATGATCGGCAGATCTTACCACACAAGGTTGCCGTGATTGCGAAGAGGGCAGTGAGTGCATGCTAGGATGAACCTCAAGATACATAAAAGCATATGCTAATCATGGCTCTTATAGAAATGTACTTACTGCTCTCTTCGCTATCGCGGCAGAAGAAGGGAATAATTTTCAAAACTTGACTCATTTTGCTGCGGAAAGTGATATCAGCCTTTGGTAAAATCTGCGCACTATCACGATACGACAGTTACGACTTCTTCGTAGCTCACATTGCATAACCGTCTAAAAGAAGGCACTAGCTAAGCCCACGCGCTGGCTGACGGCAGACTGCAGAGTGGACAAATTAATAGGTGTTTGGATGTTTAGAGCTTCTTTTAATACTTGATCGTGCTTTTGTCGATAATCTGCGATGCACATAGTTATGAATAAAATTACTCTCTTTCAACTCTGCTGCTATTACATTGCGCTTGTTCAAATTATGACGATCTATTTAGCTGTTGTACTAAAATATTGACTGCTTCTTCAATACTCCTTCTCATTTTTATCTCAACGCTGTCTCATTTAACTCGCCAGTCATTCTGAGTGCGCGGGTGATGTCTACGGACCTAGGCGTCGCCTATCCCCGCATCAGGGGACGATTTTGAAAGTGATTTGAAAAATATTAATTGCTAATAGGAGTTCAGATTCAATTCAGTTTCTCTCTTAAATAAAATCGCCTAGGCACAACTCGAGATCCTCAATTTACACCTACAGACCTAAATTCTGAAAAAAAATAAAAATACGACCTGCTCATTATAAGAGATGTTAAATGGAGCCATAATATTCTTTTTCCCAAGGATGTGCAATGCGCAAAGCACGTGTGCTACAGAATAACTTCTGAAAAAAAGAAATTAAGACAACCGCGTTTCCAAAATTCTCAAGTGCAAGTTTCAAAGTTCTTCGTCAAACCAGGCAATCAAATTAGGATCAGGTTTCATAACTCCACCAGCTTAAGCCAGACAGGCCGGCGGGAGTCAAATTGCACCTGATTAAAATTCTTTTCCGAGGAAATATGATAATGGCTACTGGCAGCGACTGCGGCCAGATCACGCTAAAAATACTTAGAATTTTTAGTAAGAGTAACGACTAACGACACACCTGGCGAGGTTAATATTTGGCTTTCTTCTTGCTTTCCTCACACGTGTTGCTGGGCCACTGACCAATCCCGGCAGTTAATGTTGCGAGGTAGAAGGTAGAGTTTGTACCTAGGTTTGTAGTGATGCTTTTTTTTTTTTTTTTTTTTTTTTTTTTTTTTTTTTGAGGTTGTACTTTAAAAGGCGGCTGTCAGGTTTATTGGTTATTACGAATATGAAAAAGAAGAAGAAAAATGAATGGAGAATTTTTAGGCATTTCTTAAGGGATTATTCATGGATGGATTTCTCATGAATAAAAACCAGAAATGGAAAATGTGATTTCACATAAAATTGTATTAGTGAGAAACATTTTGCTGAGAGAATTTCACAAAATCTCATGAAATTTCATTTGGCTGAAAAAATTTCAAAATGAAATTTCATTTATATTATAAAATGAAATTTCATTTTGAAATTTTTCCAGAATATTATATCTGGAAAATTTTTCATCTCTGATCAGATCACAAATTAAAATTTAAAATCCTCGATTCTGAATTATGGATCATGTTTCCGTTTATAATTAAATGCCGAAATTGGCGAACGTTCGATAGGTACCTATCGAGCCAAAACCGAAATATTCATTTAAAAAACAAAAATACGAAAAAAAAAACCAGAGCTTTCTATCCAGGTCTAAACTGCTTGTGGTGAAATGTAGTTTGAGTCCAAGTTAAAACAACATGCGTAATAAGGGAAATTCAAACCCTATAATGCGGCAACACTGCAGAGCAGCGCGAGGCGGCAGAACTGCGCTTTCAAAACCTCCCGGGGCGTGACTTTAGATTGAGACTCCGTTCGAATTCGTTTCTGCTTTTGGTACGAAAGCACGCATGAAAAGCAAAAGATCTTCAGGGACCGAAGCACCGAGGGAGCCAACTTATGACTTAAACTGAATGAGGAGAAAGTGGATGTTGTTGACAAGTTGACAAGTTATGAGCCTGAAATCGAGTGCCCGACTTCAGTGCGGCTGCAGTTCCAAGACTGGGTGCAGAAAAAGAGCAATCAATACCTCGGCCTATAAACCTTCAGGTCTTTAGCATGATATTCCTTTGGAATCAGTATACCTACGAAATATCAGGTTGTTCACTTGTGATTTGACGTGCCGCGTTAACCTCTACACAAGAAACCACCTTGTGCTGATCTTTCTATCAAAAGAGTGAAGAGGCTCCCAGGTTATTAGGAAATCAAATATTAGACGCCGATCTAAAAAGAGAAAGATATACACAGAATGATACAGACGTGAAAATGGCCCAAAATAACACTGAAGAGCTTAGTAAAGTTCTAATCAATTCATGATCAAAACTGAATCTGAACTTTCACATCTTAATTTGACTCACGTAAAGATGAATATTTTGTTAGCCCCAAAAACACCCATCCTTAGGACTATTTTAGAGGGAATTTTCAAACAATTAGAGCAAGAAATGACTTTGAAATTGGATTTTACGATGAAAAATAAGAACTCGTTACTACACCCCCCCCCTTACTTACCCCTCTTTTTATTCGTAGGGCATTTTAAAGGAATTAAGAACTCATTTTCAATCAAACATGCAGAAAGTGTAATTTTAAAAACATAAAGATATTCGAACGAAGTGAGATGAAGACGTCAAGTTTGGTCGTAGGGTATGCCACAACTCCCCTTTCAAACTGAAGTCGAGGGAGGACCGTCCCCCGAAAAAATGCTTCGGACCTTTGGACCCGCACACTGAAAATTTCGAAGGTAAAGGAGCGAAAACACGACTTCGAATGAATAAGTCCTACGAAAATCCATCTACTGAAAAGAGTCACTATGCAATGAATATTCGACGACTTTTTGTCTCTTGATGAAAATATACTTGCGTAGAATCCTTTCCACCACGGTCATGCAGCCAATATCATAAGGAACAAGACCGATTTTTTTTTTTTTTTTTCTTTTTTTTTTCCCCCAGAGACTGAACACACTAATTAGAGTACCAGGCGAAAATCTATGATAAAGAGATAGCTTGCAAGCCGAGGTCAAGGATCGTATGAAACGTGAGCTCATTGAATCCAAAAAAGCGCAGAGAACTAAACCGGCCCAATAATGTAGAGCACTTGAGAGAGGTGAAAGAGTTCGCTGGTCGAGCCCCCCCCCCCTTATTGTCATTACGGCCCTTTTTTGGATTTCATTCTGCTGACTGCAGCTCTGAGCAGCGTGAATCCTCTAAATCCATTCCGACGGACTCACTATTCCTTTTCAAAAGCCTGGATTCTTATAGAACTTGAACGGGTAAGGCTGCTGACGAGTCTGACATGGCTGAATAATCATACGGTCATGCGATCTTCACTGAAAAAAAATTCTCGGCGTTTTTACCAAGGTCCGTTGGTACCTTTACCATCTCACTTTTTTTTACCAATTATTGGTAATTTTACCAAGACAGACTGGTAAGCTTACATAAAAACCGGTATTTTTACTGTTCTTTCAGGTAAGAATACCACTTACATTGGTAATCAATTCCCGGTAACTTTGCCATTTTATCTCGGTAATTCTACCACAGTCGATAAAAAATATTGGCGTTTTTACCAAGGTCCAGTAAAATTACCGAGAAGTTCAATAATTTTACCGAGATTTCTCAGTAAAATTACCAATTCCATAAATGGTAATTTTACCAAAAAAAAACTGGGATCGAATAGAACCCTGAATTTTTGGTAATTCTGTCCTTTTCTTGGTAAATACACCAAGATTTTTCAGTGCAGGTAAGGCTGCTAACGAGTCTAACATGGCTGAATAATCATACGGTCGTGCGATCTTGTGTCCAATATTATGCCTCTTCTTGAGCTTTATTCTGATGAACTCACTATCCCTTACAGAATCTTAGAGGTGCATGACTATAATGAATTAATACTGGACAAACCCATCAGTAATAACTCGACAACAAGTCGCTTTTGTTTCCTTCAAATTCAATTCCGAAGACTTAAAAAAGTTCTACAGACATATTTTTTTCTCTCGCGGCGGATCGCAAAACAACCGTTGACGAGAGTTGGCGAACGAATGACTTGAGTACTTGAAGTATGAACTAAAAACACGATGAGAGTTTATTTAAAAAACTGTTGGCAGTAGAAAGTCAATGCTGGGTGGAGTAATATTTACGAATAGTGATCTAAGGGGGCACTTTTCCGTTCCCGAGAAATTGACGGCTAGGATCCTCTCTCCCAGCAGGAAATTTTTAGAGAAAAACACTTGCACATAGCATAGACAAATGCACGGTAATCACTCACAAAGGACATCGGAACGTTCTTAGGAATGTTCCCGAAAATTTTCCCGATTCTGGGCTTTGACTTTTCCGGAAAACTTTGTTCTCTTCTCACAAACTGAGCTAGAGGTGGAATGGTCATCGTTGAAAAATTTACTTCGCAGTAGTAGAGTGTACCAATGTTTTAGTACATCTTTCAAAACCGATAAGTCCAGGGTGTCTACTAAAACAACCTGCCCAAAAATCAGTACTTTTACTGTATTTTTTCAGTACATTCCCGAGAAATTCAGTGCTTTTAAGGTACCTCCATTTTTGACGAAATTCAAAAACTTTAAAAATTTGAATTTCTCTCTCAAATTGCGACAAAAATGGAAAATTCCGGACCTAATAGCGGAATTTCCGCATATTTTCAGTACTTCCGGACCGCGCTTTCAAAATCAGTACTATTTCCGGACTTTCCGGAAATTCCGAACTTGTAGACACCCTGAAGTCATTTCAGAGAATAAGTTGATCTTACCAGTGAATCAGAGCTTGATGTTCCGTTAAGGGCGGCGCTGGGTTCCTTATCCTTGGCGGTGGAACCGAGACTAGATCCGTTCAGGGTCGTGCCGGAGAGGTTGTTGTAGCGCTGAGCGAGCTTGTCCAAAGAAGAAATCCGGTACGGGGATGTGCTTCCGTAAGTTTGTGGGATCGTCGGAGGGGGCACCGGCTTGCCCAGACCCATCCCCACTTTCGACCCCACTTTGAGCGAGGCTGACCCCGAGCCCCCCGAGGGCACCCCGTTCCCACTAACACTACTCATTCCGGATGAGTTCGAGCACTTTCAGGGCGCGTTCACCAACACTGTCATTTTGCCACCGAGGACTTCAAAACGCACGATTGACGTCACAAGAGAGTATATACGTTGTTGCACACTTGATTATGATGTAGGACGACCACCTATGGTTGACAAATAGAGAGGGATGATTAATTTTTGCACCGAGAAAAAAAGACGGTTGGTACGATTTTTCTATTGAGAGGCGAACTGTTCTAGCATCTTGACTCAGTCGTCGGTAACGGGTTTCGAGAACTCACGAGATGTCTGAAAAGAGTGGTCACGAGCACAAGTCGGAGAGCTGATTCAGTGGCGTGGCGTGCTTTGCAATATATCGATTGATCTGTCATTTAATCCTATAGAAAAGGATCGATTAACAGGGTATTCGCAGGGAACACCTTAATGATCGATTCTTTACCACGTATTCAAATGGGGAAATATCGATAATCGATTATTCACGCCACGCCACTGAGCTGATTGTAAGGCTGATTCAAGAGCCTTATCACGATCTGTCACTATGTTGGGTTACAAGAGAGGAGATGCTCATAGACGACTATTGTTTCGTCTGAGCCCAATTCGTATACTGCAGTTCATTGTTTTCGCTGACTAAATATTGACACACATGATGTGTAGAATGCGAATTGATGCCAAAAGCCCAAACATAAAATTAGACGCAGATGATGCCGACGCGGGGGAAAAAATATTGCGGATGGACAGTAATCGCGAAAATTAATGGGTCAGCTACACTTTTAGGGATCATAATGTCATGTAAACACAAACCTTGTGTTTATACGGCGTGAATGAAGTCTAAAATAATCACAATTTTATTTGGCACAACGGTAAACCGGATTGTGTTCTGAAATAAAAGGATTGATGGCGGAAAATGACCCTGTACCTAGGTAATGCGCTGAGTGTTACTTTGTGTTCTTCTGTGTTGATTATGTTGGCATTCCAAGCTTCGATAATTTCAAGAGCAAGTGTCAAAAGTTTCCTTTATGTCGGGAACACGGGCCAACACAACCATCAAGAATTGCAAGAGTGTACACAACAGTCATACAATCTCGTTTTAATGGTTGACTCGTATGTAGATACTCTGAAACCGTCAAAACCAGGTGTCGATAATCAAAATATTAACAGAGACATTTCTCTTTTTTTAAAAAAAAGGGAGGTCAGCGAAATCTATCGTGGAAGTGCGTATCATTTTTTCTACCGATCGGATTTTATTTATAAGCGCTGCGCACACTTTCATTAGATGATCCCTAACTTTCCCTGCTTTCACAGGTTTTTCTTAACTGCGGTGGCCCCAAAATGTTAATTACTTATCGAGAGGTTTGAAGAGCCCCGGCCCTGGATCGTTCATTAAATACGAAAGAGGAAATCTGGACGGTAAAAAGTGCAAGGAGATTCAAGACGCCGCGAACCAAAGCGAGTGCACTGAAACTGAACTTGCGCTAAAAACACTGGATTGACCCGGGTGCAGTCATCTGTGCCCGATGGCGATGGACAAAACAATGCCAGACCATAAATAAACACTTAATCTCCATTTCCAGGACTTGAGCCGTGACTCATTGATTAATCGATGGCTCCTTCAAGATCTCGGGCTCTGAGGTCTCCACTAATTTCTCTTTATTTCCAGTCGATGGGATGGCCAGACTCCTCGACCGAAATGCCAACTGCCGCGGCCGACCGCTGATAAATCAACTAAATCCATTTTACGCTCTTCGAATTCGACTTTTGTTTACGTCTCTTCCGGCACAGTGCTGCCGTGCTCAGGAAAAACGCCGTATGCGCATTCAAGAGTTGCCAAATTTCTCAGGATAAAACCTGGTTTTTTAAGGAAAGTTATGCTTATTTTCCCTTGAAATTTTCTGCAGATATTTCAGAGAAAACTGCGTACAAAATTGTCTGAAAATTTTTGGGAAAAAATACTCACAAATTTCCAAGCATTTTCGGTTTTTAACGAAGCTAAACTTGGCAACGTCAAAAGGCTCATACGACGTTCTTCCTTAGCACGGCAGTGTGGTGCCTGGATACGAAATGCACCGAGCCTAAACCACTTATGAGCAGCCATGGCAGTGGCCTGGCCATGCCCAACTCGTTTTCCATCAACTTGTCATTGATGATCCGGGGTGCACAGAATTCCTGACCACGACCAGCGGTGCATCATTTGAATCCATATCGATTCGATAAGACAAGTCATAGCTCTATCTTAACCACACAATATATCGCATTTCAATGTCTTATCGTGCTGCTTATAACTTTCAATCATCAGCCCGCAGGTTGTCGTCAAAAACTTAAAAAATGGAAAGTCTGGTTCGCGTTGGAACGAAAATTAAGTTTTCCGCAAAACGGCGGTAAAAATCGCGTGTTTAAGGGCGAAATGCTGTCATCATGGTAAACATCATTGAGGAAAATAAGACATTCGCTTTGAAAAATGGGAGGGTTTAGGCCTTGTCACATCCCTGAATGAAGTACAAAAAATTATGCAAGAAAAACCTAAACAAGTGATCGTTCAGAATTCGACATTTTTTATCAATGGATTAATTGAGTAAATCATTACAGAAACGCGGTGTGAAATCCGGTTTATTACCCGCAGTTATACCTACAGTATAGTAATTCTTTCAATGGTTAGACTTATCTTCATGACAGTTTATCCCTTTCATCCTCATCTATTCGCGGGACAATCATTGACGTGATTAGAAGAATGCAGCATCGACGCCAACACACGGTTATTAAATGACAACTGGTGCAAAAGAACTTAAGTTATTACAGGAGTTAAAATAGTCCCGAGAGAAATTAAACTTGGTGATAAAATCTAAGAGAGACGAAACCTTAGAGTTAAAATCTACGTATACCTATTTTACCATTGATTTCCCTTAAATATGAACTAGATCATGAAACTTTCTCCAGAACTTCACGCGGCACGTCAGATCGCTAATAAGCGTAAATTTGGATGACTCCAATTAACCAAAATCCGTCAANTCGCGGGACAATCATTGACGTAATTAGAAGAATGCAGCATCGACGCCAACACACGGTTATTAAATGACAACTGGTGCAAAAGAACTTAAGTTATTACAGGAGTTAAAGTAGTCCCGAGAGAAATTAAACTTGGTGATAAAATCTAAGAGAGATGAAATCTTAGAGCTAAAATCTACGTATACCTATTTTACCATTGATTTCCCTTAAATATGAACTAGATCATGAAACTTTCTCCAGAACTTCACGCGGCACGTCAGATCGCTAATAAGCGTACATTTTGATGACTCCAATGAACCAAAATCCGTCAACCGGCATCAATTTACTGACAATGAGTCCAACAGAAAAAAGGCTATAACTTGGAATGCGGGCAATAGGAAAAGAGACGCCATGCCTCGATCGAAAGCGCAATCGAAAGCAAAAGAAGAGACACGACGAATTCAAAGTTTATTGAAGTCTGACGATTGTTGCGCCTCCCTTATTAAGTTGCCCTCCCCTGTGCCGTCAGATTGAACGATAAGACTACCACTATGCGTAGTAGGAGAGCGAAAAGGTGGTGAGTTACGACGATTTGTCAACTATGGGGGAGTCTCCTTGGGGCCCGGTCATAACCCCTTGAAAGTAATTCCTCACAGTTTAAAGAACATCCTGACAGANCTACATTCGATCTACAGTTCGACTTTGTGCGATAAAATATTTCATATTGTTTTAGAGCACATATAAGGCTCAGATCAGTCCATACTTTTCTTTTTGATTTTACGAAGATTCTGAATAAAAAATGCAAAAGTTAAAGAAAGAAAAAGGACGTTATGTGCTCCTTCAAGGACTTTCCATTCACGAATGTAGCGTTTGTTGCAAAGAGCGAGCGAACCGCTTGGGCTCCTACAAAACTACAAGAGGTTCACATACACACATGCAGTGAATGTTGTATCACTCGTTTATGAAGGGGCCCACATTCGATTTTCAGTAAAGTATAATTTTTAATTTTCTTTTACGAGTAATAAGAAAATTTGGTTCAACAAGTTTAAGACTTTGGCCGGATTCTTTACCCCTTAGAATCTGAAAGTTTTTTGGGGTTTTTTGTAGTTTGAGTCCAACAGAAAAAAGGCTATAACTTGGAATGCGGGCAATAGGAAAAGATGACGTCATGCCTCAATCGAAAGCGCAATCGAAAGCAAAAGAAGAGACACGACGAATTCAAAGTTTATTGAAGTCTGACGATTGCTGCGCCTCCCTTATTTTATGTACAACCCTGTGCCGTCAGATTGAACGATAAGACTACCAACTATGCGTAGTCGGAGAGCGAAAAGGTGGTGAGTTACAACCATTTGTCAACTATGGGAGAGTCTCCTTGGAGCCCGGTCATAACCCCTTGAAAGTAATTCCTCACAGTTTAAAGAACATCCTGACAGACTTCTAAAAATACTCCCTTCGGCCGTGGAGGTGGAAGACCACGCTTTGTTGCTGGCGGATGATTTACCTACCCGGAGCGGAAGCGCGTTTCTAAACATTTCTCGGAATGCAAGTGCTTTCGACTTACGCTCGAGGTGAACTAAGCTCCATCACTTTTGGACTAATTTCGTTCCAATTTATTTGATCAAAAATCCATTATTTAGAAAGGAGATGTTGCATGTGTGAGGGATTTGCGATTTGACTGTTGTTTCTTATGTAAAAGTTCGCGAGAACACATTGGTGCCACTGGTTTTCTCTGAAATCATCTCCCAAGCTCAAAAAAAGCTCTCAAAGTGAGGCCAAAATGGAGGGGATATCCCACCCTACCCTGAGAGTCCACCTTTACATCAAAACAAACTCTCCATGCAAAGATAGGGAGCAAATACATTAGCAGGGCTGCCACTTTATTTGGGGACTCCAAAACTGAAAACACGGCATCACTGCTGATGTATTTGCTCCCTATCTTTGCATGGAGAGTTTGTCTTGATGTAGACGTGGACTCTCAGGGTAGGGTGGGATAGCCCCTCCATTTTGACCTCAACTTGAGAGCTTTTTTTGAGCTTGGAAGTTGATTGTAGAGAAAACCAGTGGAACCATCGTGTTTCTCACGAACTTTTACTTAAGAATCAACGATCAAATCACAAATTCCTCACACATGCAACATCTCCATTATGAACTTTCTTTGGGGATCGGGATGAGTCAAAGAAATTGATTATAGGGGAAGGTGAGTAAAATCATTAGTTCGTCCGTCCGGTAACTTGATAGAAAGATGTGTGTCAAAAAAATTCGAAGGCGATCAGGAACAATATTGCCATTGAAGTATAAGAGAAGACGAGTATAAGAGGTCATTAAAAGAAAAAGCAATCACCGAATCTGAGTCTCATGTGCATCCATTAAAATCGATTTAGGCTGGTCCTGTATTTGCTAATACAGAGATTTGTATTGAAAACTCCGCACGCTGTAACCTTATTTACATCCGATGATACATGTCGTGATACAACTATTTTAACTCTTAAGTAGCTCAAATTGCATAACCCCGGCAATGAAGGAAAACTCTAGCCGACGCCCGTGTTTGACAGTGGCTACAGTGCGTAACGCAGTTTTGCCTAGTTACGAGGTCTGGTGCATCTTCTCTTCAAGCGGAAAAAATTCCCCGCGCTCCAGAAAAATTCCCTGACTTATCAGGTGTTTCAGATTTCCCTGCCTTTTCCAGGTTTTTCCTAGCCGTCGCCACGCTGGCAAAAAAATTGCCGCAACGCTGAAACTTATCCCGATTAGTATTTCTTTACGGAGCCTGAAATCAGTGCAGGCGGGGGCGACTTGGAAGGACATGGGCCGCCGCCGCTGGGCGGAACGCGGCGACGCAAGACGCACGAATAATGTAAGTTGCGGGCTTAACAAGTTCACTTATGCCATTAGCGCATTAACCCTCCGTGATTCCGTCGCCGACGACTCGATGGATCGAGCATCCAAGTTCGAGGACAATTCGTCGCGACTCTGACGCAAGGGCGTTTATCGATTTCCACGTGAGCCATGTTTTACATATGAGTCCACGCTTTCTGGGGCTCACGCGGAAATCCAGATACGCCCTTTCGTCAGAGACGCGACGAATTGGAGGGCAGTACACGGTGACCGACTCGCAAGTCTCAAGTCACAGACGCTCCGAATTAATCATGCCGCGCAGCGCCGTGCCGCTGAAACTTCGACTTCGAGTTGTCAAATTAGGGAGGATTTGAAGAATTCTGCACTGGAAAAACACATTGGATCCAGAGTCCAGACTCTTGAAAACATTGACAAGAAAAATTACTCTTGATTCAATCAGATTTAAGCTTAAATCAAGAACCAAGCCTCTTAATCTGAGCCGATTTCCTTTTGATTTAAGCCTAAATCTGATTGAATCAAGAGTATTTTTTCTTATCAATGTTTTCAAGAGTCTGGACTCTAGATCCAATGTATTTTTTTTTCCAGTGCAGGTTAATGCGTTAAAACGCAGACCCACTATTAGCGTTGCAAATTATTATATGCTAGAGGATCTATTATAGTTATTAAGTTTAAAGTACCTATTACTCTGTAACGCGCATGTAGAGTAATCATCCCGTGCTGGCACGAAGACACTAGAAGATTAATACGAAAATAGGTGCTCTCTCTATAAAAAAGCTCTGGTCGAGCTTGACTAATATTTCGAAGATGCGCATACTTAAAGATCCAGAAATCCCCATTTCAATGTGGTCAGAGACATTTTCACACGAAGTCTTCATCGATGGTTTTTCAAATGAATCACATCAACTGTGAAGTGTGAACTGGGTAATCAATGGTGCTGAAAGTTTTTATTCCTCCCATTAGTAAATGTTTACTTCTTAAGTTCTTTTTTGTAACATCTGTTTTCTTAACCTAACTATTTGTCTTATTCGTTAAGTAATTCATTTATAAAAATCGTTTCAAATTTGCATCAGACGTTCGGCATAACGTCAATTTTTTTTACATTTGATAAGTGCTCTATCACTTATTTCCTCGGAAATTTAAAAGATTGTCCACTCAAGACACCATTGATCGAGAAACACGTCTTGAAGAAAATAGAGATCAGTATGAAGCAGATGGTAATCCTAGAGTCCCTTTATACTGAGAGTCAAGACAACACCCCCTCATGGAGTCACAAACGGGAATACAGATTACAGAAATCGAACGTTTTTTGTAATCTTTGATCGGCCCATTCTCAAATTCCTTTCTCCGTCCCTTCTCTCATTCCGTTTGTTCCTTGCCGAACCCGTAATACCTTGGTCCATTCCAGATTATAATCTTTGCAATCGGTGAAAATGTAATATTTATTCCCGCTTGTGACACTGTGAAGGCCTAAAATACACTAAAATACGGGAACCAATCAGAAATGGATTCACATTGTCTTGACTCTAAAGGGACTCTAGGTAACCCTTGAAATTAAAACTTAACTCCGGGTCAATGGCGAACTGATGTTTTTAACATGATTACTCTGTAGCCTTTCTCGCATGAAATATGAGAAAAACGTTGAGTGATTTCTACGATCAATCTGACGACCCTGATTATTATTCGAGTCGCGTGCTGCTGGTCCCAGGTCCCTCCTCGCACTCAACGCTCAAAACGCAGCCGGCCGGCCGCCCTTCCAGTCCCTTCCTATACCGATCGACACGGATACATTATGAGAGCCTTGGCTGCCGACACACGGGCGCCTTTAAAAAATCGGAGAGCTCTCAGAGTAAAATACTCGTGTTTGCGAGCTGGCTACGAAAACTGGAAATTGCTTTCGTTTAAGTAGAGTTCATGATTAAAAAGAGAGCCAATCTTGACCAATAATTAGAGGTCTCCAAAATCTCGCGCTCCACAAACGTAATAAATTGATTAAATAAAAAAGAAATGAAAAAAAAAATATTCTACGCTAGTAAATATCTAATGTGACATCACGCCCAGATCTGACTTCCAGGTCTCATTGTGAGAGCGGCCCGTTTTACAAAGACTGTACTGACAATGAGTTGATTAAGGCGCCTTCATGCAACTATTCGTGTTTTATGGATGCGCGTGTTGCATATTCGAAATTGAAGGCGCTCCCGTTTTTCTCACTTCTTTACCGCATGCCAGTTAGCGACAAGAGGTCAGGTTTCCTCCGATTTCAGTAAATTTTCAGATTCATTTTGCTGATGAACAAGTATGATGCATATTTTTCAATTATTGAAGTTTTATCTTGGTCGTATATACCTTGCCGAGCGCTGGCACATCACAAGGTTACAACAGAATTTAGAAAATGAATTTCCCTGACATTTCCCAGACACATTTTGCTAAAATCCGCTGAAAATTGAGATACACCAGATTATTAAAAACACATAATTTGAAATAATTTTCAGGAAAAATTTGTTGTTCAAACTATCTGGCTTATTCTAGAAAGCAAATAGAGATTACTTAATAATTTTCCCTTACATTTTCATCATTTTCCCTGACATTTCTAGGTTTTCCCCGACTCTTTAAAATCCCTTGACATTTCCCGGTTTTCCTGGTAATCCCTAACTGTGGCAACCCTGATATCAGGGGAATAGAATTGAGCGGTTTTTCATTCCGGGCGGATGCGGAGTTGGAGAGACGCCATCTCGCGGAGAGTAATTGAACGCGCGGCAAATTCACAGTTACACCGAAATGAGAGAATACCGGCTCTCCAAATTCCTCTCCTTTCCCGCGTTTTATTGGGATCACCCAGGATTGCGATGATTTAATTACCACTATTCCACCTAGGACTCGGGGCGGAAAGGGGGCGATGCTTATCTGTACTGCCGTGCTAAGGAAGAACACCGTATGAGCCTTTTCACGTTGCCAAGTTTCCTTCAATAAAAAACGAAATTACAGAGAAATTTGTGAATATTTTTCCCCAACATTTTCAGAAAATTTTGTACGCAATTAAATCTAAATTATCTAAAAATTTCAAAGGAATATGTGCATGAATGTCGTCAGAAATGCATGTTTTACCAAGGGAAAGTTGGCAACTCTCGAATGCTCATACGGCATTTTTCCTCAGTACGGGAGAGGGATTTCTGATTGATGAGCGGAACCGTTTTGAGGCGATTTGATTAAAATCACGACCGCTTTGGAGTTTGCGGCCGGCAGAAATTATGTTTCTTGGCTTTGAGCACAACTTGGGTGAGTGAGTCAAGGTCGTAAAAAAAGAAAACAAACAGTCGGACGAGTCTTACTTAACGATGACGATGACACTGAAACAGAATCGGCGTCGAGTACCACTCGGTAGGAACACGGAAAAAGCAAATAAGTATGACTGTCGAGTCAAGAGTCGAATATTGGATGATAAAAAAGAGGGGAAAAGAAACCGATAACAGAGATAAGAGGCGGGCACGCTTATATCCATAGTTACCAAACCGTGGAAAAAAATAGAGAATATAAAAAAATTGTTTGGTTCCTCAGCAGTTTTTGCAGGACTTCATTTATTCATTTTTAAAGGCATGCCGTTCAATGTGTTTTATATGTTCTATTATTCTTGGCGCGATCCTGAATCTCCTGAAACATGACACTATAGAGTGTCTTCCGAAGTTTTAAAGTAAATAAGTTGAGTGACGAGTAAAGAAAAAGAGTTAAGGATCTTAAATCCTCAGAAACTGGGAACAACCGGGCATCAGCCGCCTCCGAAATATCAAGCTGACTTACGTGATAAAATGTCCTAGAATTAGAACTCATTCTATTTCCGTGCATTTTTTTCGGGAAAAAATCCGAAAAAATTGTTTTTACGGAATTTTTCGAAATTCATACGAACAGTGACAACTAGAACGGCGGAAGGTTCGAGATATTGGTGCAGTGGAGCATTTGAGTAATACAGGGAAAAGTCTGATTTTTTTGACAGATAATACGTGAAAACGTTTTTTGTGGTTCGCATGGAAGAATATTGAGTAAATTTTAAGTAGTGGTAGCACTGGATGAACCGAATCAAAGAAGTGAGTCTATTAAGTGGATAAACGGCTTAAATAATTGAAAGTTCTCACGAGGGAACAATTGCAGACGTGTTTGGCAGTTGAGAACTAGGTTGAAAAGGTTATACGACCGTTTACTTCATGAAGTTAAATGAAGGAATGAACGAAGTCATGTCGGAGGAGCGTTCCGAAGCCGTGAGAAAATACCACCGACGACTTTGATTGATGCGCAGTGGTTGAAAAAGAGCTTCAGTCCTGCGATCCGACAACTCTGATATTAGAAGTCATCGGTCAGTGAGGTGCGGCGAGAAGACAGGTGAAGCCAAGATGACAGGTGAGATGACTTGATGCGACAACCGCTCCGCGATGCGCGATGCGACGCGATCGAAAAGAAAGTGGGAAAATCGCTCGCACGCGCGAGGCGCGACCCATTATCAAATAACATATATTGATATCAAAAAAGGAGATTCCTCAGGATGTTCATGAACGGTTGAACAAATGAAGTTCACGGCTAAGAGGCTGGAGTAAAAGTTCAAAATGGTCAGGGGTCGAATTTTCTTGACACTAGGGCACCGAATTGCAATTACAACATCCGTCGATCAGCTGAAATTGCATCACCGGCAAATCCAAAAACCCGTAGGACAGATTTTTGTGCGGTCGTGAACCGTCCTCAGTATAAAAATGCGCGCTGCGCTACTTTCTAAGAACCGCGGTATTTGCGCTCTAAAGTTTAGCTCCGGTGGTTTTTCTATCGCCGATCGTCTATCGTCAACTTAAGTTTTCAAGAAACGTAAAATATTCTAATGATAAGACGACTAGAATTGGTTAAATAAGAAAAAAATGTCTGTACATATATTAAGCACAGTCGCAAATAACTGGACCCACCCTCGCATCGAATGTCTAATCAATTTTGAAAGTACGTACTTTTAGAGGTAAGCAGTTCAGCACTATACATTTTATTATTTTTAGCAATTTCCAAGTCTGAATTGTTTAACCCCCCCCCCCCCAAAAAAAAAAACAAAGAGCTCACAGATTTATCCGCTTTGTCTCTTACGAAAATGTCCACGTGAAGATAAGTAATGAAAGTTTCCGATTTGAATTAACTACCTATGAAAGGAATTGAAGAAACATCGCAGTAAATTAACTGATTTCGGCCCATCAATACTCGACTTTTTACTTGTTGCACTATCATTAAATATCTTTCCTAATTTTTTTAAATGCCAATACTCCTGACTCACATTCTTCACCAGCTCTGAATTACACACACCTAATTCTAATTTGTGTGATTAAGCGACTAAAACCATTTGAATATCAACAAGTGGTAGCACCGTGCAACAAGCAGAAGGATTCGAGGGACGCAAGTACTTGCGTGTAGTGGCGAATTTTGCATACATTCCCCGTGGGTTAAAATATTCACCCGTCGAGCCTCGAGCTCATACGGAGACGAGAAAAGATGATAAAGCATTCTTCAACGGATGCTACAGACTCCAAACACAAGATAATCTAGGCATTTTTCTTGGCATCCTGCTTTGAAAGTTGGTTTAACGCTCATGAGCGCACTTAAAAATACTTCACGTTGCTTGCACAATGTAGGCTGACGCTACATGGAGTATTCCGCTAAAAGTTCCGACATCCACGACTCGGAATGGATTGCGTTGGTAATACATTGCAGAGATGGTCGTATTTAGCACCTACACGTTGAATTTACGCAAGTAAAGTTCTCGGAGACCGTCTTAAAGATTCATCTTTATGTACGGAATTTTAGATGCAGGGATAGCAAACTCGATGCATAATTCAGGAATCGATTCATTGCTTTGCCTATTAATCCCTTTTCCGCAAATACAGGGTGTCTAATAAAACAGGCTGGTCAAAAATAAGTACTTTTACAGTACTTTTTCAGTGCATTCTCAAGAAAATTCAGTACCCCCTCAAACAGAAAAAATCCGTACTTTTTCAGTACCCCATTTGAGGAGATTCGAAAAATTTGAAATTGTGACAAAAATGACAAAAAATTTAAAAAAAATTCCGGACCTCTTTGCGGAATTTCCGCACTTTATCAGTACTTCCGGAACGCCCTTCAAAAATCAGTACTATTTCCGGACTTGTAGACACCCTGATATGGTGAAAAAAAATTAAAATAACCTACTCTCAAAAAACTATTTAAAATGAATTAAATCCATTGAGACCAGCGAGTCAACAACTTTCATTCATTAAGATTGACTGCGAGTTGTGATTTGTAGAACATTCCGCGGGTACATATTTTAATAAGTTTATTTCGCCTTAAAGACAAAACATTGAGTCTGATAACTCTCTGGGGAACGCTGATGAAAACGCGTAACCAAAACCTTGACAAATAAAAAGACGGATCACCTCAAAACAACGCGAAGAAGAATGAAAGGATGAACGGAGTTGGGTTCGAACCCAACATGCGACTATTTTAACTCTGTTGTGGGCCGGGTTGCATACGATAGATTTTGCGGGCGAAATTTGAGATCCACTTACGGCCTACGCGCACTCTCGATTCTCTCGCGATAGGATACACTGTGCATAAGTGAAGAGGCGATCAGTGTTTGGCGATCAGAGTTAAAGTAGCTGCATGTTGTGTACAAACCATACTACGTATGATCTTCCACTATTTAACGCTCAATGCACTATTCAAAAACCTAATTCGTCCTTCGGAAAGCATCTCAGTTGGTTAAACTCGCATTACAACTCTATGCGAGAGAAGCGTTCAAATAGTTGGACTGAAATAGAAGTCACGCTCTAAGAAAACAATAATAACCGCACCCGTACCTACCCTATCGCGAGAGCCGTGGACGAATCTCAGATTTCGCCCGGAAAATCGAGTGTATGCAACCCGGCCCACCGCAGGGTTAAAATAGTTGCATGTTAGGTCCGAACCCAACTTCGAATATTCTCCCACTGTTTTACGCTCCGTGCATTCTTCAAATGCTGAGTCCATCTTTCGGAAAGGCACCCTGGCACCTCAGTTGGTTAATATCCCGTTATTTTGTTTGTAACGTTATTTCTCTGTTAGATGACGAGCTCAGAGGAAGTTATAGGGATATTCTCGGACGATTCCGATTCCAAAGAGGGTAATAGGAAAAAAATGAAACGAATTTTAAACTGAAAATCGTCTTAAATTGTCATTGTTACTTAAATCAATTTTTTGGTGGAAAGACTGGGATAATAATGAATCCGCTTCGCTTGGATAAGACGACAGCTTAAAATACTAGTTCCTTATCGGGAAGTGTAGTCCAATTGTTCGAAATCCTCTTCTCATGATCATGGTATTGTGCTTTCAATTTTTGTTTTGTTTTGAAGAATTGCATCAATTGAATCTTTCTCGATAATTCTCATCAGGCTGGCAGTGACAAAAATCTTCGGGATGTTGGGCTTCGGGGTCCCCTAGTATGTTCAAAAACTGTGATCGAAAATTAGATTGATTCAAAGAAAAACCGAACACTTTTAATGCGCAGCATATCTTGCGAGTTTCAAGGGTTCAATAACACATTAAGTGGGTATACTAACTGCGGTTTTAAAACGGTCGAGCCAAAGCCAATGACTGTTGAGACGGACTCGCTTTGAATGGTCACTCGGTTTTTCAACAGGCAGTAACTTTATTTCGGTTAATCTAAAGCTATCGTGTTTATTTTCAACGAAGACTACTTAGTAAGATAGTGTCAACATTTTACGACAGCTGGCTGCTCTCGAGAGGGAATTGAAAGCTACAAAACAGAGCAAACACCGATGACGTCATACAATGATACGTGCTTCCTGAAAGTACCGAACGAAGGATAATGTGATAATGTGTTCGTTTTCTCAGAAGCGAGAGTATTTCAGCTTCAACTCCGAAGTTCAATAGTTCACAGCTGAAACGGGGCTTGTTCTCTATTTTTCGAAGTTAATTTTTCTATTTTCTTTCTTTCTTTCTTTCTCTATAGCTTTGCCGCATGATTCAAAGTATGCGTTCTATTTACAGCATTTTAATGACTAGTTAAAAGCAGGCCCTCGATTAGTGAGCACTTACTTATGCGGGGTGTCTACTAAAACAAGCTGGCCAAAAATCAGTACTTTTACACTACTTTTTCCAGTACATTCCCAGGAAATTCAGTACCTCCTCAACAGAAAAATTCAGTTCTTTTTCAGCACCTCCAATCGACGAAATTCGAAAAATTTCAAAAATTTGAATTTCTCGCTCAAATTGCAACAAATATATGACAAAAAAATTGATAAAAATTCCGGACCTTCTTGCGGAATTTCCGCACTTTTTCAGTACTTCCGGACCGCCCTTGAAAAATCAGAGCTATTTCCGGAATTTCTGGAAATTCCGGACTTGCAGACACCATGTTATGCAATCTTTGCAGATTTAGCAGCTATAATAAATTCAAACTTGAGGTACAGCATCAAAATATACCAACAAACAAGCCTTTGATAGCTAACAGCTGTAGAGAATTTAGAGAAACCCTACAAATTAACAAATTACACTGGGGAAAAAACACATTGGATCTAGAGTCCAGACTCTTGAAAACATTGACAAGAGAAAGGACTCTTGATTCAATCAGATTTCAGCTTAAATCAAAAGGAAATCCGCTCAAATTAAGAGGCTTGTTTCTTGATTTAAGCTTAAATCTAATTGAATCAAGAGTATTTTTTCTTGTCGACGTTCTTAAGAGTCTGGACTCTAGATCCAATGTGTTTTTTTTTCCAGTGTAGTGGTGGAAAAATTTAAAAAAATTGCAATTTTTTTTTGCAGCTACCCGCGGACCAACCTCCCAACCCTACCAAAATTCAAGCCTAGCAAAAATCGAACTGCGTACAAACAATTTATAGCGGCGTTCTCAAGTAGGTAAACAGTGAATCATCTCACGAGACTGTTATTTTTCACCTAGTGCTGCGAGCGCTTTGTAATTAAACTTAAACAGCTCCTGGGAATTCTTTCCCAGCAAGCGCTTCAAAACTCCACACCTTGATTGAAACATGATCCAAATGTTCGTTTCCGATCGATACGGAACGATGATCCGAAAGCGGCGCGGCGCGGCGCCAGAGTTCTCTGGTAAACTCGAAGGGTGACGTCGAAATAGGAAATAGTTGAGCGCGATGACTGGCGGGTGAGGCCCCAACCCAGAACCCCTTGACCTTCCCCCGAGGCCCTGCGACGGCGACAACACCCACCCTCGATGCGTGTACACGCGTCACGAACTCACGAGGGAGGAAGCTGAGCTGGATTTAATGAGTTTTCGATACCGCATTCTTGTTTGCTCAGATGCCCCACCGCGATCCGCACCCATACCCTGGTCCAGGGTATCAGTCGTTGAGGGAAGCAGAGAGCCATACCGGGCATGTTGGACCTTTCGTCTACATCTTACCCTGCCATGCTGAAGAAGAACGCCGTATGAGCCTTCAGAAGTTGCCAAATTTCCTTCGATAAAATACGAAATTCCCCGGAAACTTGTGGATATTCTTCCCCAATTTTTTACTGGATTTTAATCACGATTTAATCCATAGCATCTGAAAATTTTAGGGGGAAAATATTCATGACTCTCCTCAAAAATAAACATTTAATTGAAGGAAATTTGGCATCTCTCGGATGTTCATACGGCGTTTTTCCATAGCACGGTAGTACTGCACGCAAAAGTTTAGTAAATTTGTTCTTTGGACCGGTTCTTTACTGGAGAAGCCGGGGGGTGGGGGGGCTTCACTCTTTCCTTGTCACTGTTACTTTCTGAGCTTTCAAACTTAAGCCCAGTAGGAAAGTGTATATTAGCAGGGGTGCAGCAAATACAAGGGCGCGTAATCCTTGGTTTCGCGTAACATAAATGCGAAAGCAGGGAACACGATGCGTATTAATTGTAAGTATTGCGCATTTTCGCGACATGGGTTCTGTTTTTCTACTTTCTTAATAATTTTTCCCCCGTCCGTCAGTTCCTGAAACTTGAAGGATTTTCCTCAGGAACCCGCAAAACCTGGAAGGAAAAGGATTCCCTCAGCTCTGCTGCTTTCATGGAAATTGCCTCTTACTCATCAATGGATGGGTTACCAATATGGGGCAAAAGGAGCTTCCCCCACCCCTTTAGAGCCCGACAATTTCTCTAAAAATGATTTTTCTGCGAATTCGGGAAAAACCTTCTGATTTGACATGCTCTGAGGTGGGTTCTAAGAGTTAGGGCAATGAATGAACGATATGAACCGGCACATGTATTAAATTTAGGCCCAAGGCGAATTTTAAATCCCTTAGGGTAGATCAATATTAATTATCTAGGTGTAGGAACAAGAACGGAGTCTATACATTTTTATGACAATAGAGGAAACTACCATTGCCTTCAAGTTTCCACAAGACAGAACGATAAAATTAAGTGTACACAACGGCCAAGCCTTCCTAAAAATCAACCACGATGAATGCAGTCATTACTAAAGAATTGACAGAAAATGAACGACTGAATTCCAGAAAAAACATCTGAACTTTTCAAAAATACGACGCGAACTCCAATTGGCGGAAAGACAAGCGCGAAATTTTGAGTACTTCCAGGAACCAGTAGAGGGACAGTTAGAAAGTCAAGTCGAGAGCCGGGAGAGGAGCATGTGTGGCCACACCTTGGCGAAGACGACAGGTGCTGGGTAGCATCTGGGCACGTGCCTTGAGTCTACAGGTGGAATTATAAGTTAATAGCGGCTTCCCTTCAGCTTCGACCTCCTCATTATTATCAGCATTGTACTTAGCTCCTGCTGCTGGGTCGTCGAGCTGAGGAATTGAACATGAGGTATGCCTTCATTGTCTCCTCGCAAGGATTACCCCTCACCACCGTCCAGCGTGACGCAATGACGCAGCATGTATCGGGGCAAATTCTTTCTGCCACGGCTCCAGCGCAACGTCCTGGGACGTTGTCGCCATGATAGGGAATTAACAGCGCTTAACGCAGGGTCAATCACTTCGGCATCGGTCTGACTTACATCTGTTATTTTCTGCCGAGCTTGGACGTGTAAACATCGCTGAGAGCGAGACGACTCATCGGATAATAGTCGGATGAAGTTGTAGCATTTAACCGGATTATTTACGACTTCTGCACATACTCGCGGGCCCGAATTGATGACTGATCTCTGTTTTGCTGATGGCCATATGACTTCTTCCGCTACATCAAAATCGGTCAATATTTGACTTGACTTTTTTATTCAGAGGAAGAGAAGCTTATGCATCTAGGATCCAGGATGTATGAAAATTGGTGGAGACGTCTTTTAATACGGCGTATAGTGGGCTGGGATGATAGCGTTTATCACTTGTTGATAAAGGCTAGGTGAAGACTCCTTCTGGTTCCTAGATGACGTAGTCTCAAGAGCCGAAGGATTCAGCTGGCGAGTTGCCGATTTCGTTGAGCGTTTGATAAGTTCCCTAAGGAATCTTTATCAATATAACGACTGCTGTTAACTATCCTTGTTTTAAGCGCCAGGAAAAAATAGTGGGTTGCGATAAGATTGGGACATCGATAAGATGATATGACTGGAGTTTCAGGAGACTCTTGACAGGGGCATGTGACGTTCCTCGAAGAACATTCTATTTGTCAAATTGTTTTCGAGCGTCTTAAAACTTAAACGTAAGTTTAAAAAACAGGTCTAAAGCGACAGGGGGCGTTCAATCGAAAAACTTCCTCATTTTCCGAGCATGGGTGGTATGAACATTCGCTTTGCTAGAGAAAAACGCTGTAAGAGCATTCGAGTATTGCCAAATTTCTTCTCAGAAAATTTTAATTTTTGAAGAAAGTTATGATTACTAACCTTTAAAATTCACAGACTTTATAGGTCAGACTACGAACGAAATCCTCTGAAAAATCCGAAGAGAGACATTCACAAGTTTTCCTGAAACTAAGTAATTTGTCGAAAGTAATTTGGCAATGTCGGAATGCCTGATGGCTTATACGGTGTTCTTCCTTATATTAGCACGCCAGCATATGCAGGGGGTTTTTGAGCTCTACCGATGCACCGCATGAGTGTGAAAGAACAATTTAAAATTTTTAAGAGACAAAAACTACGAAGTTGGATGAGGGATTCCCTGAATTTTCAAGTTTGAGCCTATGCAGGAGCCTGGAGCTTCCACGTTTTCCCTGCACTGTAAAAAAAAAAAAAACACATTGGATCTAGAGTCCAGACTCTTAAAAACATCAATAAGAAAACGTACTTTTGATTCAATCAGAATCTAGCTTAAATCAAGAACCAAGCCTCTTAATTTAAGCGGATTTCGTTTTGATTCAAGCAAAAATCCGATTGAATCAAGAGTATTTTTTCTTGTCAATGTTTCCAAGAGTCTGGACTCTAGATCCAATGTGTGTTTTTTTTCCAGTGTGACTTTTCAAGAATTTGTCATCCTGAGGCTGCTACTTTAACAGATCCTGATAAGTTGGCGCAGAACCACAGGATTATTCAAAACGTGACTTTGTTCTTCTGGAGTCTGCCAGTAAGAAGAAGCCTCTCTTCTGGTCTGGATGAAACTGAAGACATCAAAGGGGTTCACCGGTGCCTTTCCAAGCCCTCCGAGTCTCTGACCAACCGGCGGTGCAAACTAGGGCCATCCATGTGCCGCGTTAAAGACGCGGACGGATCATGAGCGAGAAGCTTTACAATGTGTTCCAGCCCGACTTTATAGAGCGCGGCGAGGATAACCTAGAAGAATCCCTGGCTGCGTCGACGTCACCTAGCCGATTATCAACTCCTGTTTCAATTTCAATAGACAGGACGCCTTGCCTTGCCTTGCGAAACGGGAATTTATCCAGCAACGCTCGGTCTCGACCGCAGAGACGTGGTCTCACGGCAGCTACGCATCACTGATGCCCGTTGTTGCCGTCAACAGCGAAACTTCTCCTTCCTCGATTACCTACATGGGGAGAGTATCGCCATCTCGGTCCTTTCGATACGGGAAAAGTGTGCTGCTCTATGATTGGTCAACGAGCTCTGGGCTTCCATTGTGGCCTCTTCACTTCTAGTTTTGGACGGAAGTAAACAAACAAAACCATAGGCGGATCGAGGCGCCTCGAGCGGGGTTGGGGCTTCCCCTAAATTTTTTTTGAATTTTTGAAGCTGATACAGGGTGTCTAGTATTTTTTACTTTTGAAAAATCCTGATATTTTCCTGATTTTTCCTGATATTGTGTAAAAAATTCCTGAATTTTTCATTTTGAAGATTCCTGATATTTTCCTAATGTTTCTCGACTCCTGGCACGGTAGGCAAAAAGCAGTAAGACTTTCTCCGCTGAGGAAATTGGCGTAAGAAAAATTCCTGATAAAACGTCCGATTTTTCCGATTTTCCTCATCGGCCAAAATTCCTGATATTTTCCGACTTTTCCTGATGCTACACACCCTGTGCTATTATGCAGTTTGAGTCAATTTCTTCATGAGTAATTACCAAATGTAAGCGTCTTTCCTCCATTCGATGGCCCTCAGGGTCTTCACGGGACCCTCTGTTCCGTCCCTACTTTCTCTATGAAAGTGCTCGACGCTCCACAACTTCAAAAGCTTCCATGTCCAATTTTTACACCGAGAAAAAGTTACGGGCTATAAAAGCATATCGTCCGTTCCGTGCTTAGAGGCTGAAATTTTTGGGTGCTGGAGCCGTAGCCTAGATTGCTCCAGGTGCTACACCCGGAACGCGGACGGTATGTTTAAACAGCCCGTAAGTACGGCTTCCACGGCCGGAGTTTTCATACACTGAAGAAAAAGTTACGGGCTGTAAAGACATACCGTCCGTCCCGGGCTCGGAGGCTGGAGGTTCCGGGTGCTGGAGCCGTGGCTTAAATTGCTCCGGGTGCTACGCCCGGAACGTGGACGGTACGTCTATACAGCCCATACTTAAGTACAGCTTCCGCGGCCGGAATTCTTCTTTTCAGTGTGAAGCATGGTGTCTAGTTTTCTTGGCAAAGCTCATTCCCTGATTTTTCCCCGATTTTCCCTGATTTTCAGGAGCTCATTCCCGGATGAGAAGCTTAAGTTTTCTCCCACTTTCCCGGGATTTCCTTGGGGAAAGGAAAATAATTTTCCAGAGTTTCAAATATGAATATAGATTTGAATCAATCTTACGGCCATTTCTTTGGCGCACATTCAAAATTTTGATTCAAGAAATGTTCCTGATGTTGATATTATCTGGTCAATGGAAGCTCCTACATTATTTCCGGTTTCTGGAACAAATTCCCTGATTTTCCCGGTTTCTGGAACAAATTCCTTGATTTTCCCCTGATTTTCCCGGTAAATTTTCATTACCTGATGAATCCCGGTTTTTAAAAACTAGACACCATGGGTGAAATCTCATTGAATTGGAGGCATGTTGCTCGAAATTTGGCAGCCGACCGGTCGGTCGGTCGGAGTCTTGCCGGTCGCGGAGTCGACGGTTGCAAGGACTCGTGCGACATCGACATCGACATCGTCCCGGAGTGGAGCTCCGCGCATTCACTTCACTCTTCACTTCCCGCGATGGAATTTTCGCCAAGGATCGACGCACCGCATCGCCAACGGACGCATCACTCGTAATTTCGCATTTTCCAACTTCAGATCACTCCACGATGATAACGCTGCCACGCAACCGGCAACCCATCCGACTTACTTGGCTCGCTTTAATAGATCGGGCAGAGTGTCAATACGTCCAGTCAAGGCTAATCAGTGCGTCGATCCTAAAAGCTGAATCAGTTGAGATTCCCTCCGGTTATCTTTGAATAGACACTATGAAGCGCCTTACTATGAAGAGCAGAGGCCGAAAATTGTTGGTTCTTCCACCGTAATTGAATAGGTACACTTAGGATGGATCTCGACTGCACTTAAGTCCGGCTTAGCGATTCCGGAGTACCTTTATAGACAGAGTATGGCCATTTCTGTTCAGGTTTTTCATTGGTCGCGTGAAAATAGGCTGACACGATGTTCTTACGGCCGTAAATAAACAAACAAGATGGCTGTTATCAGCAAGCAAGATTGAGGTTAGCACTTCTTACATCCTCCTGTGATAAAGGTGAAAGGCGATTTAACAATGTTTTCATGTGTTTATCGTGTGTTGGTCGTAAATATGCTAGTTTAAAGTATTACTGCCGTATAATTGAAATTTTTGTCAAATTTAGCTTCTTATCGGTGTTACTGTGAGCCGCCATCTTGTTTGTTTATTTACGGCCGTAAGAGCATCATGAAGCCTAAAAACTCGTTGACCAATCAAAAAGCGGAACAGTTTTCCTGTAATAAAAAGATACGAATGGCCATACTCGGTTGGCCGGGGTGCGGTTTGGTTTGGACTCATCGATGGATGTTGCATCTCCATGTGAAAGAGCCGACATTTGGCCGCAATAGTGGTTATTTTTCGTCAGCCAAGGCCGAAAAGACGACGGAGCCATTGATCTCTCGCTTAGAAAACAGAGGACTTTCTTCTCCAACAATGGGCCGTATCCGTTTAAATGAATTAAATTTTTTCGAAGCTTAATACTATAAAATGTGGAGCAAAGCGCACATTTGGACCTTTTCCCATAGATTCAGACATTTTGAACGAGAGGCAGAACCGCCGGATTGCAGGAAAAGATCGGTAATTTGGAACTTTCGGCACCCCTGTACTAATAACCCTTAATGCCTACGGTACCGGTACGGGAGAGTATTGCCATCTCAATCCTTTTACTGCAGAAAAAGTGTGCTGTTCTCTGATTGGTCGGTTATCATAGAGTCCCAAAGTTGGCCCAATGTAAAGAAACCCCAGCCCCTCCGCTCCCAGTTCGGCCCAATGTAAACAAACAAGATGGCGACAAAGTTCTAGAAGTGATTTTGGATGTGTTGGAAATTTTTTTTATATCCAACTTCTGAATTGAGTTCGGATCGAACTTTGATGGATATTTTTGCCGAATATTAACCGTCGAGTGTGGTTATCGTTCATGAATTTCTCAGCCGATAATACGTGTTCCTCTGGGTCGGGTTTGTTTACACTAAGCCAACTTTGGTGTTCCACGATAGCCAGAAACTGATGAACCAATCAGAGAACGGCACAGAGATGCCAATAGACGCATTTAGTGTGGGGTCACATCTCGATTTAATTTCAATATCTCGAAAGTCAAAATGTGCCCCAACAAACAAACACAGCGTTCGTCCAAAGACTAAGTACTAAGTCACGAGCTTATTATATTATCAATTCGTGTGTATGTGGTCTCAAACGTTTTGGAAAATAACTAGCTTTCATAATTTTACGGTCTCATGGATTAATGTTTCAGTTTTGGGATTGTTTTAGCATTCTTTCATCAATTGTTCATTTTGGAGGTTATGTTTGTTTGTTGGGGCACATTTCGACTTTCGAGATACCGAACCAACAATATCGCTCCGTGACGTCACCACTAAATGCGTCTATACTCAATGCCTGATGAGCACTGGCGCAGAGATGAACAAACCCGAGAAAAGAGCGTAGTGGAAAACCGGGAAGACGCAATATCTCGAGGATCCGTGGGTGAGTAACGAGGTTGGAGCAGGGGGAGGCAACAATGCAACATTGCGAAGAGCCGACTGACTCATACGATCATTCATACATACCGGCCGTCAATGCTGCCGAGTTTCCACTTACACAACCTCACCGAGAAAAAAATTAGAGCGGGCAGATTCCAGAGCTGGCCTCGCGCGAGTTATTGTGATTCTTTCCAGTTTCGACATTAATCTCGATGCATTCACTGCGTGAGTAATAAAATTCAAGCCACTGCAATCTAATGCGATCGATTATTACCGACTTGGACTCTCAAATACACAAATACACTATCACGTGAGTATTAGGGAGCAAACTTCGGGGTGGATATTATCCCCACGCACGGAACTACGCTGGTTCATTGGCCGTGACTATGATTTCCGATGGTTTTGAGTAAATGAGGCATTTTTCGGTAAAATGTCGTATGAAACTTCATATGCTGCTAGGATTGTGCAACGTAGTTCGCTGGTTTTAGGTAACTTATCCGAAAGTTCTGCCAAGAACTTCTAATCTCCTCCAAGTTTTTCCACACTACCTACCTATTGTAACCTTTACTTACCTAGGGTTTTTTTCTTCTTTTTTTTCCTTTTTTTTAATGAGTATAACAGAACTCCTTTAAATGTGTTGTGGTATTTTTGAAATGAATAAAGAAAATGTCAAGAAAAACTTGTTAGGTATGGGTTGGTTTTCCGATACGGAGCAAAAAGAAGAGGATAGATAAGAGGCGCCAGGATCGGAGACTGGTACGCATCGGAGACGTGAACAGCCACGGATATTTCGGTTCACCCGAAACTTTCAGTAAAAATCTTGTCAAAAAAAGCGAGCGGGACCCGAAGCGAAGGACACGGAGAGGCTTCCAAGATAGCGCGGCATGGAGTGGTTTATGGGCGGGAGGCCATGGCGGACGACGACGGAATAGCGGTTCCAGATCCCGGTCCATGCTCCAACCGGAAATCGGCACATCTTCGGCCTTCCTTTCCGCTTGCGTGCAGCGTAGACGCGCATCAAGCATGTCGCTCGCGTCTGGCTCATTGCACTCTACGCACGTCGGCACGTCTCGAAATAAGAAAACCGAGGGAGGCCACTCCACGAGGGAGATGTCGACGAACGCAGGGATACATCGTTTTGTCACATGGGCCGAAGTATCACAAGCGACATGCGAGGTTTAAAAGTGTCGCCGCCATTTTACGATTATGCAGAGAAATTGTTGGTTGAATAAGAGTACCTGTATGCGGGAGAGTAGTGCCATCTCAATCCTTATAATACAGAAAAAGTGTGCCGCTCTCTGATTGGTCGGCTATCATAGAGCCCTAAAGTTGGACCAATGTAAACAAACCCCAGTCCCTCCGCTCCTAGTTAGAGTCCCTTTATACTGAGAGTCAAGACAATTCGGCTCATGGATGTCACAAACGGGAATAAAGATTACAGAAATTAAACGTTTTTCGTAATCTTTGATCGGCCCATTCTCAAATGCCTTTCTCCGTTCCTCCTCTCATTCCGTTTGTTCCTTGCCGAACCCGTAATTCCCTGGTCCATTCCAGATTATAATCTTTGCAATTGGTGAAAATGTATCTTTATTCCCGTTGGTGACACTGTGGAGGCCTAAAATACGGGAACCGATCAGAAATGGATTCAAATTGTCTTGACTCTCAATATAAAGGGACTCTACTCCTAGTTTGGCACAATGTAAACAAACAACATAGCAACAAAGTTCTAGACGTGATTTTGGATGTGATAGAATTTTTTTTACATCCAACTTCTGCATCGAGTTCGGATCGAACTTTAATGGATATTTTCGCCGGAAATTAACCGTTGAGTGTGGTTATCATTCATTACTTACTCAGCCGATAAGTAATACGTGTTCCTCTGGGTCGGGTTTGTTTACATTGGGCCAACTTTGGAGTTCCATGGGCGAACCAATCAGAGAGCGGCACAGAGATGGCAATACTCTCTCGTATACAGGTACTCTAGGTAGAGTCTGTTTGAAAATTTCACAGAATTTTATCGGCAACACAAAGAAAATTCAGTGAAATTTTCGGACAGCTTCGTTGAACACTTTCTCTGTAAAAGAGTAAAATAGCGGCGGCAATTTTTAAACGTCGCATGGCGCTTGTGGTACTGTGGTCGGAAGGTGACGATTTCAGACTCGTTCCTTCCGTTTACACAACATGGGCAACAGCGATGGTAGAAGACGTAAAATGCGAACCTTAATTGCAACAAAGCAAATTTCATCTCATGTTTTACTTTCGTGTGCGAAAACTGACTCAGAAAATTGATAATGTCGCGATAAAAATCAGAAATTATTGAATTCATCGGCACGATAGACAACGCTGGAATTAAGTTCACATGTAAGAGAAACAATCAAAGCTTTAGTTGGTGTCGCATGCGACGGATACGAAACGAATTTCACTGTAACACTTGGATGCAACTATTCGGGCCCCATGGATGTCCGTATTGCATACGCACGGAATGGAAGGCGTTTTGACTTCAGACACTGACCGTCTGACCAGCGCAGGGTGGGGGCGCGCGGCTCTCAGTGGAGGAAGTCAATGAGAGGAATCATGGAAAATATGGAACCATTAAAAGCTCACATCGATGTTCATACAAAACAAAGTAGTGGTTTTAAAAGTGGTTTCATAGATTTCCTACTAAAAGTTCCTTCAAGAGGCACCCCACGCATACAATTTATAATGTGAAGAAATTAACATTAAAATTTGCGGTTATAGTCAAAAATGGCACGTCCAATCTCACTGAAAGGCTCGTTTTATGGTGGGAACGGCTTCATTGCGAGGATCTACCTACTGGGAAAAATGCTTTCAATTCTTCCTTTAGACTTCGCACTACTCGCGGATCAGCCCGCCGAATTCCGAAAACCCTCGAATGTGCCTGCAACTTTCATCGACGCGAATCATCCGAGAACAACACTGCTGTGCCAAGGAAGAACGCCGTATGAGCCTTCAGACGTTGCCAAGTTTCCTCCGATATAAACCAAATTTACTGAGAAAATTGTGAATGTTGTTTTCCAACATTTTCAGACAATTTTGTACGCAATTTAACCTAAAATATCTGAAAATTTCAATGAAAAATGTGCTTGAATGTTGTTAGAAATACACGTTTTATCAAGGGAGATTTGGAAACTCTCGAATGCTCATACGGCGTTCTTTCTTAGCACGGCAGAACGGCGCTCGTATCTTTCTTTTCAGAGGTTAAGCAGAAAAGAAAAAGGGGAAGATGTGAATTTTATAACCAAATTCGTCTTCAAAGACCAGCACGAGAGCACGAGCCTTCAAATCATGAAACGATGAATCCGTCTCGTAACTCGTTCCTCAGATTCTAAATGGAAGCTTTCTGGTCAGGTCCGACCGACGCGACGATGATCTTCGGACGAAAGCTGTTCAATTTAATTAGAAAATCGTCGTTGAAATGTCCGATGACCCGTAAGGGAGCTTCGGTCTGACCGCCTGAGCGCGGTTTTATTACATTCCTCATCCGAACTCGTGAGATGCGAGGATGGCGCCGCCGCCGCGCCGTGTTGGGCTGCGCCGGCCCGAAATGACCAAATTTGACGGATTTGAGCCGCGTCCCAGCTCGGGGCCCCACTTGACCCTCTTTAGACCTCCATACTCCAGACGGGTTCTGAATCAAAATTTTGAGTTATGACGGCCCGGCCGCTACCTCTTCGGCTTCTAGCGAGCCAAGATGTTTCCTGACGTGTACTGCCGTGCTGAGAAAAAACGCCGTATGAGCCTTCAGGCGTTGCCAGATTCCCCTCAATAAAAACCAAAATCACTGGAAATTTTTTGAATGTTTTGCTTCAAACTTTTCGGCCGATTTTGTTCGCATTTGATCTAAAATACCTGAGACTTTCAAAGAAAAGTATGAGTAACTTTCCTAAAAGATACATGATTAATCCGCGGAAATTTGGCAACTCTCGAATGTTCATACGGCGTTTTACCTTAGCACGGCAGGGTAAGTTTTGAGTCTAGGTAGCTGATTCAATCAAGCGATGAGTGAAACTTTTATACTGGTCTCGATAACGACCATTTTAAAGTATAGAGACTAGTTTAGTGGATCAATCCTCTGATCGATTTTGCACGAGTCGTTGGGCTGAAAAAGAAAGTCGACTGGAAGAAAACTGTCTTTTTACAAATAGTAGCCTCGTAAAACTTGTCTTTTTAAGTACACATAACAGCCTCGTAAAACTAAGACAAAGATTTTGGGACTCCCCTCCCCCTTTTCCTTTCTACTTCTTCTCGTTTTCCACTCTTTTTGACTGGTCAGGCGCAGATGGCACGCGTAAAAAGGAGTAAGGTGAGACGAACACTACTTTTAATTTAATTCATAGCAGGATTTTCCTTCTTGATTTTTCCTCGAGCATTAACAGCTATTTGTAGTCTCAAATAGACGTCGCGTTTTTTTCTCTTTACTGAGAAATCGAAAAAAAAGCGGAGGGCTGGTATCAAAAATACATGATTGACAGGATGACAACATTTCGAATGGAAGTGTCGAGAGAAACGAGCTAGCTTGGCGATAATGTCGTATTCTGCCGTGCTAAGGAAAAACGCCGTATGAGCCTCCAAGCGCTGCCAAATTTCCTTCCGTAAATCACGAATTTTCGGGAAAATTTGTGAATATTTTTTTTCAAATTTTTCAGATAATTATGTTCGCAATATCACCTGAAGTTCCTGAAAATTTCAAGGGAATATATCCATAGCTTTCCTAAAAAATAAACACTTTATCGGAGGATATTTGGCAACTCTCGAATGTTCATACGGCGTTTTTCCGTATCACGGCAGTATTCTCATGAATTGAATTCGTGGTTGTGCGTCCGGGCTCTGACTCTTTAACACGATGAAGCATGATTATTTCAGACGAATTCCATTGTTTTTGGGACTTTATCTTTGGATACGTAAAATTGACGCAGAAAGCTTGTTGTAAAGCAAGGAATTACGAGGAAGAGAAGGTAAGAACCTAATGAGTTTTTTTTTTTCCATTCGCGAATATTTTCTAGACTCAAACCTGCAATCATATTTGATAGAAGAAGGGCTTTAACTCATTGTAATAAAATACTGAAATCCTAAATGAAACGTTAAAAGTCTTGAAACGAGCAAAGTGCAATACGTGCTAACCAACACTTCCATTTACGATCACCCCTCCCTAACCTGGGCATGCGCAGCACACGGTGAATATCCACCCCGTTACAAGAGACCAAGATGTTTTCCAGTTTTCCCTGAAATCAAAAATCGGACGTGCAATTTTACGCCGACGGTAGGCAGTTCGTTCTGCAGAGCACGTCTTTGTGCGCAAGCTCATAAACCCCCACCCTCCCNCCCCCCCCCCATGCGCGCCTCCAAATTGGGGTGTTTGTTTATTTTCGTAGGATTGAAGTTTCCCCCCTGGACAAACAATTTTGTAAATCTGCCTGCTAGCTCATAGTCTAACGGCCGAGTATTGACAATGGATGTCCAACAAAATAAAAAGCAGTTAAAGTGAGAAAAAAATTTGGAAATTCAGAAGATCCCAGCGAGTTTTATCCGATGGTTGTTTTTCGGAGATTCAGTTGTTACAGCCGGAGACATGAAAAACTGAAACAAGAAAGAGCTCTCGGTTTCTTTCCGTCCCGAGGGATCGCGCCAAATTCAAAATTGAAATAAGACAAAACAAAAAATACGCTGAGAGCAGACACTCTTCGTAGATCCACGACGATGAGATTCCTCCTAACCGGCGATGAGTCAAGATGCTGAACTGAGTTTACGCAAGTTCGTACTCACGAAAAAAAGACACTGGTGCACGAAACAAAATTCGACCGAGGGGGTGAAACAAGCACTGCGTGACGGGGATTTCGAGCTGAAAATCAACGTAACATCCGAGCGGAATCCCGAAAACCGTGATCTTGGAAAAGTTCTCAAGACACGCAGCAGACGAGGGCGAATGACTCACTCACGGGCACTTGGGCTTTCAGTGTTTGGAGGCACATGCTACCAATTTCGCGGCCGGCATAGCGTGGGTCCTTCGAGGGGAGCGGCACGGAGGGGGCCGGCCGTGGAGGGGATAAACGAGTCGGGAGGGGTCCCCTCCCATCCTGACCCCACCAACAACGCACACCCCTACTAGGGTGCCAAGTCTACCTGATAACGCCACCTTATCTAGTGTCGGATAAGACTGATAAGGAATGTATCAACACTTTCACCGAGTGATAAAATGACCATTCCACATCTGCGTCCGAGGAAATAGAGGGAGAGAGTTATGCTTCGGTTTCATACCTACTACTCCTACAAGACTAGGTTTACAGTAAGGTGTATACTTTTTTAAATATTAATCCGTTCAGGGCAATAATAAATTACATACCACAGATGACAGAATCAAGTGGTAGTTTCAAATTCCACAGAATAATTGGAATGATAAAGTGACATCAATTCATTTCGGGAGAAATACCCTCAGGTTTCAGATAGAATAATCATTCGTAAATTCCCTATCAAAATGAAAAGAAATCTGATTGCTATCAAATTTACTTTAAACAATTTAAGAGTGTGTAGTAACTTTGACTGAAAACAATGTTTATTTTCTGGGGGCTATCATGAGAAAAACTGACAGATGAGAAAGGATGGTTATGTTGTAAAAAAAACATACACTGTCTGTTTCGTAAAACTTGACAAAGGGGGAAGGGAGTAAATAAAAAACATTCATTATTAATTTTCTGCCTTAAATATGAAAGGGTTGAAAGCAGGTGAATCTTGATGATACATCCCAAAAAAAAAAAAAAAATATAAAACCAAAATTTTAAACTCACGAGGTTCCAACTAAAATCACACTTACTCAATGAGGAAAGTAATGGAATTTATAATTGGCACAGATGATTCTTCTTATGCATACCAACAACTAAGAGGAAAGTAAGGTAAGGCTTATACTCACTGCTGAGGAAAAATGAAGACAGGGCATTCCATTGAACGAATGTACGCACCATGTTGGAATTGATGTCAGAGGTTAGTGATTAAAACCCAGGAGAGAAAAACAAACAAAAAAATAAAAATTAGATCAGAGACACATTTAACTAAGTCAGAAGTTACAGCAGGCCAATTATTGAAATTTTGTGTCTGTCTGGCGGACATAGGTTAAACGGCAGAGCGTGATCGGTCAGTTATGTCTTATCGCTGCTTTGTCGTGCCTTTTTCAGGTGGAATAGACAACATACTGTCCAGAACTCAAGAGATACCTTTAGCTTGTCATGAGTTCCATCTGACGAAGTTGCAATAAGACATAGCAGACCGATCACGATCCGCCATTCAACCTATATCCGCTCAACAAACACAAAATTTCAATAATCGGCCAGCTGAGAAGTGTATAAGTAAAGAGAAGTCAAAAAAATGGAAAATCATAATATGTTATTTCTGCACCAAAAAAATGATTGTAGTTCATTCTATTAGAGTTCTCCCATCAAAATTAGAGATCTTAGTCATTTTTTAATAACTATAAATCAACATCACTCAACAGGTTAATACGTATGTGCATTCAAAAGGCACTCTTGATGAAAGTTGATGGGGACAAGACCTGACTTTCATCCCAAAATACTGACAGTGGACTAGCTCCAACACATGGGTACAAATTAAATGCAAAATTATAAAGGCAATGCAATTGCTCTAATGTTTCTGAAAATTTGAGAGGATCACCAATGATGCCAACAACTTCATAAACAGTGCATGAGAAAAATTCTTCTTAGAGCTCGCGCATTGTACTTATGTTGAAACAAACGTCAATCACTGATTAACTCTGAATTCGCACCACTCAACAGGTTGAGACATGCACCACCGATGAGTGGTGACATAAACAATACTTTGACGTTTGTCTCGACATATGATGCGCGAGCTCTAGGTACAATATTATTTCTATGAGAAAGTTTAAATTTGAGGTTGCCTGTCTGCCCCCATGAAATTAATGAGTGAATGTAGTTATACCATCATTGCAGAGCTGCATCTCTTGCTTGATTATCAAATGAAGCTTAAAAAACACTCATCATACGTTTCAACTGGAGTGAAAAAATGACAAAAATTTCTGAGTGCCAAATATCATGAAAACAAAGGTGGAGATGGTATTATTATAAGAGTATCGCCTACTCTTGACGTGTTGGCCCATCACTGGTCTGGAGAGAGGGTAAACAAACTATAATTTCCTTTTCGAAAATTGCTACTTTGCGATGGCGGATAGATGCTGGAGATGACCAATTGCCACTAATTATTTGAAACGTGTATCCTGATTTGAAAGCCACAAACTTTAGCCACTTCAAAAGGAATAACTTAAATAGTAAACATATGGATTGGAGAGGTAGAAAAACTTAGTGAACGGCAGTCTCCAACTGTGCGACTTAAGAATAAGTCAAGAGCAGGGTTGACCCATAAAAGGAGATGCAAGTTACAGGACATGTTTGAGAACATTGCTAATCACTCCATGAAAGCACTGAATGTGGAAAGATTGTTTAGAATTCAGTTTTTCTTAGTGGCACTGACAGTAATCATTTGGCGCCAGAATAAGGCGAGAAGATGAAGAGAGCAAGCCTGTTTTGTTTACAAGGAACGAAATCGGATGTTGAGAATCGAGTAGATTTCGAAGATGCAAAAGATGTTGAGAAGTTGTACTAACCGTTTCGCTGCATCCTGCAGTTTCGGAATCGTAAACAGTATATGACTATTCCACAGATCACAGGCAAAATTTCATTTTACACTTGATTCACTTCACGAGACAAATTGGCCGTGTCAAGAAAAGGCGGATCGAAAAAAAACTGTCAGACGAAATAGGGAAAACAGTGAGCCAGATTTCGTAAGTAAACTTTTCCCGTTTTCCCCATTGTTTCATGTTTGGTCTAGAATTGAAACAATAATACTTTAAATAGCCAGTGCATCAAAAATCCACTCGCAGAATAAAAATTTCTATAATTTTTAAATGGAATTTTGCTTATTCTAATGATTCAATGATCCGTTTTCATCGAGAGCATAGAACCGATGGAGTTTTTTAGGGAGTTTTCATTCTGGTCTTGGTAATAAAAAAAGCCAAAACAAAGCAATTACACGTTGCCAGATTAGGTTCAATGAGCAAATGATAAAACTTAATATTGATATCTTCCTGAAATTACAACTTGCTAATGATCTCTTCGTTGTAAAATGCAAGGAAAAAATTCGGAATTTATTAAAGAGCTCAAAATCATGTATTGAGGTCATCTGGCGGGTCTGCACGACGGTATAAAAATTGCGGGGAGTATCAATTGCGCAACGTTGATTATTCCTGTGCGTGACATAACCTCAATCCTGTCTGTTTAGTGTTTATTTGTTTGGTCGTTGGTTCTCAGCAGCCCCAGTCATGTGCGTTTTCACTTTTCAAGTGCTTTCAGTCAATTGCTTTTTTGTTTTTCGTAGATATTACTAAATTCCTATAGCGCTAAATTACGTAAACATTTCTTGCAAGTTTAGTTCCAGTGAAAGTACCCTTAACATCCTCTCTCATTATGTTATCTTCTGTTAGGGGATGTCTAACGCCTATCGCCAGGTTCTGCTCCAAAGTGTCAGATTCTTCGGTTAATTATTCAAAAAACTTTTTTTCGACGTCTAGCGTCATTCATAAGGATACAGACGATATCAAGAATGGAATAGTAGTCACCCGAGATGGATCTACAATTGTTTGCTGGCATCCCGAAGAACCATTTCCCTACGAGTTTTCTAAGCCACTACCAGAGGAACAGCCAACAGAAGTCAGTTCAGTGTTGAAGGTGCAAAACAAGGACGAAATCATGAGTGTCTTCAAAGAAAAGCCCCAACAGTTTGTCATTCAAGATTTGTGTAAAATAACTTTCACCTCAAAGCATAGATGGGCCAAACGCAAAGTAGAATATTTTAGGAAAAGAAATGCTCTCAAAAGATCATCACGAGAATGGCTCTAATTGCTCTTTGTGTTGTAGATAGTATCTTGTCATATTTAATTCCTTTGTTGTTTTCACTGTTATATACATTTTGAGTTGAAGCATATAAAAAACGGTAATTTTGCAACTCGATTTTTTCACTTTATCTGTTTGCGAGTGTGACTGCCCACTGCAAAAAGTAACCTCGGTTCACTGAGTTCGAATAAACGATTTTATATTTCCTCAGTTGTGTCTTTTACGAACCTGAAGAATCGGCTGTGAGCAGCTCAACGCATTTTTGAACCAACCAGAATCATAAAGGTTGTACCATAAGTAATCCACCACTTTTTCTGCTCGGAAGAAAGTACTTAGATCCTAGTTTTAATAGCTTCATCACTTTTAGTTTTAAAGTCAGTAAATTTTACAGGCAGGGTGGGTAATTGTGAAAGAAGTGACCTTGTTATGCCTTTTAATGCAGATCACCATTCGTTAAATTACAAAAATGAAGAGAGAAAAAGCAAGATATAGTTAGTCTTGAATGGCAAGTCTGCCCTCGCATTAAGATACCTCCTTCCTACAGCTATGGACTTTCATGAGGATGAGGAGTTGAAGGTACTATCGCCGAATTTGGGTTTGCGCAGAGTCTCTGGTGAATATTTAGCTATGGCGCGGGGCGTTACCTGATAACGCTCTCATGAAGACGCACTCGTTCCTCTGCGAGTGTCGCACAGTTTACATTTGATTTGGAGCGGCCTATGCGCTAAACTAAATTCAGCTGGTACCATCCTTTTAAATCATCTAATGTTAATCCTCTTAGCTACCTGCTGATTTCTTGCTTTATAAAATATGGGAGAGAATGGAATTTTCTTTCACCCCTACTCCTTTTTAATGCATCCCAAAATACTTTTTTTATCTTAAGAAATGTCGAGTTTTCCGAGAAAATTATGAAAACGTCGTCATACCACCATGCAGTCCTTCCCAACAAAAAATACCTATCGATCAAAGTCACCCATGCCTCTTGGTCTGAAGACGAAATAAGACTGAAGGAGTCACCCTTCAAACAGTATTTAAATTTCACGGTTTTAAATGGCAATGAACATTCCGAAACCGAATTTTAAAATATGGAAGTCAAATGAAAGAGAAGTGGAGGTTGCTACAAATAAGCGCAAGGAGGGAGGAGTAAAAAAAACCAACTGAAGTTTCCTTTGAAATATTTTAAGTGTATACTTCTTTCCATTTCACTTAAACATTTATAAAAATAAGTATAAAGTTGAATTATACACAATAAAAATAAGCTTTTAATGCATACCATGTACATTTAATCATACTTATACAAGTTATAAATCTAGTGTTTATTAATAAGAGGAGTTCATGCAAAACACTGATTCTCAGATGTGAACCCCCACCTTAAAATATCTGTTTGGAAAAAAAAAAAAAAATTGAGGAATAAACACGAGCTCATAGTTCAGCCTTTCTTCATGAGAAGATAATGCGCTTATTATGATGTGACTTTCCAAAGCAAACAGATAGCCGCATTATTTTCGAGTAAAAAATTAAAAAAAGGTGTGTGATGCTTTAAACTACTGCCTAGAGTTGTGACATTTTTGAAATGTTTTCAGAACTTTGGAGGGTATTTGACAAAATAAATTTAAAAAGTTAAAAAATTAAAATGGATAAATACTGCTGAAAATATTAAAAAAATGAGTATACAACACTTTAAATGTCTCTGCCTGTGACACATCTTAAATACAAAAAAAAAAAACTGAAAAAAAAAATACTGTTTTTACTATTGGGGGCTGTTCATAAATCTCGTAATGCACTTAGGGGAGAAGAGGAATTCTGAAGGTTCCTGCGGTGCGATGAAGGGAGGAGAGGGGTGAGGGTCAACCAAACATTACATTGTATAGCCAGAGGGACTCAGATTTAAAAAGTGCTTAGGTAAGCCATATAAGAAAAGGAGATATAATCTGCACAAATTAAAGAAGTCGATAGGTTCGAGCTGATGAATAATTTCTGTTAGAATTTTCTGTAAAGTTTTTCTACTATAGAACGTAGAATCAGTGAAAATGCTTTCATTCGTTATTCTTTAAAAAACTAAAAAGTGAATTTTGATATGTCACAAAGGAGGTGTGTGGTTTGTTAATCTAGCCGGCATTCTCTAAAATTCATGTAATATGGTTCTTCAGGTTGAATCGGCATTTTGCTGTGCAATTTTTTCTGTTTATGCTCAAGACAGTGATGATTCTAACAATTACTTTTCATGCTCTTTTCAGGAGGGGGGTGTCAGGTCAAAGTGACATCACATAATTCTTGCAAGCGGGATCTGGACTTGCATTACAGGAGGTTAGGGAGAGGGATTGAAAAACCGGAGGGAAAATATTGCGCAGTTAATGAACAACCCCCGACCCCTTGACATACTGAAAAATTCATTTTACTTGGCAACTCAGCCGTCTGTTATCTATCAGGTTGTATTATTTCACAGAATGTCACAGTTTTAGAATCCCATTTAACTGAAATAATACTTAAATTCCTCTAACATTGAATTTGGGACAAAATCTGGGGCTACACTCTCCGTCTACATTATTGATTTTTACGATAGCCAGAAAAAGAACTCTTTTATACAGCAAGGATTCTCAATTATTTCGAAGTGCCATCTTTGATAAAATTCGGAGGGGAAAACTGTCCTGGCCAGGTCAAAGATCTACTTCTAAGTTAATAATGTAAGAGAGGAAGCCGACATCAACAGTGACTGCAAGACTTCTTGTTGAGAGAGAAGTTGACTTTAGCACTTGTCAACTTGTTCATACTATCTGCTAACAACATTATGGAAAATCAGTTGTACACAAAAATTTTCTGATTGAAATGATGACAGGAGAGAAGGCCTGCCATTAGAACCAAAGGTTGGCAACCATCTCCATGAAAATTTTTTATTAGTGGATTGGCACCACAAGTCCGAGTCCTCACCCACTCAGGAAGTGTGACAGAGGACCTACAATCTTGATCCTTGTACTTCCTCTCAATGCTTGAACAAAAATGGCAGACGTTCTGCTGCTTTCTACATGGCGTAGAGTTTACTGTGAAAGTATGTCAGGCCAAACATGCTTGCAACATTCAGATTTTCATTTATTCCACATAAATAAAAGAAGTTCATCATTCATAAACATGGACTCAAGAGTTTTTTGAATCAGAGTATAGCAATTGACAACCTTCTATAAGCCTCAAAGAAAATTTTCGTAACTTTAAGTACCGATATAGTCGTTAAATAGGGGCTTCTTGTGAGATTGAAAGCTACATTACAACTTCGTTTATGTGATCTCCCAATTTTTTTGAGAAAGACATTTGGTAACAAGGCAAATCCAGCTGGGGGCAAGAGGTCAATTAAAACCTTTACATGCTCAAAATTACTCTCAGTTGTCCATAGAAGTTCATTGCATCTTGGCTATAGGATTTTTGAAACTAAGGAGGTGGTGTGAACAGAATAATTGCAAAGCAATTCCTGAAAGAAAAAAGGAATAAGTTTCTACAGCCAACCTAAAACTCTAAGGAACAAAAATATGAAACATCCCTAGTAGCACACAATAAAACTTTTTTTGAAAAAAAGATTTCATAAAAAATGATGAAATAGACTAACAAGAAAATACCATGTACATTTTTTTCCAGGAAAAAACATAAAAATTTAGCTTACTGTAGATTTTTTGTATCATATTACTGACGAATTTTTCACTTAAAATTCTTGAATTCAAATTGTTGCAACCTCTTTTACACACAATTTTCTGACTCAAAAAAATCACCTGTTTTAAATTTTCTTCATGAGTTCTCTCAAGGGCTGTGCTACTAGGAGTGTCAACAATATCAACGCCAACAGAACTGATGTGACCTGCGGGCTATTTATTGAAATTGATAGACAAAGATGACAAAAGGGATATGGAGGGAACCTATTGGTGGAAGTTGGAGGTTGCAATGGACATAAAAGCAGTAGGTAATAGAACAACTACCGGCAACCCATGAGAAACCTGACAGTTAGTCAAGCATCTTCTCCTTTAGTCTATAAAAACCATACATTTCAACGAACAGGATCGCTCCATACCCCCAATATCTTCTTTGTCTATCAATTTCAATTATCAGCCCGCTGGTCTAATGGGTTATCCTTTGAAACTAGGTTACAAGAGAGGCAGCACCTAGTTCTAAATGCTTTCAGTTTTATGAGATAAGAGGTGAAATTATTTCCACCTTTTGTATGATTGACAGCTTTGCAAGCTTGTGAATAATAATGGAGACTTTTTCCATGCGGTAGAAATTACGTAGAATAACATAACTCGAAAGTTTATTTTAAAAGTAATTTCATTTCTTGAAAATTTGTTTCAAGTATCCCTCTTTAGGACATAGGAACTGAAAATTTGACTTCTAGCTCGAAGTCAAAGACTCATTCTAAAAGTGGCCGCACCGATCAATAATGCTTTTTCATAGACAACTAGAGCTGTTTTATAGCTGATTGACAGTTATAGCTACTTGGTAGTCAATACTTAAGAGTTTTGAAACTTCAAGGGATATTTCATCTCCATGATACAATTTTTAAATTACTACAACAAAAAGAAAGAAATTTCAGAAAAGCATTGAGGAAATTAAGAATTGTCAACAAGGCTCAATCAATGATTCCCAAAAGATGAATCATGGATGACTCCTAGAATATTCAATTATAGAATTATTTTCAAGACTTCTAATTTATTTTAAAATCAACAATGAAAACTGCTTTTAACGGACAAGTCCAGCACTGAAAGAATAATTGAGGCGTTGGGTGCAGAAAGGGCACTTAGAATCTCCAAAGTTGATTTATACATATTTCAGAGACTATTGGGAGGGCTCTCTAACAATTTTCATTTAAAGCATTGTAAAATCACAGAGAATGTTCAGTAAAATTATCAACAAATTACATACATTTGCCTTGATCATAATGGATGAAGCGTTAACGGAATTTCTGAGACACCGCAAGCAAGAATTGCCCTTTCTACAATCCGCACTTCAACTCAAGCGCCTGATTACAGTGCTCACTTATGAAGAACAGCAGTAACTGAGCACTTCTCTAGAAGTGGGGACCCACAAAATGGAAAAAACAGGCTTACAGTGAAAATTGCAGGAAAAAATCATGGTGCATTAAGTCTGTAACATTGGGTTAAAACACACCCACCATAAAGAAAGTTCTTCTTCTACAGCGCTCTTTTACACAAATTTAGTGTGAATCATATGTGTATTCGAGAAAGATGCAGAATTAATGTTGTTCGGCCACAGTGAGGAATGCTGAATTGCTGAGGTTTACTTTACGCATTAAAATTCAGTACCTTGATAAACACCACTATTTCAGAGGAGCAGAAAAGAGTATAATTTCTTCAACTGCTAATAAACCTCTTAAACGGTAAAGAAACACTACTTGACGTAAGTAGATCTGATATTCTTTTTTTCCAATTTTCTTCACCATGTCCAATTTTCAGAATTTACAAAATGCTTTATACATTAAATCATACAGGAGAACTATTAAGACATTACAATTATTGGACAGTGAAGACAAAAATACAATAAAAATTAACACAACAGCAGCATCACAAAATGAAGATACATTAAATTGGTCTAAAATGTTTAAAAATTTCATCATTCAGAGTTTTGTTCACTATTAAACGCGGTAGATTCTCTAAAAGTAAAAAACAAAAACAAACTTAAAAGAATAGTTCAGCGGAAAACTAATTTTACAAACATAATACAGTTTTTGGTCTGATGATGTCACATTTCACCTACAAAAAGTTTTAAGATCTAAGAAACTTGGTAAATTGCAAGAAACAATGAGAGGAGTGCTAACTTATGAGAAGTGTTTCCAGATTCATTGGAAACAAATGCATGAAACCCTGGAAAAATCATACAACAAAATGAATTTTTTCTTTCTTTTAAATTAACAAAGAAAGAGAGCATAAAATAACAAAAAAAATTTGTCACAGCTTTGAAAGCATCAGACTAAATTTTTCTTTTCTGTCGAGTACAAAACCAATTAGTTGCATAACACAAGATAAAACAATGAAATGGAGGTACGACTCGTTTAGTTGTTGGCAGCAATACTTAAGTAAAAATGTGAAAAATTCAAGTTTCGTTAAACATTTAGTTTTTGCAGAGCACAGAGCGATTGCACTGATAAAACAAAAATGATTTATTAAAAAATAAAGACACGGAAAATATTGGTTTTATGTGCCATGGTGTAAAATTTTAAGTGGACAGTTCTTCACAAAAGAGCGTTTCTTTTGTTCTTTAAGCAAAATTGAGCATAGCACAACGGTTGTAATTTTTTAGGGATACAATCACAAAATTCTTCGGCAAATAGGTGACCTTGGAGAAAATACAGAGGGTGGTGGCAAGTGGAGGGATTTACATCTCTTTCTCACAGCAAGAAAATACAAAATTTCAAAGAATAAATTTCACAAAAATTGAAATTGATTAATTTTCTTTTGAATTAATAATATTAAAGCCTTGGAAGTCCGGAGGCATTTCAAATGATCTTCCTGCTGATACAGCAGTGAATCTATCGTAATAAGGTGCTATACACAAAATGGGGGCACAAGAGAAATTTAGCCCAAACCTAACATCCAGACCAAATGAAAACATCTGCACCGTGGGAATATTTTAGGCTTGGGAGACCACGTGACTAATCCTTTTCTGGATAATATATTTTACTTAAATATGTACTTCCATTGCTGGAACTCCCAGGAGATTTTTCTTGCAATGGAGCTCGAGTATCAATGTATCACAAATAATCAGGATACATAAGTATGTTGAAGACTGAACTGTAGAAAGAGTGGGAGATGAGGGTTGAGGGGAGAAGGGGTGTTGAAAAATTTCAAAAACAAAAATCACTGTTTTCAGACGTTGCGAGGACCTTCTGAATGCATCCCACAAATGTAAAAAAATTTCCATCTTTGCTCTAGTCACGTTGGTATGAAGCAGTGTATACAAAACAGCTGTAGCCTCATTTTCATTAACTGATAGGTTAATGTACATTTCTGAGACGCGACTTTCGAAGGTGACTGCCTCGCCGCCACCTTCTGTATTTTCTCTATGATGAGAAACTGCCAAAGACAACTTCGTCTATGATGAACATTATTTGTAGACATCAATTAAATCCAAGAAAAGAGTTTGAACAAATTTTTTTTATCAATCCCTGTAAGAAAAGATGCCCATCTGTCCGTTGAAAAGAGCTACACAAGAGTAGTAGGTAGTACTCGTTCTAACTCAGTCACTTACATATGCGTAAAAAAGCAATTTTCTAGGGACATGAGACAGAGTATTGCCTTTGAGTTCAAACATCATCACAAAAAAGGGGAAAACCTAAAAAAAGATTGATTCACAGGTTATGAAAATTGTGAGTGTCAACATATGCTACTGTTACCGATAACATATTTAAGGAGAAAGCTACTTGGAATGAGAGAAGAACTCTCCAAAACCAAAAAGAGTCATGCTAAAGGCTTTAGCTATGAAGCTATGAACCTTGTTGGCCTAATTTTGACCTCTTGCAAAATTATTGTAAGTTCTGTTGAGTCAATAGGGCTGCAAAACTTTTTACATTTGAAGCTCAACTATTGGATAAAAAATGTTCTCTGATCAAATATACATATTGAAAGAACCTAACTCTCTTAGAGCTTAACTGTCACTAATTTTAAAAATCTTTAAATTAAAAAGACTGGAAAAATTGCCTCAAAATCCGAGCATGCTGTTAGACATTGGGCATCTCTTATATCAATAGTCATGATTTCCAAAATTTCTTAATTTCATATGGACACAAGCACCTATACAGAAAAAAGGGAATCATTTCTAGTTAACAAGCAAACAATTCAAAAGATTAATCCAAATCTTTGTAGAAAAATTGGAAAAGAACTTAGCTGTAGCACTTGCTAACAACATTTCAGAACTATAATCTCCTTTAATTTAAAACATTTTGATTCCAAGCATTCCAAAAACAATTCCAAGCTGGATAATTCAAAATTATTCATGGTTAATTCATAGGTACCTGTCAAACACATGTACCTACTTGATGTACTTGAGCAATATCATAACACATTGCCAGAATTGTGGGTAAGACCGAAGGAAATGAGTTGGAAAAACTAAAACAGGTAACAAAACAACTAACGGAGACTTTGTTTCCGAGAGGAAAACTCAGCCTGAGATATTACGTCCAAGAACACGCCTCCATTGAATTAGAATCCGCAGGCCTAATGCTTTCAATATTTTGACTTATCAATGCTGTTGCTTCACTAGTAGCTTGACGAATGGCTTCTTTATATTTTCGGGATTTTTTCTTCTTATTATACCTCGACTGCAAACAAAACACAACAAATTTGTTACAACTTACTAAAAGTAAAAAGAACCTGTACCAGCTCCACTAATCTGGCAAATCTCAATTAAATTTTATGAATGGGAGTGCATTTACACAAGATGAATTGGGCTAAAGCATTAAAGCATGCCAGCAACTTGATTGTAAAAATTATTTCTGGCTTTGCTGGCACAATAAGACAAGACAGAGCCTGGTGTATTACATCGATTTTTGATGTCTTGTCGCAATGGTACAAATTATAACAATCAGGCCGCACGCTCTGCATGCTTCATTGAAAAAGTGAGTGTGGGTTTCACTATTTTTATTGATTATGGAGGCTTTAATGCATGGCCAGATTTTCCGTTGATTACTGTGATCTCTTTTTGAATTAATTCATTTAAATTATGCAGAGTTAGACATGAGAAAATCAAACAGAGCCTGAATAATTAAGAATACAACAAAACACCTTTCAATTCCGAAGCTGTTAAGGAGCTACTCAATTTTAAGAGTCTCTTTACTCGTTCACTGCAACGGTAATATGCGCCGCTGCGCCACACCAGCCTGACAAGACCAGCGCTTACAAAACCATTCTTAACTTATTTTTGCTGAGTAAAGAGTACATCTTATCATCAGATATCAGAATTCCTCGTTACACCAACGTCCAAGAGATAGCGCTTCCGCTGCCTTGGAGCAATATCTGTCATACTTGCCAGTTTTTAGTGCTCTCAACTTGCCGCAAAACATGAGGCAAACCGTAGCGCGGCAGGACCAACCATTGCCAGTCCCTGGGGACCGGCGCGGTGGTTAATAAGATAAGCAAACTGATGTTGACAGACTAGCTTTTTGGAAAAAAGAGAAAAGTTAATTCACCTTGTATGTTTCTAGGAAAGGTGCGAGTTGATCACAGGACATCACAGACGTAGTTGAGGAACCAAACCATGCAATGTATGCTTGAGCATCACTTGCATCTGGCGTGGATTTTGTAATACTTAGAACCTGCACAAAAAAACAAAAACATGTAGTCTATTTTCTTACTGCTAGAGTCCTTGCTCATAGGAGTATTCTTTGAAAAATAAGCCAGATTTAATACAGATTGTACAGAGTGGCCCTCATTGAGGGTTTTTAGATAAAATCTGAAGGCGACTGCTTCAATCTCATGATAGAATGAGGCTAGAGAGCATTGAAAATTAGGCAAATCGCACAATTAAAAATTTTACAGAGTACAATAGTCCCCAGGTCGTGGTGATCTAAAAATTCAAAAGCCATTCAAATAAAATTCTGCAGCACTTTCTATTGCCAACCACTTCATTATTTAGAGTCCATGATTTGTCTCATTATTGGCAGCAATGAAGTAGAAAATCAAAGTGCTGTAGAACTTTACCAAAGTGACCATAATCTGATAAGTTGTCTTGGTTAATGCTCATTGAGAGTTTGAATTATGCCGTAACTGTCTTTCTATAAAAGTATTTCTCAAAATTGTAATTTGGGCCAGTAGCATAAATGCAATTTACTTGAACCAATTTACAATTGAAACAATTTACTTTGTACCCATGCATGAAAGGATTATCTTTCATTAATTTGCTACTACTAATAATAATACCACTACTAAGGGCTACTAAAGTGTTTTGAATGCGTTGATACATTAGTACAGATAGTGATTGGTTATTCCTCTAATTCTGTAAGAGGAACAAAAATTCCTTTTCCTTGGCTATGTAAACTTGCTACTTAAGTAATAAAAATCAGAATCAGGCCCAGAATCAAAACCAAAAAGAAGTCATATTCTTAAAAGATCATCTTAGCACTGACTAGAAGAAATGAAAAAGTTATGTACCTTGCCTGGCCACCAAGGAAATCCATGGATTTTGCCCCAAATAATATCACCTACAGTTAACTGACAGCCTTCCACAGTTGTACAGGATGAAACTGTATTTTCTAAATTTTTAAGCTGGCCTTCAATTGGAGGAAATTCCGGATCAGGCTCTTCGGATGAATGACTATTAGGACTCGAACTTAGCTCATTGCGTGTTGTATATGCGTTAGCATTCAACCGCTTCAAATGAATGGAGAGCTTTTGATGAAGGCAACGCTCCTTCATTGCACTATAGGTCTCTGGGCGATCTTCCTTCCTTCGCTTCTTGTGTTTAACTTTGTGTCGATGTCTCCGGTAATAGAGAGCTTCATATGTAGGTGATCGTCCAGATGGAGAACTGACCAACATTTTCCTTTTTGCTTCTTTTTTAGCTTTTTTTAAAGCGCGCTTGGCTGCCCTCGTGACAGTCTTCTCACAGTTTGCACTTTCTACTACAGCAATGGACTGTGCTTCATTGCTTTCTTGAAATCCTGGAATATGAACGACAATTCAAGTGAGAGAAAATACTGAGAACTGATCACAAATGATAAACTTTACAAACAGAAGGGTAACGCTGATCAGCAAATAAATTTATACTTAGATTTGCCCAATAGTTCAACTTAGATCCTGCATGCATTTTGAGCACTGATTCTGAGAATAACCACTTTTTTTCTAGATCAGGTTGGTTTGACCAGGAATAATCAGGATTCTCCCCAAAAGTTGACCTTTTCCAAAGAAAATTTCATTTTCCAGAAAATCTGAGCATTGACTAAAAAGAAGCAGGTCCATGATCAGAGTTTACGGTCGAAAATTCAAAGGGAAACATAAATTTCATGCCGGACAAATTTTCCATTATTTTCCTAATAACAAGCTTTTTCTAGTTAATTGCCTTCTACCCTCCATTTACCACCATGTAATTAAGGCTTGATTGACCGTTCTGAGTGGGAAAGGATAGGAAAAATTCCCTCGCATCTAATAAAGATCAACCTAGCTAATTTTTGCTGTTGAAGTAAAAAATGACCCTAGTTTTTTTCCAATATTTTTGGAGAACTAAATTATCAAAAACGGGAGTTTCTAAACAGGAAAAGTTGCTCTGAAAGTTCAATTTTCCGAAAAACTGATAGGTGCTGGGAAAAAACTACTTTCATTTTCCGCTTCAGCAGCAAAGATTAGGTGTGCATACTCCTAACATACACCAGAAACAATAATTTTCCCAAAAACGCCTGTTTTAAGCCATAAAATGAAATTTGAACACTGCAAGAGCTGAATTTCTGTTGTAGTCGAAATTATTATTTTACACCATCTCAGAATATTTAACGCTCTGTTCAGATTTGAGTGCTGTGATAAAAATAAATGTTTACTTTATGGATGATAATTTAACCCCAATCTCCACTGAAAAGTATGAGAGGAATAACAATTTTTTTTGCCACCAGGAGACTCATTTCTGTTTCTCTCCATGTAGCTATGAAATTGATGCGCTACTTGCAAAAGTATTGTGAATAGAGGTTTCAGGCTCCTTGAGGAAGTATATATTTTTAAATGAGAGCTAAATTCTACTTCAACTTACCTAAACTAGAGTGTGCTTCAATATCGACTTCTGGTTCACTCTCACTCGGTTCATAATTTACTTTTGAAGGAATCTTAACGACAGTACCCTCTCCTTCTGTTCCAAATGATATTTTGATGACCGGAGTTGTGCGTGTTTTGCAAAGTGCATCTTCAAAAACACTTTCATCCCATAGGTCTTCCATAGACCCGACACTCCGTTTCTTCCGTAACACCATTTTATTGTCAATTGATTCAGAGTTTTCACCGCCCTCAACTCCCATGACACAGACTGTTTCTGCATCTTCCATTGTTTCATCTGGTTCTGTTACAGGAACCCCTTGAGGCCTCATCCAGATTTTTCCATTGACTACAGGTTTGATTTTATTAGCTAATTTTGTACAGTTCATCATATTTGAAATATCACTTGACTTAACTCTCGAAACTTTTGGAATGAGTAACGGCAACAGAGGTTTGGAATTTTCACTTTTTGGCTGATTATCCTGTTGGCTTTCAGCAAAAAGGGATCTTGGACTCTTTTCTTCGGGGGAAGACAAACGTCGATCAGCTACTGGTTGAGGTTTGTGCGACTTTGAGTGGTCAACATTTTCAGAATTCTCATTGCAAATTCCGCGGCATTTTGAACATAACACTTGTCGTGGTCGTAATCTAACTGTCATTCTTGTTTTGCCTCGTGTTGCACCTTTACTCCTGCTGAAACCATTTATGGGCAGTAAGTTTTTGGCTAGGGCTGATTTCTCTTGAAGATAAGTACATCTCTGGCTAACAGAATAAAGCTTCTCACTTTCTTCCTCTTGTTTTGCTGTCAATGGAGCAAAAAAACTGGTCGATGCATTCACACCACATGGGAATTGTCTGAAACAAACAAATATTGTGAGTCAGATTAATGGTTGGAGTGAGGTCAGTTGAAAAGTTCGGAGAGTTTTCGTTACTCCATTTCCCCTTCGAGTGAAACATGATTCAGAATTTAAAAAAAAAAAAAAAAAAAATACCTAAAATGAATCTTACTCTTGGATAGACCTCTTAAACATGTTTTTGAGTCTCTATTCCAAAGTAATAGTTTAAAAGATGTGATTTTCTTATGTGCCACGCAATCTGTTACTACCTTGCCTTTGAATGACCTGTGTTTTATGACCGATCAGTCATCATGGTTTGGCTTGTCTGAAGGTTTAAGCGAGACTTGTGGACAAGTTTCTTTTAAAAAAAAGAGATTGGGTTTTGATTAAGGTACGAAGTTTATATTGGGCTTGTTTTGAGGCTCGCAGTTACCTCCATTACAAACAAAATGAAATTCCAGAATGAAGTGGTACCCGTCCCCCAAGTTTTAACTTCAGTGAAGCTGCAGCAAAAAATACACTTCTCCATATCTTTAAAATGTTCATCTGTTGTATAGCAAGACCTAAGGAGGGTTCTTGTTGAAGAGATGATATGAACTATTTTTTCAGTGAATTTTGCCAACTTAGCCTTGTTCTACTGTCTTCATCTCAAAACAATCAGAATCAAGCTTTGAAACCAAGGATCAGGTCTGCATATTGGGACCAAACAGCAAATCACGTCTTGAACTATTACTTTTGAACACTTCTTCAGTCCATCAGTGTGCACTTGTTTCAATAATCAGGGCCAAATTTACATTTTAAGCGCCCAGTGCTGGAATGCGGAGAGGTATTGGGTCCCAGATCCCTTACCTTTCATATCAAAGAGATAGTGAGTACTTGGAAAATGTTATAGGTTTAACACGTAAGTACCGAAGTTGATGTTTTTGAATAAATTCAGTAAACTTTTGTGCCCCTCAGTCAGAATGTAGCGCTCTGAGTTATCACCTATGTAGCCTGATAGCAAAGCTGGCAGTTTTACCTGAAGCAAGAACATCAAGTCAAGAAGGGAAAGCATAAAAATGTGTGTTATTTTTTGTAAACATAGACTTGAAATGCAATTAAGACAGCGCGCTAGGCTTGACCTTTGGCAGGAGGGGCGAGAGAGCTAGAGGGTAAATTCGTGCCTTCACCTGAGTTTCACCTCCTGATGTACATGTATTACGCCCGTATGACACCCATTGTAAGAGTATGGCTGCACATCTGATTTGCCCGAGGGTGTCTCTGATACCTTGAATTTCCCGATACTACATGCAATCCAGACTGCCTACCTTTCGTATTGCCAAAAGATCATGATGCGCCATCCAGATTACGTTCTACGTTGATGTTTGATAATCTTACGGTAGGTGGTATGTTAACAATGAAGAAAAGCCAGCCGTCTAGAAATTTCTGCCAAAATGGTCAACAACTTAGAATTTCACTTGGCTTCTACTGTTTAGAGGTTAGATTGACAACATTTGCAGCTAACTACAGCTCATGCAACCACAGAAAGTGAAAAAGGTGCTACAATGATGACCTCTACAAGAAGTCGTTGGCTAGGGCACTGGGGGTGGTTGACGTGCAATATAACACGGTCTCAATTTTGAAGGATTACCAATGCTTAGAAGCCTTGTTATCTTAGATAGTCTAGAACGGCAGAACATTCAAGCATAATTGGTACAAAAGCGAAACCATGCAAGTAATGAGAGGTGCAATACGTTCCACAGTGAGCCTAGTGTCGTGACACACGAGGGTGCCAGACATGGGCGGGGCTCGCAATCAAGCCTGACCATCTGGTACTGGTTTCAGATAAGTTATATCATTGAGAGACATCCAAGCAACGTTCATAAAGGATTTTTGGGCATGAAATCAGAGGATTTCAGCAGTTTCAAGGCCAAAGGACCTGTGAGGATGGATGAGGTTCTGGGACATACCTATTAGTTGTATCCATAAGAACTCCTTGGTAAATTCTGCTTTCATGATTGTAGGTAACAACTAACATATCCTTGAGAGCCTCATCAACTTTCACTAACACTTTAGACCCTTTTAAAAATTTTACATCATTCTGAATTTCAGCCATGTTGGCAAAGAATATAATGAAATTTGATGGATTGTTGAATTTACAATGTAACATCATCCAACAATCAGATATGAGGGAATTTTTTGGGGAATATTTGGATTTCGTGTAATCCTTGAATCTCTCCGATCTTAGACGGGAAATATACATTATTCCATATCATTATCAATGAATTTTTTTAATTCTTCATTATTTACATTTAAACAGAGTTATAATCCAATTAAAAAGGCTAAGTGGCCGTTGACAGTGCAAACCACTATGAGTAAAGGGATTTTACAGCTTCTTCATTGTGCAACTTGTACAAGAATGTAAACATAACCATGGCTCCGATTCTGAGATAATAATATCTCATCTGTATTTCGTTGTGTCTTACTGACCTATCTTTCCTGAAATTCAATTTTTCGTGACAATCTTATCTTCTAGTTCTCTCGTAAATGAATGAACATCGGAAGGAAATTATTCCTCGCTGTTTAAACTCCAGTCAGTGATCTCCGTGTTTATGTGTATGCCGTAGTAGGTACAGCTTCTGAAAGTGTTCTGATGAATTTTTAAGATGGAAAGCGAAAAAGTTGAAAAAGAACTGTGCAGTAATCTTCTGAAATGGGTACGTTTCCTTCCATATTCATCAGTAGTCTCTGTGGCATCGAGCAACGTATCTAGTGCTCCTAACTTTAAAGCGCAGCAGGCAATGTTTCTATTAGGATGTGATCATCCCTCGGACCGAGACTCATTAGATTCACAACACCTCAGGTCTTTTAACAGTTCTTACAGTAGAATTTGTACAGAAAACATTGCCGTTGCTTACGGATAACTAATAATCACAGATTAATTAGGCGATTCGCACGCTCCTACCTCTGCGATGTCTTCCCGATGGGTGGTTCCCTATCCCCTAGCAGAGTTAAATTATATAAAGGAAACTTAAATGTCATGTGACTACAGTGAGCTTAACATGTTATTGCCTGGTGGTATTACTTCAGCCTCTTGACTTGCCTCTTGTAACTTCCGCCGCCGCGCCGCGCTGACCGCACTGTGTTTGGCGCAATGCGTGAAGTATTCATGCAGTCTTGTAGGCGCTATGCGTTTCACGCCGTCCGCTGTTGACCGCACTGTGTTTGACGCAATGCGTGAAGTATTCATGCACTCTTGTAGGAGCTAATATGTGTTACATGCCAACCGCCGCGCCTTGGGCCTCTCCATATTATCTAAAGTCCTCATCATCATTGCTCTCTGCGCCGCGCCGCTCCAGGCCAAATTGCGTGTTTGGTTCCTCTCTTAACTCGACTAACTTAATGTGCGCAGTCTTTTGTATCACTGAAAGACAACAAAATAAGAAATTGATATACTCTCAGAAAATGAGAGATTTTCTCACCTTTTCTTGTTTGTAATTTTGTTCTGAATCCGATTTTTTTTTACCTACATTTAAAAAAAATTGCACAATTTGCCGCCCTCTAAATTTGCCACCATGGGCCGCGGCCCATATGGCCACCCCCTCAATCCAGCCCTGTCCGAATGTATGACAAAATGTATGGTTTTAAGGTAAACTGTGCAATTGGCCCCTTTTTTAAAAAATTGAGCAAAAAAAGACATCTTAATCATTTTTAAAAATTTTATCCGCACCCAAGATTTGCCTCATGTTTGCAGCGATTCTAAGATTGTAAGATTGGGCATTTTATGTACTTCCGTGATCATGTCAATAGGATGTGCTCCAACTTCATTAAGTACTTCCCAATCGCAGCATTTTTTTCACAGTAAGAAGTAGACTAAGCATAAATTTATATTGGTCTTAGTTTGTTCCTTAATGTATTAACTCGAATTTTTGTTATTTTTATCTAGCTTCAGACATTTCAGTTGAGCGCCCCGCACAGCAAATTGCATGAGATAACTGATGGTGTGGCCATTGCGCAAGCATTGCATCAAATGTATGTATTTATTCACTCTAATTTTTGCTTTTCAGAGGCATTTTAACATAACATAGTATGCTCTGTTGATTTTCCTCTAGTGCAGCATTTTTTTTGCAGCACAAATTTGGTAGCCCTATCTGACGCTGCTTATGAGATACAGAGTTTCAAAAATTGTGATTTACATTGGAATCAATGTGGCAGATGTGCAGTTTTCCCCTGATATCTTGAAAATACTAAAATGGAGTTAGGTACTTATTGGCTCTAGGGTACTGATATTTAAAGATCAGCTATAATAGAGTTTTATTCTTTTACCAAATGCTCTTCAAAAAATGGTCCAAGTTTTCTTACTCGTCATTCCATGCCTCCAAAAAATCTTACCCTTAAATTCTAATCCACCATTCAGTTCGAAAGTTACATGTAATTATCTATCTGTTTTAAACTCTAAGGCTACTCGTTTTAGTCATCACCGACTACTGAACTAATTTTTAATTTATTTTTCTTATGCAATAAGAATTCATGAGCTGTCTATGTACCAGGATCCTTACCTTTCTCAAAATTATCAAAGTGTACCATATTGGTGCAATTTCTCCTGAAGAGTGTCTAACCCCCAAGTTGACTCAAAACCAAGCCAACTGAGCTGTCATAATTATTTCTTTTCTCTCTTACTCTGTTGCTTAAGATTTGTAATCGCAATTGTTGTAATGTTTACCATCCTTATTTCAGAGCCCCTGAGTGGTTTGATGATGCCTGGCTTTCAAAAATCAAAGTTGACGTTGGCAGTAATTGGCGACTGAAGGTAATGCTTGGTTCTTTTTTTGTAATGGGAAGTTCAACTGGGTTACAAAGAATAGGAAATAACACCATCTTGTTACGAAGAATGCTTTACAATACATGCCTTTCGGTTTTGGTAAAAGATAAAAAGATAATACTGAGATTTTAGCACTGGAAAAGCTGTAGTTAGAGTGGACTGGACACCTTGAGATGTCCAATTTTCATCCAAAAAATCTAAAATTTACTAACAGGAAGAGAATTTTAGAGCACTAACTGCCAAATTTAGATTTTCAAATTGTTTCCTAGAGTTTAATACTCAATTTTCAGAATTTTCTGTGAGGCCTCTGGGCAACTCCCCCCCCCCCCAAGTTCCCTGAAACCGCCCTTGTTTAGTAGTTTCATTATTTCATAATGTTTAATATGTGCAGAGAGGTCAAGGAGAAAAAATTATCTCTCTGTCTTTGAATGGAGAGATTTTTTGACTGACTGAAGAGTTCTCAAAGTGACTGGCTTGAATGAGGTGACATTTCTCAAATGTAGTCAAAATAATCTTGTCAAGGAAGGCAGAAGGTAAAAGGTCGAAGGATAAAGATAATGATTTTGGCTCCTAAGACTTTAATGTTTAAAATAGGAGTAATTAACAGGAAGCTTGCTCTGTTAACTCTCTTAAAGGTATACTGTCAACAGATCATTTAGTTTACAAAGAGTGAGAGGAAGTTGATCTTGTAAAGTTAAGGGGCAAATTTCTTCTTGGTGTTGTGTGTCCACTGAAAAATGCAGTTAAGTAGAAAGTGGTATCTTTATCGGGTTCCATTGTTTACGGAAATTTATTACCTTTTTATCCCGATGAGTTGAGGCTCGAGTGAGACCGATGAGGTCTAATCACTCATCAACTCAACTCATCAGGATAAAAAGGTAATAAATTTCCGTAAAAAATGCAGTTCTATTACTTAGCAACTTTACTGCCTCAAAGTTATTAGTATCTTGGCTAATCTGTGATATTTTTCCATGATTTCCTCTTAATTTTGCCCTGTTTCATTTGTTACTAGGTGAGCAATTTGAAAAAGATCGTCGAGAGTATTGTTGATTTTTACAATGATATCTTCAATCAAGGCTTAGCAGAGTGTGGAAAACCTGATGTCATGAAAATCGGTAATCCTCAACTTTTTATCCAATACTGAAGCTCATCTGAGAAAAAGAGGGGCTGTTCAAAAGCAATAAAATTTCCCTTGCAAGGGATTTTCCAAAGACTCGACTTTTTCAATCTGTAGATAATGTTTTGTCCATTCCTAAGGTTTTGAGCCTTTTTTTCTTTTATTTATCATCTTTTAAAATCTTAAATGTATAGATAAACAGTGTCAAATTCTCCTTAAAATAAACAATTTAAATTAATTGTTGAACAAAGAGTTGATTCTTGTCATAAACTCTTTTCGTCCCACCTCCATGAATTTTCTTTCTCTTTTATTCGACTTGTGTGATTCAGAATCAAATATCTCTCACACTCTAAAAAAAAGTTTTGCTATTTCATGAGCAGCTATCTGAATAATATCATTTTTTTTTCAGCTGACCAGGTAGATCCGCTTGAAATTGCAAGATTGCTTCAGCTAGTGCTTGGATGTGCAGTGAATAGTGAGCGGCGCCAAGGTATGTAGGCATGTCTTAGTTGTTTGTTTAACCCTGTCAATCATTTTCAGCTAATAAAATATTTAACTCAGATGAGTCAGGTCATTATATCATATAAATCGCTGATGTTGGCCCGACCTCAGATAAACTCATTTTTACCAGGACAAGGTTTTAAGCTATATTAATAATTATAAAAGCATTTGTCACTCTCAAATTGTGTAATTGCTCAGTGTATGATCTGGGCAGTTACGTACACAGTCTATAAATTGTACAGGATTGTTGTCTAAACGCCTCAACAGCTTGCAAACTGCCTTATCTAAGATTGTTTGGATATATTGACTACATTTCACACAATGAATATTTCAGAGTACATAACAAAGATAATGGACCTGGAAGAATCTGTGCAACAAGTCATCATGCAATCAATTCAGGAATTAGAAACAATGGTCGGCTCAGGACCTGGGCCCATCAGCTTCACAGTTGGTCTTGATCAGCAAGTGCAGCAGCTCATGTCAGAATTACAAGTTGTCACTGAAGCTAGGGATCAGATGGCTCAAAGATGTTTAGAATTGGACATGCAAGTATGTATAATTTATTCTGAATGTTCAAAGCTTCTTCTGTTCAAAAATTTAAAACACTCAGTTAACTGGACCCTAAATTGATACTGCTCAGTTTGCCAGGAGTTAAGAAAAATGGCTTCGCAGAACGTATAATAAATACCTTCTTTAATTTTTTATTTTATGTTTTCAAAGTTTTACTCAGCTGCCCTGAACTATGCAATGTCAATAAGACCCTCTGAAATTCACTGTTCAGTAATGCAGGGATTTTATGATGAATTAAGGCTATTCGGATGAACTCTCTCTGTTGCAAAAAGTCGAAATGTAGAGTCTTCTGAGTCAGAGGTCAATTTATAAACATCGTTTTATTCATTTTATTGTGTACACATTTCAATTGTTTGGTCATATGTACAAATTTTTTCCTGATTTTTACCACCAGGTTAGCTTATTACAAGAGGAGAAAGCAAATGCTCTAGAGGAAAAGCGCAGAATTGAAGAGCGTCTTCAAGAAACTGCTGAGGACCCCAAAAACAGTGGACTTTTAAGGAGACAAGTTGAATCTTTGAAAGAACAAATTTACAAATTAGAAACATGTATGTATATTTTGACGCTATTTTCAAGTGTACATATATAACTGATTGAATATTCATAAAATAATAGACAATTACCCTCAGGAAATGATTGTTAAGGATATATTTATTGGTTCTAAAGCATCCATTCATCAAGACATTGTACCTAAGGAAGCTCAGCTTAATTTAGCTCACTTAGTGAAAAAACTACGATCCTACACGTTATTTAATCTCAAGTAATTTACTCATTCCTTCAAGATGTTTTGCAAAATTCTTTTTCCTTTAACATCCCCCTTTCAAAAAGAAATATTTTATTTCTTTCAATTGAAATTCTTGTCAGTAAAGTTTTTGCTGTTTTGGAGGAAAATATTTAAGTTCATTTGCATATAATTTTTATTCAACCAGAATTTTCTAATAGATTACACGCATATCCTTGTTTATTTACATGTGTTTGATCATGTAGCAAGAACTAAATCAACACTAATGGTTGTGTTGCAGCTAGGGATGATTATCGTTTGAAGGTAGAACTTCAAGATAAAACCATGCTGGAACTTCAGGCAAGGCTTGACATGCTCCAGCAGACGGCAGGTGAGGCCAGAAATCTCAAAGATGAAGTTGATGTCCTTCGTGAAACTGCCAACAAAGTTGAAAATTACGAAGCAACAATCCAGTCATACAAAAAAAAGTTAAATGAATTAGAAGATCTCAAAAGATTAGTCAAGTTATTAGAGTCCAAAAATGCATCTTATATTCAACAAAATGCTGAACTAGAAGAGGTATGTCTTTAAAAAAATGCTTAAATATTGTGCATGAATCTCCAATTTTTAAAATCTGTGGTACCCTCTTGAATTTAAGGAGTAATCCAAAGTTAATGATTTTGAAAAATTACTCCTTCTGAGAGACATTGGTCTGTTGTTGGTATGAGAGTGGCTTTTGACAGTAACCACATCAATATATAACATTTGTTTTATTTGAAACACATCAACGTCTAGTTTCAAGGTTATGGCACTGAATGTTTGTAACTTTTGAGTAATTATCATGCTAATTTTGACCAGCCAAGATGTTAATAATCAGACTTTATAAAAATTGGTGGATTTACTCATGGCCCTGTTCAAATGTTGCCCTGATAAATAGAAAAATCCTTGAGCAATAAAGTTTCAAGTTTTTGAATAGTCACGTGTTAGCCCATTCTAGTAATTAGAATGTTACCACTGAGGGTTTATATGCTCAGAATGTATTAAAGTTAAATGAACAGCCTCTCTGAAAGTGATTTGTTAACGAAAACATGATAATTTATATTCTTGTAGGATTTAAAGAAAACTGGAGCTTGGAAAGCGCAAGCTGAGGTGTACAAAAAGCAATTAGCAGATTTTGAGAAGAAACTTGATGCAGAAACTAAACGCGCCGACAAACTAGAGTTTGAAAGTGAAAATGTTAAGCAGCGGTTGAATGCAGAAATTAGAGAAAAGGAGCATTTAATTGTGGAGCGAGATACCTTGCGTGAGGCCAATGAGGAGTTGCAATGTGTTCAACTACAAAATAGAGAAATTGGAAACATAATGGATTCCGACATTGTGCCAGAGGACATTGCTGAATTGAAGTAAGGGAACCTCCTTTTTTAAATCTTTAATCACTGTAGACCTACTTTAAACTGTCATTCTAGCCCTCTGCATGATTCCAAATCTCTAGCAGTAATATCAAACTAACTCACATCTCAGTGTGTACCTGTAGAAATTGGTTTAGTCCATGAGTTAAAAAAGGATGTGACTTAGAGGATATGAATGCCAAATAAAAAATTATATCTTGACGTGGCATCCAGTCAAGCTTGACTTTAAAGAAGGTAAATTAAGGGAATCTGAGTTTCCCAGATTCTATTGTACACTAATCTCCATTTCGCTGCCTTCAAAAGTCTTGTTAAAGGGAAGTTGTCAACAGCCATAAAGAAAAGTGAAGGAAGAACAAAAAATAATCCTTTATCTTAATACTCGTGATAAAAAATGCCTAAATTCAATTTCCTGAGGAAAACACGTTTTAAGTTAGCAGAACCCCCTTAAAGAAAAGTACCAATCTCTTGTTAATTGTTTCCTGTTTTGCATCCTCTTTTAGGGTTCAGCTCGTTCAGCTAAACTCGGAAAACAAAATTTTGAAATTGAATCAAAAGAAGCCAGAAGACCAGAACTTGGCAGTGGTTCAATCTCTTCTTGACGATAAAACTCAAGCATACAATCGGTTGAATCAAGAAAACAGGTGCATTTTTCCCAGATAATTTCATGAAATGTTTAATGTGTTTTCTTTCAAGTTTACTCTCTAGTTTTGTCTGTATTTTATATTTGTTTATTTCTATTAGATTTTTGTCTTTAGCAGTGTTATTCCAGAGCTTGATGCGTAAACTTTAATTTCAAAATTTGTCAACGCTGTTAATAAGTTTCTTGATCGTTATAATCAGTTCAACTGGTGTTTTTTTTTTTTTTTTTTTTTTTTTTTTTTTTTTTTTTTTACAAATTTTTTGAGCACCAGGGAAATACATACTCAAAAACACATTGAAACGCAATGTGTCACCAGTGTTAAGCCAGAAATATTCTCAAAAACACAGACAAATCTTTTTAAATGAAATGAAAAAATGGATAACAAGGGTCCAATTTTCAGCCCGAGGTTTGCCCCCAAAGATGCGTTGCAAAGTGTTGAGGTCATTTTTTTTTGTCATTTAACATCAGTATCTGACATCAGTTTGTTAGTGGCAGCATCCCAGGTTAAACTTGGCACCATGGGAACACCTTGTTGCCAGGCTCATGCGCATGATGTGACATGTAGCGAGATAATCATATCAGGATTCTTCATTAAAATTTTTCGGAAGTAGAAAGATGTCAAAAGCACTTTTGGATTTTTTGTTTTTTATTATCTTTCCTCTTTACTTAAGAAAATGTTATATAAATCATACTAATACTTGATTCTTTTAACAGCTTTCCGATCTATTATTTCTTTACATTTTTATTAAAGACGAACAAAAATTTTTGCAATTTGAACTGCTTATCCTCAATCTTTATTTGGCAACTGAATGTCAAGATCAGAAATCATGTTCTTTAATACTTCCTAAGTTACTTCAGGGAAAAGAATTATGAAAATTTACGAGACAAATCTTATGAATATCATTTCGGTTTGCAATCGGACCTGAGTGTATTCAATATCATCTTTAGAGGTTTTCTATCTGACCATGTGTAAAAAACTAATTCAGCAAAATAAAATAGATTAAATAGATTAATAAAACATGTTGAAAATTTAGCCATTAAAGCTGTAATCATGAAGTTATTAGGTTATAAAAGTTTTAATTAATTTACATGGATTCTTTTCTGCCGCAGATGTGCTTTTGAAACTCTCCTATCTTCAGAGACTTATACACAAGTATACCTACAAATCATTAATTGAAACAAATTAGTGTTTCTATGTGTACTTGTTTGTTAATTTTTGATCTGAACGGTAGCTCTAAAGATTAGAGAGTCCCCAAAAAACGTCAGTGGCAAAAAAAAATGCATGCAATTAAATTTAAACCAAATAACAACTCCATAATTACAGCATTGTTGGCTAAAAATCCAACCTATTTTATCATCATAATGACACTGATACATGCAAATCTCTCTAAGTAAAAATAATTGAATATTGAAATAATCTATAACCCTCTGAATTTTTTGGTTTTGTAGAAGACTGAATCAGCGCATAATGGAGCTTGAATCTGAGAGTAAAGAAGTTGATAAAATGGACGAAAACGATGCTTCTGCCTTAAAATCGAAGTTGACCGAGCTTCAAGATAAGCAGCATAGCATGAAAGAAGAGCTTGATGAGAAAGTCAGCATCATCATGGAAAAAAGTAATTTGTTTGCCGTTTTTCCCAAAATGTTGCACACATTAGAAATGCTGCACTGTTCTTGGAACTAGCTTTGATCAATGTGAATCAATTTGATCAATATTAAACTTATTTAGTGGCATTCCAGCAAAATTTTTGAGGCTAACAGAATATCTGTCGCATTTTTTATCTTGGATGTTCTCCAGAGTTCTCCATCGCGGACCACAGTCTGAGAAAGTATTTGTCAACATTTTTTAACTTAAACTTCTAGTGGTCCACTACAGTCCAGTCAGATGAAAAATATTTCCCTTGAAGGCATTACAAGCATTAAGGTGAATATGCTACAGGTAAATCACAAATTTTGGCTGGATTTAAATATGCCAAGAGAATTCAGGCGATCGCTATCTGCCCCCAAATATTTAGCTGATTGCTATTTGTTCTCGCAAAAATGGTCAAGTTCACCATTAAAAAAATGAACTTTACCAGTTTATTTGGTAGGGTCTGCATCAAAAGGATGAATAAAAAGGAAAATATCATGCAAAGTCAGAAATTTGGTATAAAAAATGAGAAATATATAAATAACAAAATGGATTTAGTCACAGCTGTGTAATTCAGTTAAGATTTTGTTTATAGTTACAAGTTTATATAAATGATTTTAAGAGCCTAAAACTCCAAGAAGAGCAGCTGCAAAAGCAGATTTATTATCGGTTTTAAATTTCTTCCGTTCCATGAGTTTTATCAAATTACTCTCTTATTTATTTACAAGATTTATTAGATTATTTGAGATTCTATGTGTTTCATTTTCATTTGTTACAGAACAAATCATTTTCCAGCTTCAAGAAGCACTTTCACAAAAAGATGTAGAGCTTAATGAACTTGGAGAGAAATACAAGAAATATACAGAGAAAGCGAAAACTGTCATGAAAAGTTTGGATCCCAGGCCTCTATCAAGCATAGAATTAAATGAAATCCGAAACAAATTAACTGAGAGTGAGAGGCTACTGGAAGAAAGAGATGTAAGTTTTACGGACTTTGATTTTCTGGGTCTTTGAACGCTGACAAATTTAATTATTTGAATTTTAACTAATTTCTGAACAAGGCTCTCTTTCATCTGAATCAGAATAGTTAAGATGGGTCGCACTCACACCTTTTCCATATTGATAATTGTAAAAGCTTATTTTTCCAGAAATTCGGCCCTACCCTGGCTCTTGAGGTAGTGAAAATCATAAACTCACCAGAAAACAAAAATGAAGGAAAGATCATCATGCTATCCTCTAATGCTCTCAATGAAGCAATCAAATGAGACTTTTTTCAGCATATTTCCATAAAAATTCTTGGGTTAATAATCAATATATGTAATCTCATGGTTTTTGTGACTTTGAAAAGTAATTGAAAAATGCTTGATTTTGAATTTTCTTTCAAAGCCTAGAAAGTGATTGAATTTTACCCCTCCCTACTTGTCAGTGATAAATGCTCATTGTATGTACAAAGTTAATTCTAATAGAAGGAAGTTGAAGTAAAAAAATAGATAAAGTTCTAAGGTTCAAAATCATGATACTGAGATAAAACTGCCTGTTGAGCTAAGATTTACGGAAAAAGGTTTTGAATTGTGCTCAAAAATTTCTTAATAAATGCTTGATTTTTTCTTCTGGAGAATGCAGAATTTCAAATTCTACTTTTTTTGTTCAGAATAATGTGGATATTTTCTGTCGGTTTATTTTTGTAACCTGAAATTCAACATGCTTTTTTTCATAAATAATTAAACTTTTGTTTAGTTCATCGTCCATGTAAAGCCTCTCAGTAAAATATGCCTTCCTATGCTATTTTTTGTGCATGGCGGCAAATTCTTACAGCATACCCGTCAAAAAAATTCAAATTTGAATTCAGTGTCCCAAAAAAAAACATATTTTCAGTCCATAAAACATCATTTGACCCTCATTTCCAGCTTCCTTCCTCTTTATCTGAGAGATGATTAGACTTTTTATTTTGAGGGGGTTGCAAGGCACCCAGCTCGATCCCGGAGGATCTGTCATCTACAAAAGTTGAGCATCATTGGGGAATTCCCCCTTTTTTTTATAAAAAATGAAAAATTTTTATATTATTAATTTTAATTTTCTATTTTTGCAGAAAAAAATTCTTCGCATGGAAAGTGAAATGAATTTGATGTCAACAGCATATCATCACATGGTAATATTTTTTTTATAAGTACAGTTTATCTTAAGGTATGAATCGTCAGATGAGGCATTTTCTACTCTCCTGGAAAAAAGTGTCATGTCCACGAGATGGCAAGATATTAAATTGGCAAAAGTTTCTTCCTTTCTCCTGGAAAGAAATTTATATCGCTAGCTGGGTGATTCTTAAATGGTCCATCCGCTCAAGCAAATTCTCCGAATTCCCTTTCTTCTGTTTTTTCAAATCAAAGATTTAATCAAACCCTCTGTTCCTTTAAGTAAAAGAGAAACACAAGTCACCCCCAAAGAATTCAACGGTTCCAAGGGATGTAAACAGCTCGATGGAGGGTGAGGTAAAGCAGAATTTAGTTGGAACTTGGGCTGCTAAAGTGTTGGAAACACCGCAAATGACAGTGCCAGGCTTGTAGACTTGATGATGCATCTTGTGCGTCGCTTACCTTGACATCGCTCTTAGTGCAACTTAAGTGCTACCCCTTCATGTAATAAAATTATGATTGAAATAAGAACATTGAGACTAGGAGTAGCCAGTAGCCCTCTCCAGGAAGACAATAGCACTTTTCAGAAATCATCTTTACTGCTGGCATCATTCCTATCAATTACTTATTTTCTTTTGCATTTAACCTCCCAGCATTTTTGACTCACAATCAGAGACAATTTAACATCAAAAAGAAAGAACAGATAATCAATGGTGTGTTCATTTTGAATCATTTTAATCAGATTTTTTGAAAATTTGCCTCTGGAAACCGCAAACTATTTTTCATAATTTTCCTCTGCTGTTTCTATATATTACTTACTTACTCCCTACTCTTACAATAACTCCGGTATACCGTATTTGCATATTAACACACTGTAGTTGCATACAGGAATCTGCTCTGGTGATATTACCTTTCATCTAAAAACTACCCCCCCTTTTCCCCTTTCAAATTGTCAATTTTTTTTGTTTTTCTCCAGGAACCCTCACTTTACCCCACTAACTTTACCCCAAAAAAGACTTTTTTGAGGTTGACTCTGACTTTTCAAAAGAAGTTGATAAATTTTGTATGCCAAATGAGCAAATTTTTTTAAACTTCTGTTATTTATTGGCTTCAACAAAAAAAGTCTGAAAAGAACTCTCCTGTGTCACGAATGCTCTCAGAAAATTCATGAAATTTGATAGCATCGGATGACACATTTTATGCAAACTAATCTTGCATTGTAAGACTCTGGACATGCATTTATTAAAATTTTATTTTGAGTTTTCTGGAGTCAGCCATTTTCATCATTTTAGTGGACCAAGAAAAAAAAAGAGAAAAAAATGAAGAAAAAATGGAAAATTTAGTACGGTCATCGTATCCACATTGTGCTCGGAACAATATTTTTTTTTTTTCATTTTACAAGGGCAAATGAATTTCAAAGGATTTTCATCAACAAAAGAGAAACAAACAACAACAACAACTTTAGCGCTTTACTTGAGAATTCTTCATATCTTTCAGAATTTATCAATTAATTCCTCAGAGGATATATAGTTCTGACTTTGAAAAACATTATAAAACAGACACGAGGGCGCGAAACAAACTTTGAATGTTATGATTACATCGCTATTTGGATAATGGTAACCAGTATTTTGTGTTAAAGTATTTTTATTCTTTGTATTCCAGATGCAATCAAGACAGCGTGAAAATGTTGAGCAACGCACAGCATACTGGAATAGTAATCCATCCTCATTTTTGAGCCGCATGCGAACTCCGTCAGGACGAAGGAACATTCAAACCTTGAACTCCAAATGAAACTCATCGAGCAATAATTACTAGAGCATTGAATCTCACCTTTCTCTTCTTGCCTGTGCCCTAAACATAGTTTGAAATGTGTCAATTATAATTAAATGTCCAGTGCTGTGAACTATTTGTCTCTCGTTAAGTGTTCGTAGCTCAATTCAGTTTTCATTGAGCATCCATGGTGTGAAAATGTGGGCAAATTGTTGCTGTTGCAGCCAAGGTTCACAATTATAATTTATTAAGCTTTTAAATATTTTGTTAAATACTCTATTGTTACTTTTACCCATGTTAAAATAATGTCTTTCATGTTGGCATGCTGTTAAAGAAGTTATCTAGCGTCGGCTGGACTGGCGTGCTAAGCTAGTATTGATTTCATTATTGAATGATGTTTGATAATTGATTCTCACGGTTTACACCTTTTTTATCGCATGGTGGGCTTTTTCCTCATTTCTTCCAACTTTAGAGAGTGGGAAGATAGTCGATTGTGCAATCAAGTAACTAACAAGAAAATCATGGAAAGAAGATAATTGTAGAAGAAACTTACCCCAGCATTAGCAATTTTCAATCGTTCCTCGCTTTCAGGAAAAAAATCCACATTGCAATTTTAAGATTCACAATTTTTTTTTCTTGCAAAGACAGAAATTGGTATACTTCATACAATTGTCCTCAAATCACGAATTTTAGTCACAACTGATTGTGAGAGCCATCAATACTTAGTAAGTAATGTATTTCAACTGTTACTGTAAACCAAATGTCTATTTGAACTTTCTTTGTTTTCTGCGGGTCGATTGTTGAATCGTTATCGAATGCTTCTGATCGATAAATCCCTATCTTAACAATGCTATATATCGATCAAGGTCATTCGATAACGATTCAACAATCGAGGAGCTGAGGTACTTTTATAAGTAAGAAACCTAGAAAAGAATTAATGAACTAGCATATTATATTTATATAATTTAATTGTATGTTTGTACAAAGTATTTACCAAAACTAAGACATTTCGTGGGAAAGAACTTAAACCAAAGCACTGAAGCCTTTTTTTTGGGTAAGTAAAATGTATTTTTATGTAATCAAAATTCTCCAACCACTGATTTCAACATTGGTCTGAAAAGTTTACTGAAACATCAATATGAAAATTGTATGATAAATATCTCAAGATGATTCATGAGTCTGGTTCTTTGTGATAATGAAGTGCTCTGTAATTTCAGTCAAAACTTTGTTTGTAAGTTTATACAGCAGATACGAATATTTAAGTTTGCTTCTTTCAACTGTTCTAAGTTTTCCACCCCGGGTAACCTTAATGTGCAACTGCATTTACATGCAGGTATGAAGTTCCCCGGCAAATTACAGAATATTATAGAAACTGCAGACATCTGAACCAATGACATATTTTTTAACTTGATTTTTTTTTTCGCTATTCCAGCTTTCAAAGCGTCATTCTTTTCAGGTGCAAGGGGGCAAATGGTTGTCAGCCAAAATGGTAAACCTGGCCCTTTTCACATGTAAAGACGCTCTGTAAGAGAGCTTTTTTACCATCGAGTTTTCTCTCTAGCTGTTGTTAGCACATAGTGGAAGCATTTCGTAGGTTCGTTGTCTCAATGTATTTGTTTACTATGTGCTGATATTTATGAATATTGTTAAATATTATTTGTGCTCAAAGAGACTGATCAAAAATTTCTTTGAAAGTGTGAAATCAAGGGAGCAAGACTAGACTAACTTTTTGGCTTTGCTTGAATAGTTTGAATTTTACAACTGAGGGAGCAGGAGTGCCGCCGTCACTTTCTCACAACATTTTAACTCTTTACCGTTTAAGAGGAGAGTTTTTACGACCAGAATATTTGCATTACTATTATAATGAGAAGCAGATGTATGTCTCCATATACTTGACCAAAAAAAATCATATCAGAACTTTTTTTATCAGTTTTACTTACGCAATCAGCAAATGCCCTTGTATACTAATCATCTACCGTTCTTACCCTTTTGTATTACTTCTTTGATCTGATTTAATTATATCATTTTAATTTAATGTTTATAGCGATAGAAACATTCACCTCTGGTACCATCAGTCTCTTGATCTGTCGATTTTTATTTATTTGTAAATCACAAAGTCTCTAATGATGGAAGTGTTTTCTAACATTTTCTGGGAAATTTAGTTCACTTTCAATGTGCCTTAGACTGTTGTAAATTGCCGTCTCTTAGCCACATGTTTGCTCATGACACCTGCTAGAGCTCTCGCATACCATCCTATGGGGAAAGAGTTTCTACAGGTGTAATTTAAAGAAATAACTGGTCACAATTAACTCCTTAGAGTCTTTGTGTTTTGAGCTTTGTCCCCCAGGTTTAAAATCTAATCAAGCCACATGTTCACAATTTAATAATGTTGCTGGAAATATCTGGCCAGTGTGAGGAAAAGATATCAAATTGTATTTGATGAGAGGCAAACAACTATTTCAGAAAATCGAAGGCCTATTAATAGCTAGAGAATTTGATTTTTATTGAAAATTGTGACATTTTTTTGCAATGAGCAAATTTTTTGTTTCCAAAAAAAAAAAAAATTGTTCCCTTCTTTCCCCAATGTTAACTAAGCGTTGCCATTTTTGCAGTCAGAATCAGTCCTGCCTAGTGTCTGGATGATTGCTAATTATTGAATTATTTAATTTCAGAGGAACCAAGAAGTATTATAAAATACATGAGTCTTCGAAGGCCTGTTCCTTGTTTCCTGTGTCTCAAAACCCATTATAATGTTTTTTCCCTGTACCAAGTCATTACTTAATGTATATAATTCTAATCTGAAGAGATTATCTTTGGATGCACAAATCGAAATTTTCTCAAGTTTTTAGAAAAGATAACAATCCCTGTTTTCTTCAAAAAAGTAAAATTTAACAAGTAATTTGTAACATTTCTTCATACCTTGATGCATGTTATTATTGTTTCATGATTGATCTTGAATATTTTAGGTAAATACCTTATGAATTTGTTGCAATATTTGTATTTTAGGTACAGTTAATTTTTGTAATTGTTTTTATTCTTAACTAAAATTTTAAGTATCTGAAAAGAGTGTATAATAAAATAACCTATTTTTTATTTTTGTGATTCTTAATTTTCCTCAATCTTGAAGAATAACATCGACAATTGACATAATTTGTATGTGAACATATTGGGGGTTTTCCCTGTGTTCAAAATCATTGAGAAGCCCTCATTGTTGTCTCTCTTGTTTCCTGTCAAAATTTTATTTCGAATGTGATGTTTTACAACAATTAAATTTCATTGTGTATTCTTTAAACTGGAAGTTTTTATTTAGGCGCTAATTTTCTGAAAAAACTTCACTGATATTTCTTTTTTCGTCTTTTTTTAATCAAGAGAAGTTACAAACCTTTTTGTAGTTTCAACGAATTGTTACAAGCAGCCGTGCAGGATGGTTTAGAGTCAAACGCTGAACTAAATAGGTGCTAGACACTAAAAAGCTCGCTCTCACAGCTTATTCCAAACCAATTTTGGGTGATGGTGTGTCAACTGACAATTCTAGCCTGAACGTCTACAAGAACTGCTTGGTCTTGAAGTTTTCAGTCAGATTCATGAGACACAATGTCATTGCCATTGATGTAGCCAAAAAACTAAAGGGACAAACGCCATTTTTCATGGTTTTCAGGAATTTCTCAATCCAACCGCACGAGGGAAATTTTTATCATGGACACATGAAACATTTCTGACTATGCCTCTGACTACTGATGTTCTTCTCCAAATGAAGAGAAGAAATTCAAAAGCTGTTTTCCAAGCCATTAGGTACCTTGGTAGCAACAAATGTCCCAGAACTTTTGAAAAACTTGTTAATTTGAAAAGATAAGTTAGAAAGACTGTGAAATATCACGAAGATGAAAACTCTAGTTAAGGTATTTTTGTAAGTCAAATTTAACCATAAGTTCATAGAAAAAGTACTGAGAAACTCTTGAAAGATTTAAGTAATCACTGCAGATTTTTAAAAATTTATCTAAGTGTTTAAAAAACGTCGAAAATAACTTTTAAGAATCTATCGCACCTAGTCCTTTGAGGAATTTTTTTCGTAGATTTTACCTGACGTTAGCATTTCTAAAAAATATATTGTAAAATTGTAATTTTGCATGTTTTTCAAGAATTTTTGAAAATTTCCCTCCCCAAGTCACTGCCCAAGGTGTTGCTGATTTTGTGCAACCCGTTCTTATCTTATTGAAGAGGAATCAAGGGGCCCAAAAAAAATAGTTATTGTTATGAGTAAAATTCAATTAAAAGTTTAGTAGGAATTTCCCAGAGAAAAGTACACGAAGCAAGGGCATTTAGGTTCTATTATACCTTGAGAGGAGTGGCATGTTAGGTGCACAATCCTAACAACTCCTGATGATGTTTACCAAGAAGTTTTGAATCTCCACCATGGATGAATATACATATACTAACGTATTGTAATGTAATATCTTCGTCCATGTCTCCACTCTTCATGATGCCATATATGATGTGGGGGGGGGAGGGGGTTGAGGCAGCATGAGTCTCCTCTCTTTCTCATTTCTGTTTTTTTTTTTTTATTTTTATGGGAATCTTCCTAGAATTTCATTAAGCTCGGAGCTGCGCTCGACAGGTTTTTGCACAGTTTCAAGGTGAAGGCTCGGAAGGGAGGGAGGGGGGAGGGGCAGCTCGTATAGGTAAGCGAGTAAGGATATCGAAACCCTTTTCCTTTTTCCCCCTCTTTGCGTTGGAGTCCTTTTTACTCTAGACCGCCGCGCCGAAAACTCTATCCTACCTAATAAGAAAGCATTCCTTTTTCTTGTTATCGGATCACAAAAGAAAAAAGGGTCTCCGCCTTTTTATCTCCTGGCGCCAGACCCGTTTCTCTGGACCCCCTGCCCCCTCCCACGCGGAGAGACCGGTACTCATATCTTACGGCAGCCCTGTTGCCAATTTTTCGCGCCACAATTTTTGCAGTCGGAAGAATTTTTGCAACTTTGGAGAACGCTGATGTTACTTCATATTTGAAAAATTTCCAAATTACATATCGAAAATTTCTGAGTTACCTACCTGCTAAGGTAGGCGAAAATAAGGGGTAAAAAAACAGAAAGGGCGGGAGCCGGCATTATTTTACTTACACCGTCTGAGTGTGGAATTGGCTCATAAGTTTAGATGCCTTCAGTATTTTACTTTGATGGTTGGTCAAATAAGTAAATAACGATCCGAAAATAAAATTCGCAGGCGAAGCTTCCGCATCAAAATTGCATTGTGCATCTGGGAAGAATGAGGAGCAGCGGGAATTCGTAATTATCTCGGGTGAGTTATGTGGCGATAGGGGAGGGATGCGAGCGGGGAGGGGGTAAACTGTTGAACCTTGGCTCAGCCATGTTTGATATTTTCAGTCTCGATTGGTTTTCCTGAGCGCGGGCGGCGTTTGTGCGTTCTCGACCTATTCGCTATGGATTCTTAGCAGACATCTGTTTTTACCTCTATCGTTAAATTGTGTCAGTGTTTGGTTCCGCGTCTTTAGTTTTATAATAAAGGAAAATCGTGCGTGTAAGAAGGAAGTCTTAACGAATTTCGGTCGCGTAAACAAGTGGTTTTTATTCATTTGAGTGTTCTGTTGTTGTTCGCCGAGCAATGGCGCCTGCCGATGTGTACGGAATTGAACATCTCCTGAGCTGAGATGACTGGCGTCTGTCTGACTTTTAATTTTTACTAGGTAAGCGACTTGTTCATTCCAGGTCGATTCTTTTAGTTTTGACGTAGCTCCTGTCTCGTTTTCGTCTTGAAAACTATGTCCGACCCAGTTTTTGTTTGCCTCTGTTCAGGGTGTTTCACCGAGATCGGGAGGTAGCTTTTTCGGTGTTTCTGCCCGAATTCATGTTCATTAATCAGCAATTAGTTCCTTGTTTCGCGCCTCCTTCTGTGTTATGTGTTTTCTCCCGAGTTGAATCTTGTAAGCCTCCAGACTTTACATAGCATTATACCTCGGTAAAGGCTGTCTAGGCGTGAATGGGCCGAGTTCATGACCCATGCTAAGGTTATGATACCAGTGAACATCTTGCAAACCCCCTGAAATTTCATTGAATCGGTATCCGCCCGTAAACGAGTAAAATGATTCGAAATAGTCATGTTTGGACTTCTCGTCTCGTCATCTTTAATGATCAGGCTTTTCCGTTCCATATAAAGAGAACTGTCAATATCATGCACCCAGTTTGGTAGTGGGTTGCAGCTCCTCCCGTTGCTCAGGTTCTTTGGATTCTGCATTCTCAAATGTAAATAGTCATATTTTGTTGCTTCTCTCCTCTAATCAAGGTGTAAAATTCATCCCTCATGATTATAAACTTATAAAGATCAGAGTGAATAACATTGAAAGGACAAGCTTTTGGACCTCAGTCATCTGCCAGTGCATACCCGTGTGAGCCACAAAATGATAAAGTGTTTTAACCAGCTAGAGTTCAATATATATTCTCATCAAAGTGTTTTTGATGTCTCCGTTGCTAACTTCTATCAGCTCAGCATATTTGTAGGTCTGTCAACAGATTTTCAACGTAGAATTTGTTGATGCAATTGATTTTCCCTTTTTTTATTGTCAGGTAAATTTTGAGTAAGCGCCTTGTCTTCATGGCCATGTTGCCTCCAAAAGAGTTGATGAAGTATGCTCTTAATTTGATCTTTTCAGTATGTGGCAGGTTTTCAATTGTTTTTCAACTCAGATTAACGCAACATTTTGTATCTGGAGGACTGGTGTCTAGCATTTATTTTCTACTTCCAGGCGTTGGGCCTGATCAGAAGTGATTTTTTAATTATCTTCTCAGTACAGACTTTTTCCCAGCTCTGCATATGTTCAACATTATTGGGCTCCCTCAATTTCCGTACTTAGCATACAGTGTTTGTCAGCTTTTCGTAGGATTACTCTTGCTTCTTTTTGACTTTCTGCATGAGTTGTTCAATTCAAAATCATTACAATTAAGAAATCGAATGTAAACATACCGTATGTCAGTTGATGATTTATCTCTATTACAAGAGTTTTCAAGATGTAAGCAAAGCCGAGCCCAGCACAGGCTGGTCCTAATGCCAAAATTCAGAAATGAAACTATCCACTGGCATCACTGAAATTGAATATTATAATGACAACTAATTGCAGAAGTTGGCAGTTGTTTCGTTTTCATTGTCACAAGCAGTAGACCAATTTCCATACCTGCGCTCGTCAGCATATTCGTGCACTATCAACCGATGAACGGTATCTGATGTTGCCAGCGTAAAAGCTCGCCTATGAAAACTGGAGGTTAATTGTATTTTACGACTCTTCCTTACTTCAATTACTCTTGTGATAAGTTAATGAAAAAACTTGGCAATTGCATCGGATGTATTACATTACTCCTCTCATTCATAGTATGCTTATTTAGTTAAAGAGGGAATAATCAGTCTTGCCTCAGTGTCAGTTTGCACTGACTCATAGTTGCTTTCAATGTCACTTGAACCCCCCATTAATGTACCCAATTAGTAAACGATAATCTGAATGATAAGAGGCCGTTCTCCTATGAGAAAAACTTGTCCTCAGTTTTTTCAATCTCTTCCTTATTTTTGCTCTTTTGAAAAAAGGCAGACTTACGCATATTTGATTTCATTCAGTGCTGTATAGTATCAATGACTTAATGCGAACAATGTGCAACTCCAGTGCAATGTTTAAAAATCTCTGTTTTGCGTCTTCATGGCAAATTAATCAAAATATTTTCTTGCAATTTTGGGTGATTTTTTTGAATGAGTGCAGAAACCCGGAACAGAAAGAAAAGAAATTGTTTGCAAGTTTTTCTTCATAATAATGAAACCTGAGTGGAGACTTACCCACAATTTAGTAACTTGATATGCGCAAACGCATTTCTAGACTTAAACTATCAATATGCTCAAATAATCTTGTCAATAATTGCCCCAATTTTAATCTCATCTTCTTTTTCCTTCATCTGTTTCAGTTGAGGGTATGATGTGACAGAATTGGTGTCATGTCTTGCCGTGTGAGGCAACTGTTGACGTGGGTGGCTGTCAGTTTCCTGTCTCTAGCCGGAGCCAACATCGTTCGGACATACAATGAAACAGAAAGCATCCTTAATCACCTAGTCATTGATAAAAATACTGGTCGCATCTATGTTGGAGGAGTCAATAAGTTAATTCAGCTTTCATCTGACCTTCATCCTGTTGCAACTGCTGTCACCGGACCCTTTGAAGATTCTCCAGAATGTTCAACTCTCAACTGCCCCTCTGGAGCTGTGAAAAAGCTCACCAACAACTACAACAAAGCCCTCGTCATAGATTACACCAAAACAAAATTAATAGCTTGTGGAAGCTTGTTCCAAGGTAGTTGTTCCGTACGTAGTATGGAGAACATCTCAGAAGTATATGAAGATGTCAAGGAAGCAGTTGTGGCCAACAATGCCAAGGCTTCAACTGTTGCATTCATCGCTCCAGGCCCGAAAAACTCCCAAGGTGCACATGTCATGTATGTGGGAGTCACTTTCACAGGGGATTCACCGTACCGTTCAGAGGTTCCAGCCGTGGCATCCCGAAGTCTAGAATCTGGGAAGATGTTCACCATCGCTGAATCCATGGTAACAACTGGAACAAGGATGTTTGTCAACACACTAGCAAGAGAGCGCTTCATCATTAACTATGTGTACGGTTTCAGTTCAGAAGGTTTCAGTTACTTTCTGACGACACAAATGAAATCGAGTAGTTCGCCTCCGTATATTTCGAAGCTTGTGCGGGTTTGTCATGACGATTCAAGTTATTACTCATACACGGAAATCCCGTTAGTTTGTACATCAAGTGAAGGGAAGCATTATAATCTTGTGCAAGCTGCATATGTTGGAAAGTCCGGTTCAGTGTTGGCGGGTAACTTAGGGATTACGCAGCAAGATGATGTGTTGTACGGTGTGTTTTCGGAAAGTGTAACCAAAGAGGGAGAAGGTGCAAATAAACCGAGTGACCAAAGTGCGTTGTGTTTCTACTCGCTGAAGAGTATTCGCCGGAAGTTCATGAGCAACATAAAGCATTGCTTTAGTGGACAAGGAGATCGTGGTTTGGACTTCATCTCTACAAGCCTTCCCTGCGTACCAACGGTATGTTCCTCTTTTCCCTTTTTTAAATTTTTTTCTTGTTTGTCTTTGTAATTCCACTCTTTCTATAAACGCACTGCAATCTTGTAGTCGATTCACTAAAGTGTCAAAGAAGACCACCTTATTGATATCCATCCCCTACACGTGGCATCGGCTGAGCAGCCGTACAAAGAAGGTAAATTAAAAAAAATAACATAGAAACACACACCCCAATAGTTCACATGCTTTTCTACGCATTTACCAAAGGACATTCTGTTGTTTGGAAAACACAGTCAAAAACGTAATCTTCCGCGTTAGAGCCGCATCATCCACTGCGGTGTACCAGCAATGTATATGAATTGTGGAAAAGCCAATTGGACCACATTTTGCAATAACAGATAACCATATTTGGCTCATCCATAAAAGCAATTATCTGCTATGGGGAACTAATGGCACTTCAGCTGTTTCGTACCTTTTTGCAAAGTGTGCAACTTTCAATCAGAACAAATTTCCCTCTCAGTCTTTAAAGAAAGATCAATCCCATTTTTGCATCACTTGTGGAGAGACACTTAGGTGTGAAAAATCATCATCAGCATCAGAGAATCAACAATGCAGTGAATGGCCTAGTACTTACATCATCATACATACGAATAGATGAGCGGTACCTCTGTACCACTTTAAGGTAGAAGTATTGCATTTACGCTGATTTTCCATATCATAGTAGAGCTCCGATGTCCAGTCATGAGGCTATGTGACGCTCTTGATGAAGATTGATGGCTAGGACCTCCCTTCAATTCAGAACGGTTGCAGAATTGGTACATTTTCTCGGTTCAGCACATCGAGGTTGAAGTTTTCGTTGAGGATTTATTAGTTGAGTTGAACCTCAATTTTGCAAAGATACAGCTAAATTTTGCTTGAGAATAGTTTCAAAATGCATCTCAGAGAGGAAGTCGCTATTCCTGAAGAACCCCCCTCCCCGCTGTGTACTTGGAGGATTCGGTCCTCTCCTGGTAAAGTAAGGGGCAAGCAAACCCTAGATAATTGCTCCAGCTACGCAGATGACTAGGACAGGCCCGGGCCCGCCTTGTCATCGCCAGGGGCATCTAATCAGGGTGTCTACAAGTCCGGAATTTCCGGAGAGTCAGAAAATAGTGCTAATGTTTTAAGGGCGGACCGGAAGTACTGAAAAAGTGCGGAAATTCCGAAAGGAAGTCCGGAATTTTCTTATTTTTTTGTAATTTTTGTCGCACACCAAGCGAAAAATTAAAATTTTTGAAGTTCTTCGAATTTCGTCAAATGGAAGTACTGAAAAAGCACTGAATTTTTGTGTTAAAGAGGTACTAAATCTCTTGGAAATGTACTGAACGAGCACCGTAAAAGTACTGATTTTCGGACACCCTGCCAATCCACGCAATTGTGAGAGGCGCCGACTGCAAGGGAGCCAGGAAGTAATCCCACTTCCCCGAACTCGTACCGAATTTCGGAACTTCCGAGATTTTCCTGAATTTTACCCGGAACTATTAAAATTCCCGAAATTTTCCGGAACTTCCTAGGAACTTTTGAACTAATCTAAAAGGAATTCCGGAACTTTTGGATGACATGGAATGGTAGCACTGGAGCCAGGATTTCTCACGCCTCTCTTTCAGTTAAGTTGCGAGAGATTCCCATTTGTTTTTTCTTCGTCGTCTTCCACCATTCGTTGACCTAGGTTGAGGGGGGGGGGGTGTTGCTGTCTGCTTGGGTGACGGCTCTGTTCAGGGCGACGGATGAAGAAGTCGCCATCACCTCAACTGCGAGGCACCTTAAATGCGCGGCTACGAAGGGCCGATGCACTCGTCCTTCTGACGGGCCCCTCGAGTCGAAAACGGATTCTCCCGCGTATAAGTACGTAGGTGTCCGCACTCGGCATCGAGTCTTGGCATCTCGTCGAGCGGTTGTTTCGGACAGTTGGGACTTGGGAGTCAAGTGTAGGCGTCGGAGTCTAGGTTTGTCCTGGGCTTGGCCGTCACCTGGCATTTGGCACTCGGCAGCCAGACACTTCGTCATCCTCACCGCCACCGTGACCAGGCGCCGCGGCCCCCTTGCCAAGTCGCCGGACTCCTCCCCCGACGATCCCCCCTAGAGTACCTGTATACGGGAGAGTATTGCCATCTCTGTACCGCTCCCTGATTGCTTCATCCAGGGTGTCTGTAAGTTCGGAAATAGTGCTGATTTGTTAAGGGCGGTCCAGAAGTACCGGAAAAGTGCGGAAATTCCGCAGAAAGGTCCGGATTTTTTTTCATTTTTCTTCATTTTTGTCGCAATTTGAGCGAGAAATTGAAATTTTTCGAATTTCCTCAATTGGAGGTACTGAATTTTTCTGTTAGGGAGATACTGAATTTCTTGTGAATGCACTGAAAAAGCACTTATTTCTGGTCAGTCTGTTTTCGTAGACACCCTTTTCATCAGTTTTAGGCTCTCGTGGAGCTCCAAAGTTGGTCCAATTCAAACAAACCCAACCCAAAGGAACACGTATTATCGGCTGAGAAATGAATGATACTCACACTTGAAGCTTAATTTTCGGCAAAAACATTCATCAAAGTTCGATCCGAATTCAATTCAGAAGTTGGATACCTACAAAAAAAAATTCTATCACTTCCAAAATCACGTCTTGAACTTCGTAGAACTTTACCGACATCTTGTTTGTTTACATCGGGCGAAACGAGGAGCGGAAGGGCTGGGGTTTGTTTACATTGGTCCAACTTTGGGGCTCCATGATAGCCGACCAATCAGAGAGAGGCACACTTTTTCTGTAGTAAGAGGATTGAAATGGCAATACTTTCCCGTAGAGTTCCTTTATACTGAGAGTCAAAACAACACCCCCTCATGGAGTCACAAACGGAAATAAAGGTTACAGAAATTGAACGTTTTTCGTAATCTTTGATCGGCCCATTCTCAAATTCCTTTCTCCGTTCCTTCTCCCATTCCGTTTGTTCCTTGCCGAACCCGTAATTCCCTGGTCCATTCCAGATTATAATATTTGCAATCGGTGAAAATGTAATCTTTATTCCCGTTTGTGACACTGTGAAGGCTTAAAATACGGGAACCAATCAGAAATGGATTCACATTGTCTTGACTCTCAGTATAAAGGGACTCTAAGGTACTCTAGATCCCCCCATCGACGAGGAGATGCGGCAACCGGGCGCCAATCGGCATCCATCGCGACAACTCCGACACTAATTAGGCCCAGTTTACACCGTGAAACGTGTCAATACGCGCGTGACGCAACGGCAACGCGCCCGTGCCTTGGCGCCTTGAGATACCGGGACCGGCCAACTGCTAATTTCTCGATGCGCGGCTACGACCACGGCACGGATCAATGAGCTGGATCCTCAACTTATCGTCGTCGCGAACTGGGAGTGGTAGCATGACACGGCCCAGCAAGTAGTCGAGTTTTGATAGGTCACAGAATTCCGTTCGGACCGTTGGATCTTACTGCGTAGCAGAAAATAATAAGATAGCCTGAATCCCAATTCCCACGTCTGATGTAACCGAGATGTTTTCCGTTGAAAAGCACAGTGGATGCTATCTGACGTAATCCTCTGCAAAATTGAGTAGGCATAGTGATTTTCTGCAGCTTGCTCTCGCCATGCAAGGAAGACCTCTATTGCAGGGTGTCATCAGGATTTTCCCAATTCTATCAGGATTTGAGGGCAAATCGGTCGTAAAATCAGGAACTAAGAAAAGTCAGTCGTTCGCTTATTTTCTGTTAACTATCCGTTATCCGTCCGTCAATTTTTCTCCCCAAAGAAGCAGGGTTTGGAAAAATTATGGTATCAGGATTTAGAAGTAAAAAATCAGGAAAAATCGGGATTTCCCGAAATGAAAAAAAACTGGACACCATGTATTGAGACTTACTTTCGTTTGTGCGCCAGTCACTATGAGAGGCAAAGTTCGACAACTATGATGCGAGCAAACGCGGTAGAGGCTGTGGCGATTCTCTGAAATTGGCAACTGAGTTTTCCTCAATTCAAATCCATTCGAAATATCGATTTTGTCTTTTAGAATCGGTTGTAACCGGGATGCATAGTTTGGCGCCTAAGTACCCAGGTCTGTAGAATACGGCGAATTACGGAGGTCACTAGTACTTTATCCTTACTGAGATCATGAACTTCCGATTTTTTTAAAATTTTGAACTCGTTTATATGTTCGCTGCGAGATGACCTAGGTGGAGTCTCATACGCAATACCAGTTTAAGTACTATGCAATAGTTTCCAATATCTCAAGAGAGGAACTTTAATCATCGAATAGATAGTCAAACACATTTAAGCCTCCGTCCAAAATCATGAATCATTCATTCACTAAGTGAATTTCGTCTGCTTCCCTTCGTTCAAGCACGAAATGAATGAATGCATAGATTGCGAAAGTGATCTAGGGGGAAAGAAGTCTCCCATTAGCCGAGTATGAACCTACTATCAACTTCGGTTAGGTTCTTTAATTTATTTTATGCACTGCGTGGCGTTGTCCGGGTCAATGCAGTCCTGATAACCGCTATTTTTCTTGATTACGCGCTTAAAAATAGTTTCCCGCCTCCGTTATTATAATATCTCACCGCAGTGCTGTTCGGTGGCATTGGCCTCGCCCCCCCCCCCCCCCCNCGGCGGCCATTCTTTGTTATCGGCGCAGATTCAACGATGCCAGGTTTTTCAAGAGCCAAGACATTAACTCGTTTCAAGTTGAACAATCGGACCGCGTTTAACAGAAAGAAACCAAGGCATTTCACTAGGCAATTTAATTTTTTACGAGAGAACGTCTGTGCGGATTCCTTCAAGAATTTTAAGGAATTTGCTTCGTAACATGGAGAAAATTCAATGGAATTTGCAGGAAAATCCGCACAACTGTTCCCATGTATAAAATTAAATTGCCCAAATAACTGTGGCAATAGCGGATGTGGCTTGGTTCCTTTCTGTTTAACGCGGTCCAATTGGGAAGACTCTTTATCGCCAGTACGCAGAACCGATCAGATGATCGACTCTGTGATTTTGCGTTTTCATTAAATTCCGCGCCAGCTTATTCTCAAGTTGACATGGAATTTCATGCCTTTTTCTGTCTTCCACCTCCGAAAAGGGATGACATTCTCTCGAGTACTATGGCGCCAAGTTTCCACTTCTATAAAGCGCGAAAATTAAACGCCTATAGTCTACCGAGCTATGTTGGCGAGCACTTTTCGGTTCTTTTTCTATTCTTTGGTAATGGGAATCGTCAGTGCGATCCAATCAGGATATCGAGCCCGTTTTGAGTAAGTGAATTCCTAGTCCATTGAAAGTTGTCTCGACTGACCGGAAGAAGGCGCTGTTCGGCAACATCGGCAGCAATAATTCTAAGCAGATTAAGACGAGCTAAAAAAGTCCACGATTAGCTGACAATGTCTCTCAGGACGGGTGTTTAAGTCGCAGTGTGCTGTCGCTCGTAAGCACGCCGGTGATATAATGCATCGATGAAGCCATACGTATTCGCGCTAGCCTTCCGCCCAAATCCTAATGTCTCTCTCTTGCCCGTATTCTAATATTTCGCCCAGGAACCGCGATATAAACTTTTATCCGACTGATTGCCATGTAGGCTAATCATCGTATGAAGTGCAAACCTTTTTATTCGTCCACCATAAAAAAGGTTTCAGCCTCCAGTCTCTGATTGACTTTCAGGCGACCGGACGGTCGTAAAATTATCTGGGCTGTACCTGAACTCTCTAGTTAGTTTGTAAAATACTGGAGCAGTTTCGAGCGTATTCAAGATTTTGAAAGTAATTAGCTTATTTTCCGAGTGGGGGATTTTTAGAGCTGTGTCAGGTTTTTGTCAGTGGCGTGGCGTGCTTTTCGATGCATCGATATTTTCCTATTTGAAGCTGTGGTAAATAATCGATTATTAAGGTGTTCGCTGCAGACACCCTGTTTATCGATACTTTCCCATAGGTTTAAATGGCAGATCAATCGATGTATCGCAAAGCACGCCACGCCACTGGTTTTTGTCAAACTCCCAACACAACGAGTGTGTCCGGGGGTCAACATTTTGTAATTTCTCTCCTCCCAGCATCTGGACAGGAACAAAAATTTAGGACTAAAACACTGCCGTGCTAAGAAAAAACGTCGTCTGAACATTCGAGTGTTGCCAAATGTCTTCGATAAACGGTTTATTTTTTAGGAAAGCTATGAATATTTTTCCTTGAAATTTTAAGAAACAGTAGGTGAGCTTGCGAACAAAATTGTATGAAAAATTTGAAGAAGAATACTTAAAAATTTTCCCGAGAATTCGTGATTTACCAAATGAAATTTGGCAACGCCTGAAGGTTCATACGGCGTTCTTCCTTAGCACGGCAGAACAGTCTACTTCGTCCACACTCTTTGTGACGTAACGAATATCTATCTCTGCAAATTTTATGCTGAGTATGTATCGATGATTTTTCTCGATTGATCAAGGGCTTCACAAGTCCTGTACATGTTTCAGTCCGTTAATTCCTCGGTTCGAGCCGTTAAAATGCCACTGAGCTCTGGTAGGGGGCAGGGCCCCACATCTAATTGTAAGTTCGAAATAATTCTACTAGTAGGCCAGAAGAGTCCATTTTTGATGAGCCGTGTATTCCTCGCAAACGCATGTATCCCAGGGCGTATCAAAATACGGATTCGATCGCTGTATAAAAACATGAGTTCAGATTTGATCCTTGGAGAGTTAATTATCTCGAGCATGTGGCGCCCCAGGTATGACTAGTATGAATGGCAACGAACGGACTTCTATCGACCATTATTCGTCTCTTTTGTGTCTGGGAATAAATGACTGATTCGCTCATTCCATCTCGCGCCAGCCGGGTCGCTTCTCAGGAAGTCAGATACCGTCCGAGCTTGGATTCCGACAACTAGTCACTGCCCCTCAGCTTTTCCGCGAAAGCTCAAGAGGCTCCGTGCTTGCGTTTCTGCGAAGCTGTGTTCGCCAGTGGGAGAGCGCAGAAAATGATGTTCTCCAATAACGTGTGCGGGAAACTTTTGGAAATCGCCTGCGAATTTTGGTACTTTTTGCAGAGTTGCCACAGTCAGGGAATAGGTACCGGGAAATGTCAGAGAATTTTTAAAAGCCAGGGAATACCGGGAAAATGTCAGAGAATTTTCAAAAGTCAGGGAAAACCGGGAAATGTAAGGGAAAATGACGGAAATGTCGGGGAAAATTTGTTAAATCACCCTCATTTGCTTCTTAGAATGGGTTTGAGGTCTCGATCAACAAATTTTGCCTGAAAACTATTTTCAATCATGTCTTCTTAACCATCTTTTGAAAATCGCCCGCGAATTTTGGTACTTTTTGCAGAGTTGCCGTAGTTAGGGAATACCGGGAAATGTCAGAGAATTTTTAAAAGTCAGGGAATACCGGGAAATGTCAGAGAATTTTTGAAAGTCAGGGAAAATCGGGAAATGTCAGGGAAAATGACGGAAATGCCAGGGAAAATTTGTTAAATCACAGTAGAATGGGTTTGAGGTTTCGAACAACAAATTTTGCCTGAAAACTATTTTCAATTAAGTATGTCTTTTTAACCATCCCTCACATCTTAAAGTGTCAAGGGAATTTCACTAAAATTTGTCAGGGAAATTTCAGGGAATTTAATTTTCCAAATTCTGTGGCAACCCTGTTTTTGGAGAGAAAGCAAGGCAACTCGAAAACAAAAGCAATTTTTCAGGTCATTTTTATGAGAGCTGAAGCTCTTTCAGTTCATTCGGAAGATCCCAAGCGATAAAAAGTGTCAGTCCTTTCTCAGAATCCCGAATAAACTTGAGGGGATGACATTTTCTTTATTTCCATTGAACCGATGCTTATTTGCGAATGTAGTAGTCCAGTGGAAAATGGGTTCAGTGAATAATCACGACGAAATGCTTAAATTTTGTTTTGTTCTCTTGAGTCACTTTCAAATAGGGTACCTACGATTGAGTGCCAGAGATATAAAAAAAAAAATCACTGCAAACGGCCCTTTCCAAATAACATATCTTTCTAAATTTATGTTCTTCACTGATGAGACATATTTTGTTCAAAGCGACACTTTGTAGTTTTCATGGGAAATAAGCGTTATGACTATCGTGTTTCGAAAGTGTTCCTTCTACTTCCGTCCCGTTTTTTACAGCTTTCCCTTTCAGGTTGAGTATTTTAGACATGATCGATTACACAACAATCCACGTTTCCCCTTCTCACGTCGTGTCTATTTTTTATAGTTAATTAATATTCATTAACGTCGCGTTTAATCTATGGTTTGACATAGGGTCCCTTTCTTTTCTGTTGGCTTTTTTTTTTTTTTTGTCAGCCGAGGAATCGATATTTTAAGTTGTCGCGACGAAAATGCAACTTACGTCGTCTCTCTTAAATCGAGCGCCCGTATTTTCACAGTTTTAATCTCGGAAAGACGCCATTATTGCTTCTTAAAGCTGCAAAATCGATTTTTTGAAGCATATGAGTAGTAAAATATCACTTAGATGTTGGATGGCCTTCATGAAAGACAATGACACGTTATTAATTGTGGAGACATTTTTATGGCGCAAGTTCATTTATTCCCGCACTTTCCTCCTCTCCAGGCAGGTTTTTAATTATACTTTCCCGGAATGTAGGTATCTGTCTTAATGACAAATCATGGTAGTCGTCATTTTATGCTCGAAAGTATTACTTAAGGTCTCTTGTTAGTAATTTCACTGAAATTCCATGCAAAGTCCTGTGCCAACGTTACAAAGGATGAAGAGTTATTTGTCTTCACCTATTCAGTTGGCACCAAACGCAAATGGTACGTATGAAGCAAAATCATTTAAAAACCGGTAATTGAAAGGTCTAAGTTAAATACCTGCTCCAGGTGCCATCATTTGTCGCTCAGATCGTAAATCTGGTCCCTTCGCGTATAGAAAGATCTTGAAACTTTCATTATATAGATACTTTTATTGAGAAATTCTTCTATTCTAGTCGCATTTATTCTTGCTCTCTATTTTTGCGAAATAACCTAGGGATACGTACTCTGCAGGAAGAAGTCTAGGTGTGAAGTCTCAAAGCTGCAAAATACTCAATTTAGAAAAGGTACTTCATGTCAAATTTTTGTGCAATAAATATTCGTCGCGCACACTTAATGTGAAAGGATCACTAACTGGAGAAAGAAAGCTAGTAGACAAATTTAAAACTATCTCTACCTAGAATATCTATCTATCTCTAAGTATATAATTCTTCTAGAATATCTTTCGACACCCTTTTGATGAACGCTGGCCAACGGGCCGTCCCTAAAATACGTAACGCACTTTTTCGGCATATTTGACCCTCCCCCTTGTAACGCTTTTATGACGTATGCCTCCATCTTTTAACACAGAAAAACAAAACGCGTAACGCCCTTTTTCGGCATTTTTGACCTTCCCCTCTCGTAACGCTTTTATGACATACAATGTCTTATCTTGTAACTCATTAGTTAGGCTCTTAGTTAGACTCTTGTAAGGCTTTTGTGACGTATGTCCCTATCCCTTAATACATGAACCCCCTTGTAACGCTTTTGTGACGTATGTCCCCATCCCTTAATACATGAAATCAAAATTGCGTAACGCTCCCCACTCCCCCCAAAGCGGTAGGTAATTTCGGGACGATCCCCCGTTATCGAAGGAAAATATCGATTATCCGGTCACATATCTGCCGCTGTGCAAGTGCGAGGGGCACTGTCGAGCCTTCCAATCTTTACCCTCTTCGCAACACCTGACGGCGCTTAGCGAGTCCCGAATATCCATTCCCGAAGTCTGTGCATGTTTAATAGAGACCCATGCGCCGCCCGCCTCGTAATTATTCACCGCTCTAACTGTTTTCATCGCGCCCGAGTTTACAGTTTCGACTCCCATTGAATCGGCGGCGGCGGGGCCCGCTCCGCGAAGCTCCGAGGGAAGACGGGAACGAAGTGGAGGCGCGAAGGAACCGGGAGCTTTGTGTCGCAGCGTCTGTCTCTGGCGGGCTTCAATCAGGCCTCGCGATCCTGCATCCGTCGCGTCGGTTGCCCCCGTCGCCCCCGCCCCCCACCCCCGCGCGCGGGCCCCCTGCGCAGCGTTACCTCCCGCGCAGTAGCCGGCGAGCGGCAAGATGTCAAACGTGGACGCGGAGAAAGCAGAGCAGTCGCGCGGAAGCTCCGTCGCTCAGTGGATCCAGTCGATAGAGAATTTGCAGGTGTCTGAAATTTGATGAATTTTGTGTTTAAGTGGAAACTACTGAGCGAACTGAACACAACCGTTGATTCATGAATTGAACAACGGACCACTAGACAATGTACGAAGTTAAGAATTCTGATACATGTTGCTTAACCAGAATTTCACGACGAACACGATTCGCTCAAAGGAAATTACTGAAACCAATTCCTAACGAAGATATTAACGTTTTTATTTCACATTGGTCACGAGGAATTTGAACTGCCCGCTCACAAGAAACTCAAAGCTCTACGTGAGTCAAATCGCGCACTACAACGGTTTCAGCAAGCTTCTAAATCGAGCAATGTTCATTTCCCACCATGTGTTGTTCAACTATAAACTATAAAATTCAACTATAAACTATAAACAACTTGCCATAGCTGAGCCAAAGCGTCAAGATCGAGGTTGCCAGATTTTCATATCGCCGAAACTTTCATGATAATGTTTAGCGCGCGATGTGGCTCACTTAGAGCATTGAGTTTTAATGAGCGGGTGGTTTGAATTCACGCATCAGGAATCATTAAATATCTTTGTAAGGAGTTGATTTCGGTAATTTTTGTTGTGCGCATCGTGTTCTACGTGAACTTTGGGTTAAGAAACATGTATTAGAATGCTAAAATTCGCACCTTGTCTAGTGGTCCATTCTTGGAGAGGATGGGACAAATTGATCTAATCTGCTAAAATTCATGTGGTTAAATGGGAAATGCCGCCAGATGACGTCACTAGGCGGTGTATTTTCTCACTTTTAAATCTATTTTTATACTATTTTCCGTATCAGAAAAAAATTATGAAAAATACTGTGAAATTAGCTCTTCAAGCACTTTTAGATGAAGCCATGGAAAATTTGCATGCAGATTCTCGATTAGAGAGGTCGGACATGAAATTTTTGACTAAAACTGCAAATATTGATGTGTATTTCATCACATTTTAAATTTCAAGCTCTGATCTCAAGGGGTGCCTCTTGAAGATAATTTCACGAGAAAATCAATGGCTCCACTTTTAGAACCTCGAAGTTTTGTTTAAACGGAGTTATAAGCGTTTAAAGTTTCCACATTTTGTCCGACTTCTCCTATCGACTGGATCCACCGTGCGTCGCTCCCGCCTCCAGCCCCATATGTAGCGGTGCAAGTTTCCAAGTACAGACCGGCCCGCGCGTAAGTATAAGCCGCGGCCAACTTGGAAACTGCTCCGTCGAGGCTTTTCAACGGTCCCTCGGGAAATTTTGAAGTTCATCATCTTCGTCGGTAAAATTTTGGCTCCTGGGCGGTGAAGGCGAGTGTGTGCGAAGCCGGCAAGGAGAGTGTGTAATCGCCTGCTCCTTTCTCCTTCGCGGGTAGGTAATGTAATGAGGGAACCCGCAACACCCCTTCCTACCCTCACGCCTCCCCATATTGAGGAGTTACCCTGCCTAGCTATGGAGAAACGCCGTATAACATAGTGGCGTGGCGTGCTTTGCGACATATTGATCGACCTACCATTTAGATCTATGAAATAGGATCGATAATCAAGGTGTTCGCGACGAACTCCCTAATTATCGATTCTTTACTACAGCTTCAAATGGAAAAATATCGATAATAATTGATCATTCACGCCACGCCACTGCCGTATAAGCCTTTAGGTGTTGCCAAATTTCCTTTGATAAATCACGAATTTTCAGAAATATCGATGAACATTTTTCTTCCAATTTTTCAGAGAATTTCGTTCGTAATCTGATCCGAATATGGTAGTGTGAAAATGTCAAGGAAAAAAATTGATTAATTTCCGCAAAAATGAACATTATCTGAGAAAATTTGGCAACTCTCGAATGTTCATACGACGTTTTTGCTAAGCACGGCAGTACCCACAGTGATTTCGAAGCATTCTTGAATTATGTGCGAGCTGAAAGGGAGGGGTGGTTAGTTGGTTACGAGCCTGCAATAAGCTACACTGAAAAAAAAACTCCGGCCGTGGGAGCCGTAATTACGGGCTATATAGAGCTACCGTCCGTTCCGGGCTCAAAGGCCGAAAATTCCGGCTGCTGGAGCCGTAGTTTCGGCCTCTAAACCCGGAGCAATCGAAGTTACGGCTCCAGCAGCCGGAATTTCCGGCCTTTGAGCCCGGAACGGACGGTAGCTCTATATAGCCCGTAATTACGGCTCCCACGGCCGGAGTTTTTTTTTCAGTGTACGTTAACAAGAGTTGAGGGGCGTACTTAGTCCTAGTTTTACGGAGCTTTTAGCCCTCCACCAACCGGTGAGCCAGGGTAGCATTGTCCCAGTGTGACACGCCTTCGATCTTGCTAGATGCAATATGCTTACATCCGTGGTCGAATAGTTATCTCGTTTCGCCTGCCGTGAATGCTTACAAACATCTAAGCCTGCACGCAAAAACTAGCGTATTTATCTCCGATTGCAACGTTCCACGCCTTCGCTCTTGTTTTATTGTTAATTGATTTCTTTAAAAACTAAACACGTTGTTCTGAAAAGTTTACATCGATTTTCCCGTACGTTTACGAACAAAATCAAAGAATTTCGCTGCGATATTTTAATTTCTTTTCATTCCATTTCCTTTTTCTCTTTTTGAACTGAAGAAAAAATCGGTCTGTGCTTTTGTATTGTTGCAATATTAAGATACATATTTTTCCTTTAATTTTAAGTCCTTTAATTTTTAGTCTCACGATAACAACGGTGAGGCTCATAGTGTCCTCTCTTTTAATTTTTCTTGTTTTCCGGTTGAAAATGCGGGTGTGATCCCTGCGAAACGTCTCGGGTTTCTTATTTTATTTTACGTGCTTCTTTTTATTATTTGCGGCCTTAATCCCGTTTTAAGTTGTTTCTCTGTTAATGTTTCGGGCCGATTAGGTTGTTTTTTCTTAATTTTAAGTACGACAATCGAAGGAAGACGTCACGGGTAAATTTTTGAAGAGACAGCTCGGGGACAGAGTTTGGAGTCTTGAGCGATGCTGGGGCCTCGGTAGGTGTTTCGCCGGCATTGTTTTGACAGTTGTGGGAGCAACAAATGGGACGGAGTGCGCCACGCCGCGCCGCGCCGCGCCGCTCGATCAGCGATCGCGTATCGCCGCCATCGGAGCATCTATACTATAAGCTCCAAGACCTCCTAATTTTGCGAAACTGGTGACGCTTAGTTCCAGCGTTCTACCGGGCCGATTTTCATGATTTTTGCGGCTATCGACGGGCAATTGTCTCTAGATAAGCCAACTCTTTTCAGATTTTCAAAATATGGCCCAGGTTTTTTTATATTACGTGGTAAAGTTGCGAATTCTCCCATTTAAACAATGTAAATTTATACTTTTTGTCATAGTTCGTTTGAGCGTTCTACCGGGCCGATTTCCATGATTTTTGCGTAGATCGACAGGTAATTGGCCCTAGATGAGCCCGCTCTAATTAGATTTTGGAAATAGGACCCAGGTTTTTTTAAAATCACGTTATAAAAGTGAGTGAATTTACAGAATGCTCCGGGACTGCTACCGCTATGCGCGGGAGGATGCGCAGTGGTCGAAGAGGTTGCGCAGTGGATGTGTAGCCTGCGCATCAGCTCTATACTTATCTACACAAGATTCGCACCTCCTCCCTCAAGACGAGCGGTGGCCGAGTCGTCTAAGACGTCGAATGCGTCCACTTAGAATACGACGTGGGTTCGATTCCCGACTTTTGATATGCTTAATTATTACCTGATTATCATTGTTCGTTGTTTTACTGCAATACTTCATCAAGCAGTCATTCTAAAACGCTTTCTTTTGACTTCAAAAAATTATTTTTTTCTTTATTCATCAAAACCAAAAATTATTTCATTCTACAAGTAAAGTATACATCATACCGTAATTTTTTAGGGGGAAAATAAACCTAACACTGATAAGAGGGTAAAAATAGGGCCGCGAAGCGGCCCATTGATGGCGCGGAGCGCCTTCAGGGGGTTGGGCCGCGTAGCGGCCAGGGGGCGTAGCCCCCTAGTTTCTACTGTTGCTGTTATGACGCTGTGAGTGAGTAGCAACTAATAAGGGCCCGTCACGGTGTCGTAGTTCCCACACCTTTCGACGCTGAGTACAAATCGACCGAGTTGGCCGCCGACCGGCCATTATGCGTTCCAGCCAAGCGGACGTTACGCAGCTTCGCAGTGAGAGTATGAACGCGGGAGGATCAGTGGCGATTCTTGAAAGTTGGCATCACTGTTTTTCCTCTATTTAAATGTATGTAAAACAATCGAATCTTGGCGAGGCAGCCCATCTAAAATCGAGGGTTTCAATGGGTTTAAATGGAGGAAAACAGCGTTGCCAACTTTCAAAAATCGCCACTAGGAGGAATCGTTTCTAATTGGTTTGCAGCATTAGTCACCTAAGGCTTCAGGAGCTCTTACACAGTTAGATATGCACTGGAAAAAAACACATCGGATCTAGAGTCCAGGCTCTTGAAAACAGTGAAAAGAAAAACGACTCTTGATTCAATCAGATGTAAGCTTAATTCAAAAGGAAATCCGCTCAAATTAAGAGGCTTGGTTCTTTTCACTGTTTTCAAGAGTCTGAACTCTAGATCCAATGTGTTTTTTCCCCCAATGTGTTTATGGTCACTTTGGGTTAGTTTTGTTGAGTTATTTTTTTCGGTCCGCCGCAGATCAACCTAATTGACTCGGTTGATCGGCCTAACTTTTGGTTAAACCGTAGGTTACTCTAAGATATTTCGGAGGATAAAAGAAAGTGTCCTGCTGAATCTAATCATTTGCTATGAAGAGACTGTTTTGACGAGTATAGCAAGCAATAACTGTCAAAAGTTTGACAAATTCCTCTCTCCCATCCTAAGCCGCAGCCATTTTTTTTAACTTCATGAGGCCCTTTGTCCAATGTTTCCATGTTAATAAGGGACTCCAGTATCTGACGTAATCATCCGCTAAAATGTGTTGGCACTATGGTTACTTCACCCTGCACTGGAAAAAAAAAACTTATTCGATTTAGAGTCCAGACTCTTGAAAACATTGACAAGAAAAAGGACTCTTGATTCAATCAGATTTAAGCTGAAATCAAAAGGAAATCCGCTCAAATTAAGAGGCTGGGTTCTTGATTTAAGCTTAAATCTGATTGAATCAAGAGTATTTTTTCTTGTCGATGTTTTTAAGAGTCTGGACTCTAGATCCAATGTGTTTTTTTTTTCCAGTGTGGTCTCGTCAAGGACGCAGAGAAGGGCGTCTTCGCAAACAGAGCTCAAGGAACATACTCTAAAAAAGAAGAAGAAAAAACCAAGAGAATAGAAAATAATAGAGCAGTCAAAGTGTCATAAGACGAAAGCTCGAAAGCACAGCTCATACGCACCACACATTGTACTGGAAGGTCGAATACTTCGATCATCAAGAGCGTATTTGAAGCGGAGGTGTCACACCTGACCGAGCAATTATCTTAACACCGCTGAAGATCCTACATCTATATCGTCAGCACTCCGCGCCTACTCATTTTCGTTTTCTGTTAGTCACGTATGCCGAGGACAAGGATTTTACGGTAGTCAAAGTGTACGTCCATCGCTCTGCCGTGCTGAGGAAGAACGCCGTAAGAGCCTTCAGACGTTGCCAAGTTTCCTCCGATAAAACCCAAATTTACCGGGAAAATGGTGAATATTATCTTCCAAAATTTTCAGAAAATTTTGTAGGCAATTTAACCTAAAATATCCGAAAATTGCAAGGAAAAATATGCATGAATGTTGTCAGCAATACATGTTTTATCAAGGGATATTTGGCAACTCCCGAATGTCCATACGGCGTTTTTTCTTATCACGGCAGCATTGCTGTTTCTCCCATACGGCAACGGCATTACGTATTCCCACTTTGATGACCCCTTCGGTTCTTGAAGACGACCGGGTGAAGGCTCATTAACGTCGCGACTGGAGGATATTAGCGTTGAACGTGCTGGAGGTTCCTGTTGAATTTTCGACGGGAGCTTACCGTTAGAACTTCATTCTCCACACGGACAACCCGCTTATATTATTTATCATGTTTTCTCTATCCGAAGCCCACAAACTTGGGTTACGCTCCTGCCCTTCGTATGCGGAGGAGCCCACCATGCCGCCGGGCCAAGGAAAAACGTCGTATGAGCCTTCAGACGTTGCCAAATCTACTTTGATAAACAACGGTTTTTGGGGGGAGCTTTTGAATATTTTCCTTCCAATTTTTTGTATATTTTTATTCCCAATTTTATCTAAAATGTTTGAAAATGTCAAGAAAACTTTCATAGCTCCTCTCAAAAATAAGCGATTAATCGCAAGAGACTTGGCAACATTCGAATGTTCGTAGGTGTTTTTCCTCAGCGCGGCATACTGGGAGTTGCCTGCTCCTATTTTCGAATTGTTAAATATTATGACCGGTTTCATAATTTTTAAAGAAGTATGCACACCTCTCCTACCAGATACGTTTCATTTGTGGACTTTTTTGGTTGGAGAAGAAAAGGGGGTTTCTAAATTTGTACTTACGTGCCGAATTTTCTTTGATATTCGTCGTTGACACCTCATATTATAGATTAGAGCCATCGAGGACAAGGGCTTTAGGGACAGCAATGCATGTAGCGTAGCTGTCCGCACGTTCTGCAAAAACAGTGCATTATTTTACTGTCAAATTATTTGGCATAATAAATTATTTGGAAAATTGGTAGATCGAATTAATTGAAAATAGATTGGTTTGTGTTGGTTTATTTATTTTTTTATGGTTAGTTTGAAGGCCTAGCTAAGTTCACTTTCACAGAGGCTTGACTGGAAAATTTGAATTTCAGTTCCGGATTTTGAGAGCTCTCAACCTTCCATAGCTCATAACCCCCTCCCCTAATTCCAATCAAGAATAGTCGGTGATTGTTGTAGGAGGTTATGGTCGCACGCTATTCATACCATCGTCTTGTGCTGCGTGCAATATGCCTCCTGCCTCGACGGTGTAAAAGCGTTTTAGGTGTCTGATAACCGATACGATAAGCATTAACGCGTCTCACAATCAGTCTCATGTTTGGTCTATGGCTCGATGAGTGTTGAAATCGACGTTAATCGCGGAGATTTATATCAGCAGACGCGTGTTCTTTTTATCGGTCCTCAGACGCAAATCTGGCCTGAGCAGGAGCTCAGCGTAATTTGGTTCGCCGTTATTCGTTCGACCCGGCGCTAAATCGCACCGTTCTTGGCTCTTTCTTACAGCATCGCGAAGTGAGGAATAGCTGTACAGCGCTCGGCTACGAGTTCCTCATCTCTTGGCGGGAGAGATTTAATCGGAGCCGATAATGATCTGATCTCCTTCTCGTATCTGTCTGGGAAATCTCGGGTTTGTCGGAGGAATCGCTCGTCATACGGCAAAGCTTACCACGTTTTGCATTTTTATGAATTGTGAGGTTTGTTGTTTGTATTTTGTATCAGACCATAGATGTCTTATGATCAGTGGTAATAAATAGCGTGTCAAAATTATTTCTCGAAGTGAACGTAGACCACGCGGAAAAGTGCATGTACTTCTTTAGTTTGTGCTTTAAAATTGGATGAAGTATGATGACTTTTGTTTACTTCATACTAAGTAATTGGATTGCATTTTGCAAAAAGGAACCAAGAGCATTCCAATGTTTCTAAGATTGCGCAACTTTTTTACCTGATCATCTAAATTAGTTTTGTCCTTACTCCCAGTGAACTATAAATGTATGACGAAAATTACCTTTGTAAAAATTTATGCATGATTTCAGTAATTATATCGCAAAGAATGAAAGTTGCACAATCCTAGCAACATTGGAATGCTCTTGGTTCCTTTTTGCAAAATGCTATCCAGTCGTAAGTGGGAGGGATGTGCATAATGAATTTTTAAGATTACTTACTAAGTTCACAATCTTCTCTGCGTATACTGATTTTTTTTTTCCACTTATTTCCGTCTTGGTTATCCGTCTCGAAACTGATTGATCGAAAATGCCTTGTCCTTGGTTCTCTTTTGGATTTTGCTTTTTTGTAAAGCTATACTTAACGGTTTTTGAAAAATCAAGTATTTTCGGAGCTACGTTGTTGATGTTTCCATCGGAGGACGGGCAAACATAAGACGTGTTGCCAGTCTAAGTACTGGTTTTTTACAAAGTAAAGAGGTCTTCCGATTCCCACCAGGAACACCTCAAACATCTACTTTGGCGAAAGAAATGACTGGGCTTTCGTCGTTGGTCTTTGGTTCCCAGCGGCCAACATCTTCGCAATCACCTTAAGGGAGATCTCACAATCGGTCCTAAATCACAAGTCCCATCGCCGGAAGAAGCTCTATTCATACGCCTGTTCCTCAAGCGGCGCATAGTGGATCGAACCAATAGAGGGGGTCGGACATAAATCTTTTGGCTAAAATTCCAATTTTTTTTGTTCATTTCGTCACAAATTCAACTGCTAGGGGTGCTTTTGAGAGGGCATTTCAAGAAAACCCCTATAGAACCACTCTTACTCTTTTCGGTCTCATATTTTTGAAAATATAAGCTTTCAAGGTTTCCTGATCTCGTCCGACTTGACTTTGTCCAGTGTGCGGCGCGTGGATTTGAACGGGGCTCCCGTTTTTAAGCCCAATTCTGGAAGGGCGCCGCCTAGATCCCAACAATGCCCTCCATCCGCCAGCGCGGTTGAATTTTGCTAACAGTTCGATTGTTTTCCATCCGTGAAATGATGAGTCCGATTCGGCCCTTATCCCGAGCGAGCGAAATCTCCGAAAATGGTCGGGAGGGGCGGGCACGGAGGGCGCAAGGGCGACGGTGTGTGAGCGTGTTAGTGTGTGTGTGTGCACTGCGGCGATGACGAGGGCGACCCAAGTATGGCCCAAGTGTTTAGTATTCATTGTCAGTGTCGGCTGCGCGAGTGTGAGTGAGTTGGCTGCTCTGGCTCAGCCTCGGCGAGTAATGAAGTGTTTACCTCTCGCGTAGTCGCGTCTTGGTCCTGTTCCGGGAGACTCGGGTCCCGGCCCCGGCGTTGCCAGCCCGCGGCCCCGAAAAGCATCGGAATCTACCGCTAGAAACCGTTTCGAAACGCCCGAGAATCTCGGAGGTAGAGTCCCTTTATGCTGAGAGTAAAGACATTACGAATCCATTTCTGATTGGTTCTAGAGTCCCTTTATACTGAGAGTCAAGACAATGTGAATCCATTTCTGCTTGGTTCCCGTATTTTAGGCCTTCACAGTGTCACAAACGGGAATAAAGATTACAGTTTCACCAATTGCAAAGATTATAATCTGGAATGGACCGGGGAATTACGGGTTCGGCAAGGAACAAACGGAATGAGAGAAGGGACGGAGAAAGGAGTTTGAGAATGGGCCGATCAAAGATTACGAAAAACGTTCAATTTGTGTAATCTTTATTCCCGTTTGTGACTCGATGAGGGGTGTTGTCTTGACTATCAGTATAAAGGGACTCTAGGGGAGGTAGAGTCCCTTTATGCTGAGAGTAAAGACAATACGAATCCATTTCTGATTGGTTCCCGTAGCGCAAATCGCGTTTTTAGATCTTGTGAGGAGAGGAGGAATCAAGTAATCCCAACCCTACCCAACGCGAGGATAAGTTAGGTTAGGATACGTTGGTTTCCACATTTGCGCTTTTGGACGACTTTAAGATTTGGGCTTTTGGTTTGTGTATTTTTAGGCTTTCTCAGTGTCACAAACGGGGATGAACAATATATAACTTCACCGATTGCAAAGATTATAAACTGGAATGGACCCGGGAATCGGGAACACGGCAAGGAACAAACGGAATGAGAGGAGGAACGGAAACAGGAATGCGGGAATGGGCTGATCAAAGATTATAAAAATCGTCCAATTTTTGTAATCTTTATTCCCGGTTGTGACATCCATGAGCCGCGTTGTCTCAACTCTCTCTTTAAAGGGACTCTACTAGAAACTGTTTTGAAACATCCAAGAGCCCAGTGGCAAAGTGTGAATGATCGATTATCGATATTTCCCCATTTGAAGCTATGGTAAAGAATCGATTATTAAGGTGTTCGTTGCGGACACCCTGTTTATCGATCCTTTTCCATAGGTTTAAACGACAGATCAATCGATGTATCGCAAAGCGCTCCATGCCTCTGCAAGAGCCTCGAAGGAAGCTAGGTTCGATAGCCTCTGTTTCGAATTCATGGTGAAAATTGCAGCATTTTCGGTCGATCTTTGCAGCTTGATTGTTGAATCGATATCGAATGAGCTAGATCGATAAAAAGCATCGTTAAGATAGGGATCTATCGATCAGGATCATTCTATATTGATTAAGTTATCGATCCGCTGTAGAGATGAACCGAGTTTAACAGAAGCGAGAAAGTCGCCATTGATGAGTGATGACCTAAACAAGTCTTTACTTTTGCCTCAACATCCGCTGAGCGAGCTCTAACCAATAGTTTTTTTTTTTTTTTTTTTTTTTTTTTTTTTCACATATGCTGTAGGTAGGTAAATCTTCACTCATTCAAAATTTCCATGTAAAATTTGTCAGAGATATTTTGGTTACTTTTCAAAGAATAATGTGCACGACCAGAGATTTTTAAACGTTGCAATGTAGATACGCATTTTTAAACTTTTCTCATCGATATGCTCCCCAAGTTCAGCCTTTAATGTGCTCGATTGATAACTCGAAGTTAGATTACGTCAGCATGATCTTCTCTTTCAGTAGTCAGTATACTAATGCTAGTCCCTATCAGTGATCGGGTGAAGGTCCCGGTGTGACATGATCATCTCTATCGACATCTCGTTCCTCTCACGATCCGCCGCGCCGCCGTGACATTCCATTTACTCAGAATTGATACCTGTTTTGAGTTGGTAATTATTACAGAAGCAGCCAAGTCTGACGAAGCAGCGTAGCCATGGTTAATTTAGAATCTTGAGCTAACAATAAGATTGCTCGGTTGCAGCGTGTAGGCAGGGTTTGTTAAGCCTTAGAATTAGAAGTCAGTAAAAAAATCATAATTTGTGTGATCTGATCGTTATGGAGATATCGCCCTTCGACAAGCAAGGTCATGACGTCATACATTGAATCAGGGAATACAATGACTTCTCTCGTTTGGTAGAAGGAACCATAAAATGCATGGAGCGATGGATGTCTTCCAATATCATATCTTGAGAAGGCGACAAACTCCGTTAATTTTGGTTGTTTAGAGCAATCTCTCAGTCTTCTTTTCTTTTTTCTTCTTTTTCTTTCACTAATCTGCAGAATTAAAATATTTTAATACGACCCTGTAATTAGCAAACTGATCCATCGCCTATTTTTCTAATTTTTCCGTTTTTTTCTATTTTTTCATATCAACAATCGAGTCGTAGAAAACTCATCCATTATGTTGAAAAATCCAAGTGGTCAAGAAATTCTTGGAAACTGTAAGGAATCGTGAATACTGTAACATAGTCCGAGAATCATATCCACGTCCAAAGAACTCTTTGAATCGTAGCGAACATTGCGCTTTCCACACGCGTGTTCAGGGATTTCTTTGGTGTAGTCTAAAAGAGTCAATGTATTTACTTCAAGAGATTTTTGTTGATAGAGCATCTAAAGAAACTTTGAATAATTACCGTTTCAGGTGAAACTTCTCAGTGAGTTAAAAAACATCGTTTTTTTTTGGGGTATAAACAGCTTAAATGCGCTTCCTGGCGCATTAGTCGGTTTATTGCAAGAAATTCATAATGAAACCAGCATCTCAGCAAATGTTGTTTGACGCATCTCGGTGTTTTCTTTCTTTCGCTGTACACTGGAGAAAAACACATTGGATCTAAAGTCCAGACTCTTGAAAACATTTACAAGAAAAAAGACTCTTGATTCAATCGGATTTAAGCTTAAATCAAAAGGAAATCCGCTCAAATTAAGAGGCTTGGTTCTTGATCTAAGCTTAAATCTGATTGAATCAAGAGTATTTTTTCTTGTCGATGTTTTTAAGAGTCTGGACTCTAGATCCAATGTGTTTTTTTTCCAGTGTAGATTCACCCCAAGCCTCGCACCCTGATCACAGCCCTTTTTCCACAATCAAAATGGAAGTTCAAAACAAGGCAATTCATCGGGGTTCCCGCGACGTGATTGGCCAAATTTCGATATCTATAACTCCATTCTGATCGTGGAGGTTTGCCTCCGGGCGCGTCTCTCCATAAGGAACCGTGGAAACTATCGATCCGGGCACAATCGACTTGATAACGTCGCCCGGCTCGAGGCGCCCGAGCTTGGAGCTTACAAATAATGCTCGACTCGAGCCGGGCCGATAGGGGGCGGCGGGGGGTTGGGGGCCTGGACCGGGCGGAGAGGGGCGGGGGGCGGCGAGGGAGTCTGTGCTCTCTCGTGCCTTGTTCTGCCCTGCCTCCTCCATCGCATCGCATCGTGAGCGGGCCCGAGCCGGCTCACCGTTGCTCCAGCTTTCTCCCGGCTTAGCGTGGCGCTACCCCGACGTTGCCGGCGCGTCGCGACGCCCCGGCCGCGTCTCGAAGCTCGGTTCCGACGCAGAAATGACCCGATCTGGATTTCACCCTACTCCCGGGTGCCGCTGCCTCTGAGGCACACCGGAGAATTTCTACTCGCTTTTTGTGCGCTGTCAAGTTCTGCGCGCCGGACTGCGAGGTCTAGGTGTACCCATGACTAGAGTCCCTGTATACTGAGAGTCAAGACAACACCCCCTCATGGAGTCACAAACGGGAATAAAGATTACAGAAATTGAACGTTTTTCGTAATCTTTGATCGACCCATTCTCAAATTCCCTTCTCCGTCCCTTCTCTCATTCCGTTTGTTCCTTGCCGAAGCCGTAATTCCCTGGTCCATTCCAGATTATAATCTTTGCAATCGGTGAAAATGTAATCTTCATTCCCGTTTGTGACACTGCGAAGGCCTAAAATACGGGAACCAATCAGAAATGGATTCACATTGTCTTGACTCTCCGTATAAAAGGATTCTACCCATGACGATCTCTTCTTGCCGTCGACGGCTCCTGGTTACACGTAACTGGCGTGTCGATATTTGCAATTTTTTAAAGGTCATTCATCTTGTATTAGTGGCGTGGCGTGCTCTGCGATGTATCGATTGATCTGCCATTTAAACCTGAGAAAAGGATCGAAAACAGGGTGTTCGCATGGAACACCGTGATAATCGATTCCTTACCATGCTTCAAATTGGAAAATATCGATAATAGATTATTCACCCCACGGCATTGTAGCGTGTATGAAATTATATGTTGAAGTATTCTCAGTTTAGTCCGGTCGCCCGATCGGGGTAAATAGGCAAGCAACCAGGCAGCGGGGATCGGTTTTCTTTACATTGTCGTTTCGTAGACCAAATAACATTACTACATTTTAACTATAAAAAATTTCCCCCTGTAAATTGTACTTTAACTGGGGAACCGTCGGATATTTTTCACTGAAAGTTTCTCCGCCGATTTTTCTATTGAAAACACGCCAAAATCAGCAGGACTTTCGGTAGAAATTGTTCAGTCGTATTTCCTGTAAGGAGTACAGTTGTTCGAGTCAATATTGGGACATTAGAAAGGAGTTACGCCCCTTCGTCTGGGCTCCGGAAAACTACGAAATGTGTCAGAACTTAAATTTAGTTCACTCGCTTTCTTCCTGATCCCTTGTATCACTTGACTTTTTTCCTCGAAGAAGTCATTCTTCACAATTCGTAGGAATCTACCATCTTCCGGATCTCTTCTCTTAAAATGAATTTTGTTGGGCATGCAATACAAGTCTCCCCTGGTATCAATTTTGCCCAAATAAATTAAGGGGGTTTTTCAATTGAACTAAGGTTTTACTCCTTTCTTTTTTTGTGCTCTTTTAACAATAATAAAATTGGCATGAGTAGGCACATGTAACATGCATACGTGTTTCTTGCGGGTTTTTTTCCTAGGTACTTTTAAGTCTATTTTTGTCGTAATTTATTGTTCGCTGTAACTCACATACTCACAATTGCGTTCTCTTGTTTGTTTCAGGTAAGTTGAAATATATGTCGTGGTTGCAGAGACTTGTTGGTAAAGTAAAGCTCATCAATCTTTCGCTTTTTCTTAGCGTAAGGTACTTAACAAAAATCATATATTTCAGATAGTAGGTAAATGGTCCACGCGCATTCGCGATCGGAACTACCTATCTGTAATAAAACCACAAAATCCTTTTATTCTTCAATTAGTCCCCATCCAATACCCCTCTAACTCTTTCATACCTCCAGTGGCGGAGCGTGCTTTGCCATAAATAAATTGATCTGCCTTTTAAACCTATGGAAAAAGCTCGATAAACTGGGCGTTTCTAATGATCACCTTCATAATCGATTCTTTACCGTACCTGCGAATGGGGACATTCGACAATCGATCGTTTACGTTTCGCCACTGCATACCTCCCTCCGTTCCAAAGAGGAAATACCAATTACTGTTGCAGACTGAAATTGTTATTGTGACCCATAACATAACTTTAATCTCAAATCCTTGTGGTTTTTTGGCTCAAATGAATTTCGTCGCATATGAAGTAGTTGCAAAATTACAACTTATAGCCAATTAAATTCTTATTATATCAAAAAATCTACACATAGAATGCCACTAAATTGATTTATTCGCTATTTACTCTGCTCACAACTCCATTGATGAAGCATCAGCGCGTCAAAGTGATGTCCCATGCCTTTTTTGCCTTGCCAAGTGGTGTAGTCCACATGTAAGTGCATTGTACATTGTCTATGATGATAATGATTGCGCATTTTATTTATCATGAATGTTCTGTAAAATTTCGAGTGGATTCCATGCAGCACTTCCTGTTTTCTCTGCAAATCACTCTTAAAGTATGGATTTGACCTGCAAGACTTAAACACATTCAATCAAGAGTGTACTCTAATAGTTTCTGTCCTGAATTTACTAATTCATAGACTTTCATTTTTTTTGAAGCGCACCTCCGATTCTTTGTGTCATTTCTGATTAACCGCCGTGTTCATTAAATGAGCACTGGCGTGAGTGCGACTTAAATTTCTAAAACTTTCTAACTAATGTCTCCTTCAATACTTATTTCATATTTTCATATTTGTCATAAACCTGTGCGCTTGATATTTAATGATTAGGTTTCAATTGGACTACATTTTGCAATTTGGAACTATAAATTCTAGCCCGGTTTAAAAACAACGAATGAGCCATTAGTTTCCCTATGCACATAAGTGTTTTTCCAGAAGAGCCAGAATTTATAGTTCCAAATTGCAAAATGCAGTCCAATTAATGTCCACCAGCGTTGCTGAAATTTCGTTAAGATCCTACGATTTATTCAAGCTGGAGAAAATTGAGAACCTTCGATTGAAAACCAACACCGCTATCTACAGCAACAAGTCACCACTGCCGATTACTGTCGATAAGTAATTTTTGTACATGGATTAGTAGCGGGAAAATCTGACATTTCCTAGTCCACAGGCAACATTGTGAAATTAAGCATTTCTTTTCTCAGCATGAGGATCATACATACATAGTCTAATTGCCAGTTAATCCGTCGTCGCCGGTAACCGTGAAACGTATCGACCTGATTTCCGAATCCGTTCGACCGATTTTTGAAATTAGGATATCGTGGAGCGGTAGTTTCTAGCCGAGATATTGAAGCGCATCATCTCCTTCGTCGTCACGCTGTCCACCGTTGCCAGATCAGCCGTCTCAACCCTCACCTGACACAATTGAACTCCGTGACGGAGCCCATGACATCAACTTGGCCCCTGACCACAAAAAAAATTAACAAAAATGGACATTAGTTGGTCTAATTGTCAAAATAAGCAAGGAAAGTCAAGCCCAATTCATCATTCCTTCGTTATTTTTTAATATACTACAAGTTCTTGGAACTCGATAAAAGTTTTAAGACCAGTTACACACAGAGAAATTTCAACAAAAAAATTTGGTTAATACGGAATACGGGGAGTAAAACAGAACGTAACCTTGGCCCTCGATAGACAATTTTGAGAGAAAATGCCAGCTAGTTTTCTTGAAGAAATTTAATGAAACACGAGTGGTCAACAATACCAACGTCCCAATCGGAGGAATGAGGGTTTCTCAGCTGTATTCTGCTCTAAATTTACCGCTAACCGCACCGAAATCAACACAAAATTTGTGTTGATTTGTGTTTCACTACCTTATTAACCAAAAGTAACACGAGTTTTTTTTTCTCTTTCTTTTTTTTGGCTTTATATCCGGAGGATTCTGCGGCCTTGAAAGGGAGCTGAAAATTGGAAAGTAATTTTTGTTATAAATGGAATGAGATGGTAGAAGCGTAATCGTAGGGATTTATGTTAGTATTCTGTAAGAAATCACAAATATTTTTATTTTACCTCTGTGTTCCTCGATCGAACTCCCGGAAAATTTTGCATCCCTACCCGCAGCGAACAGACAGAAATCTGCATTTTCAAACAGCAATTTCGGGCTCAAAAAGCGTCAACTCGGAATTTTAGTGTGATGAGCCCGGAGTCCGACAACGCTGCAAGCTCAAATGGAAGATCGTGTCTAGTCCCAGTTCAGTCCTCCGTTAGCTCACCAAATTGTCACCTCGCTCCTCCATTCTCCATCACTTTTTTATTCCGTTGATTCAATTATTATTTTCTTTTTATTTGGTCTCGTATATCTCAACCGCGCCGCGGTGGGTGAGCCGTCGAGGTGGGAGCCGGGGAAGGGGGGTGGAGGAAGGGGGGGCGAACAGGCACCGTCAGCACTTTCATCCGGGCTCAAGAGATCCGCCACCGCTCGTTCCTTACCGAAAAACCGCGGAATAGCGTCGTCGGGCCGTTTAACCGCGAAAGTCAGGCCGCGGAAATCATAAGTTAGGTGAGCTCGATATTATACCGGTTAACTCCTCGACTCTGCACCCCTGATTTATGGGTTCAACGCCCAAAATCCACCGTTCATCGAACTTTCGATAAATTTCTCGTCAAGAAAGTTCATCATTCATCCGGAACGCCCGTTTTACGCCTTCGCTTTTTGTAAAGATTTCCATGCGAGAAATGCGCCTGCTCGTAGGTCTTGGGTTCGAATTCCGGTGTTTGCAACAAATTTTGACGGAATTCACAAGAGGGTCTGCTCAAACCAATCGGTTAATATTGTAGGCCATTAGTGGCATTAATTTCATCAATCTAGGTATAGATAAATTGTAGTATGGGGGATGAACGTTTGAAAATTTAGAATGGGAACACGGCATTCTTGACGACAGAAAAGCGCACTGTTTTGAAAGAAAAAGATTCCCTTGTAGTTGGACTGCAACCTCAAGGTATTTTAGACCCATTTTTTAGACCTTTGGCTGAAACATACGAAACATACCGCTTAAATTCAGTCCCTTTTTTGGAGTTTTCACGTACTTTTAACATACACTACACATACATCTCTCAGAAGTGGCGTATCATCTTCAAAGGAACACATTTTTCACAAGGATGGGTCTTTGCAGGGTTGCCATAGTCAGGGTTTCAGGGAATTAAAAAAGTCTTGGGAAACCAGGAAATGTCAGGGAAAATTTGTTAAATCGCCTTTATATGCTTTCTAAAATGGGTTTGAGGTTTTGAACAACAAATCTGACCTAAAAACTATTTTCAATTACGTCCTCTTTACCATCTGTCTGTTCAATTGTCAGGGAATTAATTTTACCAAAATGTGTCAGGGAAATCAAGGAAAAGTCAGGGAATTTCATTTTCCAAATTCTATGGCAACCCTGCGCTTTTCTTGGGATGATTCTCTATCAGACTCCGCCTCATATTCCATAAATGCGTGTAAAATTGGCAATCAATGTCGTAAGATAGATAGAGCGCCGCGGGATCAGCGTCGATCCGGAAAATGATTCAATTCCAAGGCCGAAAAAACGAGGAAGGGAACATTTACAGACAAACGGACATCTCATCCCGACGCGAGGCGAGGGTGTCTGCTCCTCAGACCCGGGGCTCATTTTCCCTCGTGGCACAGTGGATCGAGTCGACGAGAGAGGTCGGACAAAATTTGGAAACTTTAAAAGCTTCTAACTCCGTTCACACACAACTTTGAGGTTTTAGTAGTGGCTTTCTTTGGTTTCCTCTTAAAATTTTCCTTCTAAAGCACCCGGTCTCGAAATGCCAGGGTGTCTACCGGTCCCCAGAAGTCCCCGATTTTGAAAGGGTGTCCCCGGTATCCTCGAGAGTCTCCAATTTTCTTGTTCAGGTCCCCCAAAAATGACAAAAATCGTCCTAACCACCGGCATTTTCAAATTTTCGGCGGCGCGATATAACCAGGAATAAAAAAAACCGAGGCGTTGCTTGGTTTTTCGTATGTCTTCATCGGTTCAACATGACTTGTAAAATTAGTTATATCAAATACGCCTTTTAACGCTCTAACTAGCTCCCTTTCTCTTACTATTTCGGGAGATAAATCCCCGATTTGCTTGAAAAACACCCCGAAAAGTCTTTTTTAACTGATAATAACTCCGTTCACACAAAACTTAAAGGTGGTCTTAAAGGTAGTTCCATCGGTTTCCTCCTAAAATTTTCCACCTGAAGCACCTTTTGAAATGTAAAATGTGACGAAATGAACACCAAAATCTGCAGTTTTAGTCCAAAATTTCATGTCCGAGCTCTGTAATTGACTGGATCCCCTGTGCGCGGCTAGGCTCGGTAACGAAAAACGACTTTACGGGGGTCCGATTAGAGCCGATTTGGATGCCCTATCACGCCGGCCCCGCCGCCGCCCCGCCCGTTAACTGCCGCCCGACGGTATGGAAATGGATGTGCGTGGAGCCCTTTTACTCTTGGCGGAATAAGTTGTAAAGTGTAACGGGCGTAGTCGTAGTGGAACGCGCTCTGTTTTACACGTGTTGAATGAGGAATGAGCGCGCGCCCAACCGACGACCGACGGATCCGATCGGCCGGGCCTACCGGTCCGTCAACGGGCGAGCAGAACAAGAACATGAACTAGCTACTTCACTTTTCCTTACGGTTTCGCCCGGTGGCAATACTGCCATGCCGTGCTGAGGAAGAACGCCGTATGAACACTCAAGAGTTGCCAAATTTCCTTCGATAAAATGTTCCTCTTTTAGGAAAGTTGTGAATAATTTCTCTTGAAATTTTCAGGACTCTTCAGTGGAATTCCGAGCAAAATTTTCTGGAAAAAATGGAAGAAAAATGTGCATAAGTTTACCAGGAAATTCGTGTTTTTTCGAAGGCAATTTTGCAACTCCTGAAGGTTTGAAACATGCATTTTTGACGACATTCATGCATATTTTTCCTTGGAACGTTCGGGTATTTTAGATTAAATTGCGTACGACATTGTCTAAAATTTTCGGAAATTTTTTTTCACAATTTTTCACCCAGTACATTGGGTTTTTATCGAATGAAACTTGGCAACGTCTGAAGGCTCATACGGCGTTTTTTCTTAGCACGGCAGAATAGCTGTGCCTACCGTGTATCGGTCGATTCCGGGGCCTGTGGTCGAGGGATCCAAACAGCTATATAATGTTAGTATTGTTAGACGACAATTAGCCTACACGACTGACGAAGTTTATGATGAGGACTAATTCGGCCTGCTTAGTCGGCACGTAGCCAGTCCGACGTAGAGTACCTGTATAGCGAGAGTATAGACAGATGTGAAACTCCGAAAATCCATCAGGCCTTCACCGATGCCTCCGCGAATAAAGTTAGGGCCCAGAAATGCAGCCAACCTATGAATTTCAATTATCCAGAGCGATTTATTAATACAACTGTTACAAACCATCGTTTATAAAGCACGTATTTGACTTAGTTTTTGCATAAATTTACTCATTTTTGTGGAAGAACGCTCATTTATGTACTTTCCTAGCCATCTTCGTTAGAATTGGAATCTACAGACTGGCAGTGAAATTTTGTGCGTTAGAAGTTGGTTAGAAGGGTGGCTGCACTTTTGGGCCCTAAGCCCTCCATGAAGCGATCTGTCCATACTCTCGCTATACAGGTACTCTAGTCCGACGACTCTGTTATTCGTTTTATATTCGGTAGTTGCGTTTTGTGGGTTGTTGGTTAACGATGAGTCCAACCGCCAAGATGCTGCCTCTTAAATTAATGAAAGTATAAGGATACTGAAGCTCTGAAATGGCAGAAAATTCAGTGTATTTTGTTACGACCGGAAAAGGTAGGGCACAGACTGATATAGTGGCTACGTCATAGTTTAATTGTAGACAAACGCATAACGCATGGTTCGCGTCATGGCAGAGGGGGTGGAATGCGCCCAGGTGTTTCTTACAATCGAAATTTTTCTTTTCTAGTGATTCCTTAATTGATATATGACTCCTTCTATGATTACATTGTAATGAATTAACAAAATAAACCCACAAAAACTTTGTGCATGAGGTTTTGTCAGGTTATTATTTGTTTTGGTTTGAACCGAGAGTTCGATATTTTATCGAATGACGTATTCAGTAAATCGTTGAGAATCTCCCTCGTGTCTTATCTTGATCCAGCCCCATACCATCACTTTACGATTCCATAAGTAAAACCCGCAGTTGATGTAGTGAAAAAAAACAGAAGCAGGAATATAGCAGACAAATGGATATGCATCATCCTCAACTACGATGTCACCGTGCCCTCTTGCGTTAGTTTAATTTACGCATCTGTCATTATTTTTCGAGGGGAACCGGTCAACTATGAAGGAATTAAAGTCGATCTGTATTTTTTTACACGGAAGTAAAAAAATCCGTGAGGCAATAATAGATGCATTGAAAACCAATCAAGGCAGTCTTCTCGGTTATATTGTGGGTTAGCAAGGAAAAACTTTTCTTTTTTCGCCGGAGGATGGTTTTACGTCCGGCGGTCCTCTAAACGATTAATGGTGCCAGTCGTTTCGTCCCGGTGCAAAGTATTACGGGTCGTTGATTATAGTCCATTGCTTTAAGCGTCTCAGGATGATGGCTATTACGCATTCTGAATAATTAAGGCAGTGTGTCGGGAATGGGACTCCCGGTCGTTTAAATTATGACTTCACGACCGTGTTCACGTCAGTAAATTGTTTCCGAACGTATTCAGAAGCCGTGTTTCGATTTTATTCACGGTTCTCTCCACGCGAGGAGCTCGACTTTTTTCAAGTGTTGAAAGTCCCGGGTCGTTTCGTTGTCTTTCATTCCTGAAGACCAGTAGCGGATTAACATACGAATTGCGAGTAAAAATATCGGCGTCTTTGTGGGGATTTGTACACTGCGACAATAGCTCTGCCTTGCTCAGGCAATGCGCAGTAAATCAATTTCTCCTCATGTTTGTAGGAAAAAACAATGGCCATTCTACCCGCGAGAATAGCGAGAAAGTGAAAAAGTTTCCTGACGGAAGTTCTAAAGTATCCTCGGTTATTAAATTCATTTCTGTTTGCATTTTTGAACGTAACTATGAATATTTTTTCTTGAAATTATCAGATATCTTACGTAAAATTGCTGAAAAATCTGAAAAATTGGAAGGAAAATATTCTTTAGTTTCCCAGAAAATGCGTTCTTTATGAAAGTGNAAGCCTCGTTAATTGTACCCTTTTTTACTTTTGGATGACTGGCATGAAATATTATCAGGGACGTACACAAAATATTGTAAATTTACCGCCACGTTTTAGAATGGACCCCCCCCCCCCTTCAAGAATTCCTAGCTACGACACTGGCAACGTTCGAGGGCTAATACGGCGTTTTTCCGTAGCATGACAGCATAGGTTAAACACAATTTTGTCATTGCAAATTTTCCATTTAGACATCGCACCCCCTAACCAATCGCTGTTTGACCCATCTCCTACGTCACGAAGCATGAGAGGGATTTCGCGTCGAGCGGAGTGCCTCATTCCGGGAACACGTCTCGACGTCACCCGTCGCGTGGCTCGGGGATAATTTGCCGCGGAATACGTCATCCACCGCGATTTCGGTTAATTGGCTGCGACATGACGTCTCCGACGTCTGATAAGATTCGACGGGGAGGAAGGGCGGACGAGTTTGAGGGTTTACGGAAGGATGGAAGGCATGGCAAGTAATGGGAGCGCACTTTGAAGTAATTTCGTAAGCGGGGATCGGGATCCGGGTTTGGGGGTCGCGGGGGGCGGGGACCGGGGGGGGCGGGGGATGGAGCAATGAGGCAGTGAATCAATCGTCCGGTCGGCGGGGGTCGCGGGGGAAGCGAACGCCGATTCACGGAAAGATGCTCCAGTGCTCCACGCCCCCCCTCCCCCCGCCCCCATGCTGCCGGGGATGCCATGCTGGCTGGCGAGCATTCGCACGAGGGCTCATCATCGTTTCCCAGACGGGACGAAAGAACGTAACTATAACTTTCATTGTTGTAAAATTTTCTATAGGTTATGGGCCTATTCTTAACTTCAGCTAGAGCATGAAGGAGAGTCATTCCTATTAATGCCGTGCTAAGGGAAAACGTCGTATGAGCCTTTAGATGTTGCCGGATTTCCTATAACAAAAGCCTAATTAACTGGGAAAATTTGAATATTTATCCTCGAAATTTTTCAGACAATTTTGTTCGCAATTTGATCTAAAACATCTGAAAATATCAAAGGGAAGTATGAATGATTTTCCTCAAAAACACGTGTTTTCCGGGGAAATTTGGCAACTCTCGAATGTTCTTACAGCGTGTTTCCTTCATCTCTTGTGCTACGGTAAACCCCCCCCCCCCTTTAAATTGGAAAATTTCCTCTATGTTGAGTGAATGATCATGTTATTCTTTACTTGTCAGGGAGCACGTAATTAATAGATGTGCACTGGTCATTTAAGTTTTATGCGTGTGGGTAAAATTGAATAATCATTACTTACGAAGATAAGTCACAATTACACCCATTAGTTTTTCTCCTTGTAGGTAGTGAGGATCGTCAGTTGCAAGTGCAATTCTGTATTTTCACAACATCAATTATGTCGCTGTCGCGCAACAAAACATGTTTGTAATCAAGGTATCGATGACACTAGGAAAAAAAGTTGCTTCTTCATCGGGTTCGTTTCAATATTTCTAACGCAAATGTTGAATCTTTTTAAAATTAATAAAATGAACTTTAATGTACCCATCTTTACTTCGGCGTGAAAATAACTCAAAAATGCATCGTAAAAAGGTCAAGTTTTTTCAAATATTCCAGAGGAAACACCTCGAAACCCTCCTTTTCGCTGTGATAACCGAGGCCCCTCTCGAAAAAGTGGGGACAGGACCAATCTCAGAAAGTTACTGTTGCTGAACCCGTGAAAAATCAATCTTAATGCGCAAGTTTCCAGGAGGACTTTATTTCTGGCCATTTCGAAGCGATCATTGGGTCATCTGCCTCTGAAAAAGAGACGTCGTTCTCATTATCGAAACCATGGCCGGATTTACCTATACTTGCCGCCCATGGGCCGCCTGTATTTTGCCGCCCTCTTATCATTCATTTTGAAACATCAATAAAAACCATCAAGTGAACGTGCCGGAGGGAGAAGGGTGCATAAGAGGCGTTCACTCGTGTTGGACACATTTTTTGCGGAAGCCCTGTCAACACTACTAGCAAAAGTTCACGGAACTTCGCGCGAAACTTCAGTTCCGTAAACCTATCTCTGTGGGGACAAGGCCTTTCATTTGTAAGAAATGTACTAGAAAATTAAGAAAAAACAAACATAAATGTGGTTTAATTATTTTAACTTCCACCGCCGTGCCTTGTGTGTTCGGCGCAATGCGTGAAGTATTCATGTAGTCTTGTAGGCACTGTGCGTTTCACGCCGCGCCGACCGCTGTTGACCATACTGTGTTTGACGCAATGCGTGAAGTATTCATGCAGTCTCGTAGGCGCTAATATATGTTACATGCCGACCGCCGCGTCGAGGGCTTCTTCTCTTCATCTCAAGTCCTCGTCATCATTTTTTCTCTTTGCGCCGCGCAGCTCCAGGCCAAATTACGTGTTTGGTTTCTCTCTTAACTCAACTAATTAAAGGTGCGCAGTCTTTTGTATCACCGAAATACGACAAAATTAGAAATTAATGAATTCTCAGGAAATGAGAGATTTTGTCACCTTTTCTTGTTTGAAATTTTTTTCTGAATCCGATCTTTTTGTACCTGCATTTAAAAAAATTGCAAAATTTGCCGCCCCCTAATTTTGCCGCCATGGGCCGCGGGCCGCGGCCCATGTGGCCACCCCCTTAATCCGGCCCTGATCGAAACAAGTACTTATAATAACCAAAATAAATGACACTAGGTGTGCCGAAGAAAGCCAGACAGGGTGATCTTTCTGGTATGCGTACCCGCACGGTCTCTAAACAAATAGAGGACCCGAGTCTTTAATTTCGGGCGCGCCAACCTTTCACCGGTGGCGTGTGGCTCCTGGCGTATATGCAACCAGGTCTGCCCCCGCGGTCGGGAGCCCCGCGCGACGGAACCGCGGGGGTAATGGAACCGCACGTTTAACAGGTAAATAAACCTTTTTCCCCGGCATAGCTTATACAGTGCCGGCGGCTTCGTTAAATGGATCAATACAAGATGCCCCAACTCTCCGTCTCGAGGGATTTTTCATCGCCCTCCATCGACAGCACTGTGCACCGAGACCAGAGTGAGGACTCCCGCGGCAGTGCCACTTCTCCCACTCGAAACCGTTTTGCATGTACACTAAAATCGAAACGAAACTATCACTGGTTCAGGTTCACTTGAAGAAATTTTTTTAAGATAAAGAACTGATATTCCCCGCAAGGAAGGAACAACTTTATTCCAAGGTTGCAAAGTTGCCTCAGATAATTTAATTTTTTACGAAAGTGTACACGTGCACTTTTGTGGAATTTTTCTTTGATTTTCGAATGAGATAGATCACAAGAAAAATTAGTGAAATTTCTATTTAGGAAAGACCAAGATTCTAATGTTAAAAATGCAATTTCAGAGGAGAAATGTGGCAACATTGAAATTTAGTTACGTTCTTCCGTGGGGCGAATGACGATATCTACCACCTAGGTACTCCAAGAAAATTGTGTTCTTTGTAAGTTTTTTGTTTTGTTTTGTTTTTGTAATTCAAAGAATATTGGTTTTATCGTCGATGGCAAAAGTTACTGATTTTTCAGTTGAAAGGAATATTTATTTAAATTAACTAAAAATTTTATCTGCTTCAGTAGAATTTTCCTCAAATTTAAGAGAATTTAACGTTTTCCTTATATTTAATAGACTTTTAAAATTTTCCTTTAATATAAGAGAATTTTGTTCGTCATTTTAAACTTTTCCCAGCGTACGGAACGTCAACGTCGAGTGATCCCTCCCT
>NW_017564582.1:2119072-2190096 GCF_001854935.1 Bemisia tabaci | reverse complement strand
CTCCCTCCCAGGATGGCTGCGCGGACTCGCGAGTCCAGACTCTACGACTTACGATTTTCGCGCGCCGTCGCCTCGCTCCGGAATAGCGGAGCTTTCGTGCCGTCGGGGTGGGGGGGGGGGGGGGGGGAAGAGCCCCGTTTGACGAATTGCGAGGCGAGCTCGTCTCACGTCCCGTCGTGACGAGAGTTACGAGTTTAGCAACTTGGAAGCCGGGACGGAGCGCCGAGCAGCCGAGCTTCTACCCACGAGCCCGAGCGAGTCCAGCACCGCGGAGAATGGACTCAATGGACTGGACCAGTGGCGTGGCGTGAATTGCGATATATCGATTGTTATGCCATTTAAACCTATGGAAAAGGATCGATAAACAGGGTGTTCGCGACGAACACCTTGATAATCGATTCTTTACCATAGGTTTAAATGGCATAACAATCGATTTATCGCAATTCACGCCACGCCACTGGACCGGACCCCGGGCCCTCGAGAGGAGGCCATTCCTCGCGTTTACCGTCGGGTTGTCGCGAGCGACACCCCCCACCTCTCACTACTCGACTGCCCTATGACGTCGTAGGCATTGTTGCGGTGTGATCTATTTGGTCTATAGTATACCCATACAGGGAGAGAACGAACACGTTGGTAATTTTTAGGTTAGGTCATGGAGCTTTCAGAGCCCGAAAGGGCAGCCATTCTGTGAATTCAAATTATTCAGAAAGGTGTATTACTACAATTGTTACGACCCGTCGTTGTAAGGCTCGTGTTTGACTTAGTTTTTGCATAAATTTCCTCATTTTTTTGGAGGAACGCTCATTTATGAACATGCTTGGATATCTTGGTTTGATATTGGAATCTAAAGATTTGCAGTGACATTTTTCGTGTTAGAAGGTTCCGTCCTTTTAGGCGCTGAGAGTTTCATATTCCGACATGTCCGTACTCCTCCTGTGTAGGTACGCTAACTCGGTCCGCATGTCTAGACTCATTCAGTGGCTATGTTTAGAGCACATAGATAACGAGAGTAAGTGCCCGTTGGTAATGATGGATGCTAGGTTTGAGCCGCCCATAACCTGCTAGGGCCCCAAAAACCCATGAAGTAAAATTAATCAGAAATACTTATGAATACAGTTTAAGTAGTTACAGTGAATGTATCAGACATGTTTTTTGCGTAAATGTTCTTCGTTTTGCGAAAAGACGCTCATTTACACAGAGAAAAAAAACTCGTGCGTGGGACCCGAAGTTTAGGTCATATGGATCTCTGAAGTTTTCAGATTGAGCATCTGAACACTTTAGGTCCAGCTGCCGAGGTTCGGATCACACATCTGAAACTTCAGTTCTTACATCTGAAGTACTTCGGTTCTCACATCCGAAGTACTTCGGTTCTCACATCCGAAGTACTTCGGTTCTCACACCTGAAGTACTTCAGATGTAAGAACTGAAGTTTCAGATGTGTGAACCGAACCTCGGCAGCTAGACCTAAAGTGTTCAGATGCTCAATCTGAAAACTGCAGAGATCCATATGACCTAAACTTCGGGTCCCACGCACGAGTTTTTTTTCTCCGTGTAAAAACATCGTCGGCGGTTTTGTTTAATGTTTCACTGCGACATGCCGCAACATTTTTCTAGCGTGTTTCTTGTGGGAAGATCGGCTGCCCTTTTGGGTCAAAAGAGCTCTATGATTCGATATGTCCTTACTCTTCCAATGCAGGTACTATAGCCGTGTTATAGTTTTATACGTATAGCAACCTCGTCAGCTCGATTGTAAACAAACACATTCACTTATCGCATTCGTTGCACGGTGATAAAATGGGACGGACTTCCATTGATATGGGAGACTGATTTCCGGTATTTCGATATGATCGAACTTTTTTTCAGTGCTAGGAAATCCCTATAACATGCCAAGTCTGAGGTTTTGAGGGGAAAACACTTGTGTTTGATCGAGTGGTTCACGATCAGCTTCGGTAAGTGTTGGATGAGTTGCTCAAACAGTACAAACTAATTCCTGAATTTCGATTGAGCGAAGAACAATGGGACGTATTTCTGCCTAATGGAACTATGTGCATTAAGACACGAGCCTTGAGACCCATAAGAATATATGCATGACAAGGCTCACGACATAATGCACATAGTTCCGTTTGGCAGAAATACGTCTAGTTGTATTTCATTCTCCTCTTCGTGTGCTGCGCAGATTTAGATTCGCTTATACTTGACACCGTCTTGAGATGGCGCGCAGTCAAAACTTTGAACATTTCAGGTATCAAACTTTTGTCGTAATAAACCAGAAATAACCTCTGCTCAGCGTCCTTAACTTTATTTTCTCCCTATTCTTTTATACTATTTCTCTTTCTTCTGCGTACCATCGAGGTTTTAGTCGAAAATTGATTTCCTTTCCAAGAGCGTACTCGAATGGCTATACTTTCTCCCCTCGTTGTAGCCAAAAGACAAACTTACCAGACTTCCACCGCATAATCAATTGTTTGTACCTCTCTTAAGTACTCTCAAATAGCGGGTTGTTAGCCATTTTAATTATTTTGATACTTGAACCTGGCAGCACGGGAGGGTTTTCTTTTTCTCTTTCCATTTTAATGTCAGCAAACGGAGAGAGTAAGTTTCTAAGTCGATCTATCGTCCAATCTTCTTAAAATCTTAAGATTTTGTTGGACTTGCTAATGAGGTTTTCGACTTAGCCAATTTGGACCAAGTGAGAGCTCTCCCACAACACTGCTGCGTTTCAACCTTTCTCCACGTAAACTCATTATGCTCCTCGTTGAATTATCTTTACCGAGGCCTGATTAACAGTGTGTCCTTAATTCATCGAAATCCGTGAGGGAACAAAAATTGTGAAAAAAATTTTCATTTTGCCGAAGGGACATGTCAATCCCTCATTTCTTGTGTTCTCTTCCTCACTGAAAAAAAAGAATCTTAAATTTGCCGCCAAGAAGTATTTCTTATTAAATCAAGAATTTTTCTGGTTGATATAAGCTACTTTTTTCCTTAACCCGAACATTATTTTTCTTGTATCAAGAAAAAGTCAGCTTAAAGCAAGATAAAAAAAATTCTTGGTGGCAAATTCAAGAATCATCATGCTTGATCCAAGCTACTTTTTTTTTTTCAGTGCCAAAAAGCAAGCGTTCTTTTGTAAAAAGGAAACTTCTCAGTTCCAACAAAAAGAAGGAAAGGGGAGGGGGCAATTAAAATTATGAGAAGAAAAATTTTAACGGCGCTTTTTCAATGAACACCAGACTGATCTAAGAATTTTTGTTCGAATCCTACATGCATAAGGTGTAGACTGTCTAAAGCAGCCAAGAGGTGAAGCCCAGCATATTCTCCTTCAATTCTCAATTATAGAGTTGATAGCCAGTATTTTTTTAAATCCTTCCATTTTTCGCCGCTGATAGTCCGTGTTCGAGGAAGAGGCGCTCTCAGTGCCCAGTTTTTAATGTAGTGTGGCCAGCAGCTACTCTGCTCTCGTCAAAAAGTTAAGTAAAATGAGGATTTACTTACTCACGCCGCGCCGCAGGGTTCCTTACTACGCTTCCCTCATCGTTGTCGGAGGGAAAACAACATTATTTCATTAAATAGAAAAGCTACATAATATTTACCTTCAGCAGCGGATTCCTCCTCCGCCCTCTCTTTTCTCTTCCGGCTTCGTTCGCTTTCCCCGTTTGTTCTTCATTTTCTTCTGTTTTTTTTTTTCTTCTATGGTCGGCCGAGACATCATGTTCCGATCCTGTTCAGGCGCTGGCGAGGTGCCCATAATCATACGTATACGAACTTCTGCCATGCTCCTTTTTGCACCTGTGAGAAAGCTCTCATTTAAGAGCGGCATTCTCTCCTGTGGGGTCTTCGAGTCTTTTTTGTCTCTTTCTCTTTCTCTTTCAAATCGTGCACAGCCATTGAAGTTGATCTGATAGCCAAAACCAGTGATTTTTATTCCCTGAATGAAGGAAGTTTTTGCACGAACACCCGTCGCATTACGAACTTAAAATTCCTCCCGAACTTGCAGGATATACTTCTGAAAATGAGGGATGCATACCAGAACGATGCCTGTTAGCGGGTCAATTATTGGAATTAATAGACAAAGCTATAGACAAGGGAGACAAAAGAGGTATGGAAGGATCCCATTGGTGGAAGCGGGTGGTTGCAATGGACAAAGGAGGTAAGTAACAGACTAACAAACGGCAACCCACGAGAGACCCTACAGTTCATCCATTATTTCCCCCATTATTATATAACTATCGCCCGTTTCAACCAATAGGATTGCTCCATACTCCCTATGTCTTCTTTGTCTATCGCTTTGTCTATCAATTTTAAGAATCAGCCTGCGGGCAGTATTTTTCCAGTATTTGTGTCAGAAGCTTTCTTTCAAGAAGATCAAAAGGTTAAGAATTTCTCACCTCCGTAATTTGAATTTGATTTCTTACTCCTCTACGCGAAACTGCCGCCCAGGAGACTTGTCACAGAGAAATTATCTTCGAAATAACGCTGTATTTTTCTCGATGTAGGGCAAAACAGCACGCTCGCGTTTAAAGCGTCGTATCCCCAGGGATAGATACGTTAATGCCAAGTTATTCTACGAGAGCTCAGAGGACGGAAGCTCCTTCTCTAACTATAATTGCCAGCCACCTCGCACCAGTAGCAAGTCACCTATTGGTAGGCTAATTGCTAATTTCATTTTTGAAACGCACAAAGAATCTACTCGTAATAAATCCGATTTAGTCACTAAACTCAAACAATCACGATACTTCTCCTGTCAAAAGCATATCTGTATTAGTCAAGGCCTGATTAAGGGGGTGGCCACATGGGCCGCGGCCCATGGCGGCAAATCTATAGGGGGCAGCAAATTTTGCAAAATGTTTAAATGTAGGTATATATAAAAATTCGGATTTAGAAAAAAAATTATAAACGAGAAAATGCGACAAAATCTCTAATTTTCCGAGAGTAAAGTAATTTCTACTTTTGTCCTCTTTCAGTGATATAAGAGGCAGCACCTTTAATAAGTCGAGTTAAGAGAGAAACCAAACACGCAATTTGGCCTGGGACGGCGCGACTTACCTAGAGAGAAATGATGACGAGGACTTGAGATGAAAAGGAGAAGCCCTCGGCGCGGCGATCGGCATGTAACACATATTAGCGCCTACAAGACTGCACGAATACTTCACGCATTGCATTAAACACAGTGCGGTCATTGCGGACAGCGTAAAACGGATAGCGCCTACAAGAATGCATGAATACCTCACGCATTGCGGCAATCAGAGTGCGATCAGCGTGAGATAGGGAGCGCCTACTAGACTGCGTGAATACTTCACGCATTGCGTCAAACACAGTCCGTTCTGCGAGGCGCGGCGGCGGTAGTTAAAATCATTAATCCACATTTATGTTTGTTCTCTCATAATTTTTTCGTTCATTTCTTATGAATGGAAGGCCTTGTCCACATAGAGATAGGTTTACGAAACTTAACTTTCGCGCAAAGTTCCGTGAATTTTTGCCAGTAGTGTTGACAGGTCTTTCCCAAAAAATGTGTTCAACACCAGTAAACGCGTCTTATGCACCCCTCCCTCGCTGGCACGTTCATTTGACGGTTTTCATTGATGTTTCAAAACGAATGAGAAGAGGGCGGCAAAATACTAGCCGCCCATGGGCGGCAAGTAGGTAAATCCGGCCCTGGTATTAGTTCCATCTTTTTAAAAGTTTTTTTTTCGGGTAAATTTTCAAAAATATTAATAAGCGTCACCTTTTTACACTGTGGATTAATAACTTCTCACTCAAATCCTTGTTCCCCTGCGGAAGAATGTAATTACATTTCAATGCTGCCAAATTTCTCCTCTCTAATTGCATTTTTATCAGGAGAATCCTATTGGCATTTCTAACTAAAAATGTCACCGATTTTTCCTCTGATCTCATGCAAAAATCAGAAAAATGTTGTTCGAAAATTACACAGGTACAGTCCTGCGAAAAATTGTATTGCTTGAGTCAATTTTGCAACCACGGAATGGAGTTACGTTCTTTCGCCCAGGATACGACGATTTTATTTCTCGATAAAAAATAAATCAATAAATAAAAAAAATAATCGATACGTTTGAGTATTAATTAACTTGTGAGTCTTGATTAATAAAGTGCCCAATGAAAGGAGAAAATTGTAAACTTAAGTATAAGTTTAGACTGCCATATTAAAATTTAAAATGATTAAATTTATTACAGTTTTGAAAATTATTAGTTTGAGCTAACTTAAAATTTAAACACTAATTTCACTAGTACTACTATACTAGTAATTTTCATTATTAAGCGCTCGAAGTTCGTTCAATATTTTTGCCCATAAATGAGTATGTTCCTGTTTTACATTAATATTTTTTCAGGCTATCGTAAATGTCAAGATGTATCAGCGCACTATATATTTACGTAACGAACATTAATGCTCCGTAATTTCTCGCGCGTCATTTGTATGTTTCACACTGGATTGGAAACGAAATATTAGCCGTTAATGGTGGATTTTTTCCTCTCACGACGCCCTCGCATCCCCGAGCACCAATGCCAGCGTGCTGAGGAAAAACGACGTATGAACATTCGACAGTTGCCAAATTTCCCCGGTTAAAACATATATTTCCGAGGAAAGTTGTGCATATTTTCCCTAGAAATTCTCGGATATTTTAGATTAAATCGCGAACAAAATTATCCGAAAATTTTGAAGAAAATAATCACGATTTTTGGGGTAAATTCGAGTTTTATCGAAGGAAATATGGCAACGTCTAAAGGCTCATACGGCGTTCTTCCCTAGCGCGGCAGAATGGGAACTCGCTCAAATTGAGAATCTGTTTGAATAGTGACTGGGAGCGCGACCCCCCGATGCCGGTTTTCCGGGCGAGCCGCCGGTTTTCCGGGCGAGCCGCCGGTTTTCCGCGGGCGGAAGTGGGGAACGGGCGGCCGCTTCCGTCGAGCTGGAAGCCGGGCGAGGAAAGAGACTTTTGAATAATGAAAGGACCCAGATGTTTGGTTTTCAACGAGCAACAGCTCACTGGCTCGAGCTCGCGTCTAAATCAACCCGAAGAAAAGGCGTTTCGCGACGGGAAAAAGAAAAAAAGGAGAGGTGAAAGGCCGCGGGAGGGGCGGCGGGGGGCTTTTAAGGCACTTCAGCCCCCGCACAGTGATGCGGTTCGCAGCGCCGAGCGGAGGAATTTAAATTACTCCCGTTTTTTTGACGGAGTTGATGGCGGGTTTTCATTGCGTACTTATTAAAATGTTTCGCGCTTTCGTTATGTAGAATTTCGGCAGTACATTTATCTAGAGTCCCTTTATACTGAGAGTCAAGACAACACCCCCTCATGGAGTCACAAACGGGAATAAAGATTACAGAAATTGAACGTTTTTCGTAATCTTCGATCGGCCCATTCTCAAATTCGTTTCTCCGTTCCTTCTCTCATTCCGTTTGTTCCTTGCCGAACCCGTAAGTCCCTGGTCCATTCCAGATTATAATCTTTGCAATCGGTGAAAATGTAATCTTTATTCCCGTTCGTGACACTATGCAGGCCTAAAATACGGGAACCAATCAGAAATGGATTCACATTGTCTTCACTCTCGGTATGAAGGGACTCAACATTTACCCTGATTCGTACTATAAGTCCAGTACATTTTCACATGAAAACCGTTTTCTTGGTGGTTTTTCTTTGTGGTTATGAAATACTTGTTGCGTCAATAAATAAGCACCCTACCATCCTTCTTTGTAGACTTCTATCTCAAGAAGTTGAAACTCACACACACAAGCTAGAAAACCGGTGAGGTTCGATACATGTAGCGATGCTCTTTAAGTATGTCGTAGTGTACGCTTCGGTCATCGTATACTTCGATTTTGTTGTCGTTGTTTCAAAGTAATGTGTATATCTTATTTCATAATATTTCTTTTTGTTGAAAAAAATGAGCACTAATCTGGGTGGAAGAAACCCATCTTGCCCTCCAGCGTGTACGTTCTCTGAACAAAGTTTCATTAGTTCAGTAGCTCTTCCAAATTACTTGAATGTCAATTTTAAAAAAAAGAAAAAGAAGGGGGGAAAAACAAAGAAACCACCAAGCAGAGAATTTTCCCGTCCAGATCGGCTCAAAACTCGATCCACCGAGCCACATTTCAGCCGGAGCTTGTAGCATGTAGCATTCGTATACACACGTATAAATGGCTGTATTAAATGTTGATTTATGTGATTCGTCTCCTCTCTATTTGTACGGCCCTGCATTTGTGTATAGCTCTCCCTCCGCGCGCCCCCGCCGCCCCGTTGTGTCGAGAGTGTAATATGCGCCTGGCACGGTATGCGACCCGCCACGCGAAGTCAACCCCCTCCCCCCTCCCTGGAATTCGATTCGAACGCGCCAACTTTTTTCAACACTTTTTAATTGGGAGCCGAGAAAAAAGCGGCATGTCAAGATGTCAAAATGCGATTGCCTCCTCCGCGAGATTCCAATTCTGATTTTCGTATGAAAGAACCGCAAGGCGCTGCGTTTTCAAAGTTCGATGGGAAATAAAATTGGAAAGGATTCTCTTTTTTTTTCAATTCCGATCGAAAAGGCACAATTTTTTCCTTGTGTGACATTTTTGATGGGAGGAAAACTTTTGTAAGCTGTCGGATTGGGATGGAGGATTTCCTCGGTAAATGCAGCACTCCTAAACGATAAATAGTGTCAGTAATGTCTGATAGATTATTTCTCTATTAAGGAGGTAACAGTTTCTACATTTAGAATAAGTAGCAGCCATGGATTCATCAAATGATTCTTTTTTTGCTCTTTTCTTATATCATCGAACTGATTCAATGCATGCATGTGCATGCTGCCCGAAGAGTCGGTTTTGCAAACCAGGCTCTGAAATGAAATGAATAATCGTCTAAATCTAGCTTTAAACACCCTCAGTATATTCTCGGCAGCTATAGAATAAGCTCGTCAGTTCCATAACGACCAAATAACGTCGCTCCTTTGACATTAGGGTGTATCTAGATTTCTACGTGAGTCCTGTGCTCCGGATAACTTTTTCTTTCTGGGGCTGAAATTTAAATCTAGGCACCTAACGTAACCTTACGTCAGAGGAGCGACGATAATGCCCGCCTTCGCTTACGTCATGAAATTCTAACCTCTCCGATGACTCATTTTTTTAATATCAAGCCATAGTGATCTGCATTTCTGTTACGGGAAGATGCACTCAGGAAACAATATTGTGAAGTAGAATGGAGATCAACTAAAATGATTAGATGGTTAGGTGCGATGTAGAACTTTCGATTAGCGTTATCGATTCTTTATCTAACGTAACCTTCAGATTTTCAGATCACTCGAACGTAACCGTCTTGACCATCGACTTTGGTGAAGGGCGCCTAGTTCGTCTCGGAGAACGAAGCAGCTGTGCTGTGAGGATACTGCCGTTCGTTTTTCCTCTGATCAGTCGCGTGTATCACAGAATCGTGTTTTGATAGTCGCAGTTAATGGATCATCAATAACATGATCAGATTATTCGAAGAGCCACTTATTAGTTTTGTCCAACGTAACGGATATATCGACCTTCGAAAAAACCGGTGTATGACAAGATGACATCATTCACCGAGGACAGTGGATAGTCCACCGCAGTGCGTGCAATGCTTTCTTCCTTTTTTGTTTGGAGAGCGTTGCCCGTTGAGCAAGCATTGCAAATGTTTGCATCTTTGATTGATGCGTACAAGAAACCTTGGTATACACTAACGCGGTGGCTGATATCACCGCCGTGCTTCTCGAAGGGCATATCTCCACCAGTATTGAACTTAGAAACTAGGCGTTGGACCGAATCGTATTATTTAAGCGTTAAACATCAGCAACCTATTGTTGAAATTTAAAGATAACGCTATAGATAAAAAATACATAGGAAGTGAGTATGGCACGATCCTATTGGTTGAAATGGGTGGTTCTTATCGACCAAGAGGGTAAATGATGGACTAACCATAGGGACATAGAAGTCATAGGGACATAGAAGTCATAGGGACATTGAAGACATGGGGAGTATAGAGCGAATCTATTAGTTAAAATGGGTGGTTCTTTTAGGTTAAGGGGGTGAATAATGGACTAACCGATGGGTCTTTCGTGAGTGACCGTTAGTTAGTCTATTACCTACCTCGTTTGCCTCCTTTGTCCATTGAAACCACCCGCTTACACCAATAGGCTACCTGTATATACCTTTTGTCCTCTTTGTCTATAGCTTTGTCTATCAATTTAACAATCGGCCCGCAAGAGACATTGCTACAATAACGTAGACAACTGATCCTCTCATTTTATCGATAACAAGTGGGCGAGACGGTTTCTTCATTCTAATCGGTTCAAAGATATCCTCGGTTACTCTAATCCGAGCTCACAATTTGGTGGTGGCGGAATGATGAGCGGGATAGGGGGTGAGAGGAGTACAATCCTTGAAATTTCAGTCTTGTCAATTAAGCTCACTGTCGCTTCAGAGCAGAGCTACATTCCGCTCTACGTCCCCCTTTCCACCCCCGGCGCGCTGCCACCCCCGCGAAAGCAGGTACTGCTACATGTACCCCTACGCTCTCCCATTGTATTTAGAGTGCGGTTTGATTTGCTCCAATTAGCGGCGCAGGTGAAGCGGGGTGCGGCGCGGGGCACGGATGTCAAGTGGGGTTGAAAAATTGGCGCTCATCCCCATCGTATCGGTGCCTGCATGAGCGCCTGTATAGGGATTGAATATTGACTTTTCAAACCTTTTACTGCAAAATTGTGTCGCTATCTCATTGATAGGCAAGTTTTAGGTAGTGTTCTAAACTCACGGGCGCTAACGCGCTAAAAACGCCTAAAAAGCGGGGATGGCTTCTAAAAATGGAGGCTCTGTGCCAACGTGGCCCCTTAAAATTGCCCCCACTCCCCCCCCCAAAAAAAAAAAGAATCCTGATTTTTCGAAAATTCGACGAAAGGTGTTTCATATTTTCCCCTGGGGTGTCCATTATCGGTGACCTTTACCTTTATCTTAATAATTTTAATGAGAAGTCAAATGAATAAGAGGAAAAAATATATTCTGTTCGAATCGAAAAAGCTCTGAACTTTTAGTATTACTAATAAAGTTTTTTCATTCATTCTCACTTTAGTTCTTAGCCTTTTGTCCTCTCCATGTTACAGTTGCATAACTAAAACATCTTGCTTCTAACTTTTCACTAAATGATCAAAAACCAAGTCAAATACTTCCTCTACAAGTGAAACGTTGTGACAATTATTGTTATATAATAAATCATTCTGAATAATTTGTGTTTTTTAAGTTGGCTGCTCTTTCGGGCACTAAAAACTCCACGACCTAACCTCCAAATTATTGGTTTGTCTTTAGTTTCCCCGCGCAGGCACTCAAGCGCGAACTTAATATTTTTCAGGAAAAATCACGGACGATTTCGACAACGTCGTTCGGGGTCGGAGACGGGCTGATATTTGGGATGCTCGGAACATTTCGTTCTGACGAGAGGTTGAAGGGGTGAGTTCGAGCGCCGCAACCCCCCCTGGTCGGAGGGGGAGGGGGTTTGTTTGCGCTTCCACTCGTGCTCTCGTGTGTGAGGGTGTGTTTTCTCTGTTCGGTGTGCTACCGTGCTGAGAAAAAACGCCGTATGAGCCTTCAGGCGTTGCCAGATTTTCTTCGACAAATCGTGAATTTTCGGAAAAATTTGATTATATTTTTCTTTTGATTTTTCAGAGAATTGTTTCCGTAATTTGATTTAAAGTGTCTGAATATTCCGAAGAAAAATTTTCATTAACGTCTTCAAATTGAATATATTCTGAGAGGCAATTTGGCAACATTCGAATACTCATACGGCGTTTTTACTTATCATGGCAGTGTGCGTGCCGCGAGGTGTGCACGCGTTTAGTCGGCTCTGGCGAACACAGCGAGTTAACGAGACGAGCAGTGCCGAGCCCAGCCTGATGATGCATTGGAACACTGCTGTGCTTAGGGGAAATGCCGAATGAGCATTCGAGCGTTGCCAAATTTCCTCTCGGAAAATATTTATTTTTGGAGAAAATTATGAATATATTTCCTCGCGACTTTCTGACAAGGTATAGATCGAATTACGAACATAATTAACTGAAAAATCGGAAGAAAAATGTAAACAAATTTTCCTTAAGATTAGGGATTTGTCGAATGCTATTCGGCAACGTCTGAAGGTGCGTACGGCGTTTTTCTTTACCAAGGTAGAACAGTCATCGGTGAGCAAGAGTCAACAAGTCGACGTCTCGAGAGGGTAGAACAGTTCTACTAGAACTGGGAAATCGATGCTCTCTCGCCGAAAAAAGGTACTTTTTTAGGGGAGGAATGTCCCGAAGTCAGAGGATCAACAAGGTGATTTGTATAATCGCGCAGTTACAGGCATGGTATTTGGCGCTCTGGAAAACTTGGAAAGTCAGGGGCTTATGAGTGTCTATACCGTCAGTAAAAATTGGAAAATATCAGGAAATTCTAAGAGCTTCAAGCACCCTTAAACATTTGATTCATTTCATTAAATATGTTGGTTTTTTATATCAGTCAAGTGTCAAATTATTTGCGCGAAAAATCGGGAAATCTCTTCTGAAATATCAGGAAAATCCAAAATTAAATTTTAGCAGACACCCTGTTATGCCAACCTGGAAAAGTCAGGGAAAATGGCGAATTTCACGAGCAGCGTTTAGAAGAAGTAAGTGCAATTAGAAAGAAAAAAATTCAAGTGGAAATCGTATTCGAATGTCAGCGTAAAACATAAAAACTAACACTAAAGGGAAAGTCAGGGAATCGTAATATTAAGAAATCATACGAAATCGGCGAATAGAATGATGTAGAAGATAATCTCTTGAAAAGTTAGGAATAACCTGGAAAATGCAGATTTACTGAAGCGTTAGGCCAGACGGTAACTTGGAATGCATGATGATTATGATTGATTGGCCTTTTGGACAGCATCCAGGGTATCCAGTCCGGTCATGCATTATTCTGTCGTGCTAAGGAAAAGCGTTGTATGGGTTTTCGAACTTCACCGAACTATTTTCTCCGGTACAATTGTATTTTTGAGGAAAATTACGAATATTTTTCCTTGAAATTTCCAGATACTTCACTTGAAATTGCGAACAAAACTCATTAAAACGTTATAAGAAAGGTATTGAGAAGTTTTCCTGTGAATTCGTATTTTTTCGGAGGATGCCCTTTTTGTTTTAGTTCGTTTCTTACAATGGATATTGTGAATCAGTTTGAAATATGTTGCAATTGCGAGTTTTTTTACCTTATTTTTTTGTTTTCTTTGTTTTAGGTAAGTTCCTGACGTCAAGTTTGAAGTGTCATGATCTATCGTGAGTCAACATTTTACCTATTTCGCTCTCCATCGAATCGACCAAGGATATGTCACGGAGAGGTATAAATCACCAAAAGGTGCAAAGTGTACTGACGGATTCAGAAAGTTGCTAAAATTGGGTCCTCTGCATATAAGCATTTTGCAAAGAATTGATTTTTTGAATGGCCAGGTGATGTGGAGGGGTGGCGGTAAAAAAAACTGCCCAAGAAGCTTACGCAATACTTGAACGGCTCCTTACGTAGACCGTGAATTTTGGTCCATAAAATTGAAAACGTCGTTCACCAAGTGGCAGGATTTTTAATGATAACAGCATTGAATTGTCCATGAGTTTCTCAAAAAAATTGGCATGTTTATGTCTGAATCTTAAAGGCCTGGCATTGCTGTCAGCGCGTAAGATTTAGTGCGTCTAGTTCTGAAACAGGCTCTCGCAGAGATGCGAGTTGCTTCGAGTGGTTCTGAAGAATGGCATTATTCATCGCCTTCAACGTAAGGGTATAAATCAAGCCATCAAAGCAAAAATTCACCCGCATTCTCGCATTTTTAGTGAAAAAAAAATAAATAACTGAGTAAAACTTACATTTTTTGGTCGCAGTAATTAATTTGTCTGTGCTTATAGCTCAAGAATTCGTCTCTTCTGCGAAAGGACGAACTTAAACACCTCTATCATGATTTGACTTTCCCAATAACTTGGGCTAATTAATTCTGGCCATTCCGAAAGATTTTACGATTTTTCGAGTGTGGCCGTCGACTCTTCTTCATTATCACACGGTTGGAGTCCAGATCAACCTTTTCACTGTCGTTTTTCGAACGTCTGTTATACTACCACGCTAAAAAAAACGCCGAGTGAATTTGAATGTTGTCAAATTTCTTTCATTAATATATTTTTTATTTTTGAGAAAAGTTATGAAACTTTTTGTCTGGCGTTTTCAGATACGATGGATTAAATTGCGAATACTCTTTTGTAAAGGTTCAAGGGAGAAGGTATTAATAAGTCTTCACAACAGCGCGTGAGGAAACTTTTTCGATGAAAACTTTTATTCATTCACTCATGTATTTATTTGTTTTTTTATTTATTTAATTTTAATATTTTTTTTGAAGACTTGAAAAAAAACACGAACAACGCGCTGATAATTGAAATTTTTTGGCTCACCGCGTTTTTTCGAACTCAAAATGTGAAGGTTTTCCAAAAAATGAATCAGAAAATCTGAGGCTGAGATTCTAACTATTGATTTTCTCACAGAAGAACTTTTTGCATCCAGTACTCCATGAGTCGTAACCGATAAATATGGTAAAATATTAAGGATTTTCGTCAGAGGTGTCGTCAGCTAAGTTGACGGTTGTTTACTTTCGGTTTGCAAGCGCCAACGACGAATTTGGGCCTCTGAACAAAGCGGCGTTCGCTACTATCCACATTGCAAACATCAGTCTCATGATCGTATCGTAAAAAAACTACTTATCAGTTATGATTTGCGACTTTTTTGTGGTTGTAATTTCTGTGTGGCTAAAAATTAAAGTGTTACAAGGTTTGAAAGTATTAAAAACTTATCTAAGCTTGTTTTCCTGCTTCTGAGAGAGCCAGATGTTCTTATGTGGATGGTAGTGACGCGAAAACGCCTGCAAACCGAAAGTAAACAACCGTCAACTTAGCTGACGACACCTCTAAGGGCCTAAAATCCCTAGGAACGTTAACCGGAATGTGATCCTATGCTTCGTAGTCTGAACTCACGCCGCCGCTGCCCATAATTTTGTGGAAAGAGATGGTACATTTTTTTCCGTCGGGCCTCCAGAAAAAGTGCTCGTGATGCCTTCCAAACCGGCAAACAGCTCCATTGGTCAAATAGCGACTCGCGGTTCACACATAAGCAAAGATTTCCCATCCGATATGCTTCATTGCCCGATCAGCCGTACAAGGTCTCGGCTCATATTCATTTTTTATTCTTTTTTCCGAGCCGACCGGTATCAGCGAGCAGCGTTGCGTAAAATTCTCGTGATTTTCTTCTTTTTCTTCTCGCTCCTCGACTTGTCCTTCCTGCCGGCACATTTTCAATGCTCTGTATTAATACCCTTATTGTAATTATTCACCCGCGTGTCATATTGTTTTTCTCAGATTTTATGACGACTTCAATTTTACGGAGACTCCTCCCAAATTCTTCGCTTTAGAAAGACCTGAAAAAGCTCATTATTCCAAATCTCTCGAACTCGGATGAAATTCCTTTTATGATCGTGTTTCACGCGTCCGAAATTACATAAAGCCAAAGGTCATGAGGAAAAGTGATTCCACGTGTTGTTATGGTGGATGATGCACCCGAACTCTGCCGTGCTAAGGAAGAACGCCGTATTAACCGCCAGACGTTGCCAAATATCCTTTAATAAAATATGAATTTTCAGAGTTAGATAATATTTTTCTTCGAATTCTATTGAGAATTTATTCGTTATGACATCTAAATTATCTGAAAATTGCAGGAGAAAATGTTTGCAACATTCCCGATTGCTCATACGGAGTTTGTCCTTTGCACGGTAGAAATGTTTGTGACATTTGTTGCATTAATGGTTAATGACTCGGATGCGTTCACTCTATTTTTTTAATTTTCCTCTGATCTCGAGTTTGAAATGAATAACAACTGGAGTCTTACAATTTGCAATAAGGAACCACTGTTTCTTTCTCATTTTAGAAAAGATTAGTTGCCAAAACTACCGTGCAAAGGAAGAACGCCGTATGAACTTTCAGAAGTTGCCAAATTTCTCACTATATAAACCTAATTTACTGGGAAAATCGTGCATTTTGTTTCTTAAAATTTTTTCGCAATTTTGTCTAAAATATCTGACAATTTCAATGAAAAATACGCATAATCGTTCTCAAAAATACATGTTTTACCCGGGGCAATTTGGCAACTCTCGAATGTTCATACGACGTTCTTCCACAGCACGGCAGAATAGTTGCCAGTTTTTATAGATGAGCCAGAGAAATTGGTGGTTTCTCAATGCAAAATGTAGGTGTCGTGTAAACAAGCCTCAGTCGTGCTGTGTTTCTGAGATTCCGGGATGCTTTATATTCAGAGAAAAATCCCCCTGTATCAGTCATTTGTGTTACGAATAGATTTGGTTCGGGGTTGCACAATCGTAGCAGCGATCCATGATGGCAGAGGCGCCTTTCTTCATCACTCCGCAATTTTCGTGATCTCGACTGGGATTGCATTTGATGAACGTTCCGCCATTAAGAGTCATCGCGGTAATGGAGGGATCAATTTATTGAACGAGTGAGTGTAAGGACAGTCATTGCAGTTGCTTTAATCGGAGTTTATGCAATTGAGCGTTATCATCAACCAAACTTTGAACTCTCTTGATTATTTAATGTTAATTCATTCGGAGAAGTCAGACCGAAAGTCTAGTTTAGTCAGTTTTATTCGAGGTCAGAATTAGAAAATGACTATCGCCGCACGCTGAGTAAACACTTTGTGTGCTCAACCAAGACAATAGAATATTGGGAAAAAAAACAACTCAACGCCAAGTAAATAGTCTCGGAGGGTCACATCTTTAGTTGCTCTCCTACTGTGGTTTTTTTTCTGTCTAACTTTAAGTCAAAATCAGTGTTTTAAGAGAGTCCTATCGATAATCGCCCGTTTTTTGTTCTTTTTTTTGGAAAAAAGATCAAGACAAGTCGGAACGAAGTAAAATTTCTGGAAAGTAATTTTAGAGTAAATTTATCGCGATTTAAGTCAGTAAACATCAACTTTTGGAGTAAAACAATTAATTACTTCTAAGGAATTGATAAAGATCTAGTTAAAGGATTTATTTTAGTTTTTTACGTATTCTTTTTTGATATTTTTATTTTATGTTTCGCTATGCATTCTATATCGAAGGGTGTTACAGAATTAAACAAAAAAAGCGTTTGAAATATACGAAACATATTTTAACTCGGTAACAATGCTCGTATCAAATTGCAATTTTCGTCCTCACCGATCGCTATCTTTTCGGAACATCAATCTAAAACGAGATTATGAATCTGGAAATCTTTCCAACGCCTCGTCGAGCAATTTCGGCGCTCCTCGTCTCCTGTCGCCTCCCTCGAGCATTCACTGGGGAAAAAAAAACACATTGGATCTAGAGTCCAGACTCTTGAAAACATTGACAAGAAAAAATACTCTTGATCCAATCGGATTTCTGCTTGAATCGAAAGGAAATCCGCTCAAATTAAGAGGCTTGGTTCTTGATTTAAGCTTGAATCCGATTGAATCAAGAGTATTTTTTCTTGTCGATGTTTTTAAGAGTCTGGACTCTAGATACAATGTGTTTTTTTTCCAGTGCGGGGTGCTCTTTCGCCAGAAAACCGAAGGCCCCGTCGGATCCGGGAGCGCGATGGGTGTAGTTGCAGCCGGAGGGTGTGGTCAACGGCGTGACGTGTGACGTCACGTGATCCGTTCCCGGATAATGGTAACGAGCGAACGGATGAACGGATGATTCCCGGTGTTGACCGTTGATTGTCGTCGGTGAATCACCGTGTCATCGTATCGCCGCTAAACGATTGCGACCGTTTCAATCAATCCATTTGACGATTTGAATAGGCGAGTCGCCCTCGGCCAGGAATGACCATTACGCTGTTGTCGGGGTTCCGCGACCGCTCCGGGTCCGTCGCGAGCTTTCGAGGCGCCTTTGACAACTTTTCGAAGCATCTCCCAACTATGTCCCTAACTGTAATTTTAGCGTTGCCGGGTGTGGGCGTAACCTCCCGCGGACCGCTGACTTGACGTGACGCCTCGTCGTCCGGCGAGGCAACGCCGTGCACGTTGCAAGTGAGCTTCACTGATTTATTAGCTGGTATTCCCATTGTCGTGCAGCGACTTTTCTTACTCTGACGCCGCCATTGCCAGGTTTGTCGACCGGGTCGAGGCGACTCCGTTGGCTCCGAGTGGGGATCGCGGTGTTGAGCTTGGCAACCGCGCCTGTGTAAGCGCAGCTAAGAGGCATCTATTGTAAATCCTGTCCTTTAATTTCCTAGCCCAGGATCAATACACCGAGAAGATTTTAACTTAACGGGTCTTAAAGTGAAGGCGAGCCAAAAAAGAAGCAGCTGACCTGTCCTTGAGGTCGATGAAGGAGTTACCCAGGTCTCGCATTTTAGAAGTCGAAGGAAAAATCTGCTCACTGTCTATAGTTTTATGAACTTATATCTTTTTTTAACGTTGAAGTCTTCTGTTTTCTCTCTCTGCACTAAAATAAGTTCTCGCGAGAGATACTTTTTTGGCATCATCGCGTCAAAAAATGAAAATTTTTCCCCGATTCCCGGAATGCATCGTTTGTGTTGAAAAATCTCTCGTCGTGTATTAGATTAAGTACGATACATTCGTTATATTCAGTGTTCTCGTCCTACAAAGTCTCTATTAAAGGATTTAAAATCTCTTAAAAAGAAGATCAATATTCTACCCTGAATTTTGCAAAATATATATGTCGATGGAATGAAACAGACACCAGAATTAAACAGTGGCTTGGCGTGAACTGTGATATATCGATTGTTATGCCATTTAATCCTATGGAAAAGGATCGATAAACGGGGTGTTCGCAGCGGACACCTTAATAATCGATTCTTTACCATAGGTTTAAATGGCATAAACATCTATATATCGCAATTCACGCTTGCTACCGAAATTAAAATTCCCACGGTGTAGGGAAAATTATTAGCAATTGGTCTGGTCTCGGATTGATAGTGTAAAAGTAAAGTGTGCAATATTCCGCCTCAGCAACGTTTTCAACTTTTCTTGTCTATCTTTTTTGCTGTTGTTGTTGTAAATGTTGTTATGCGTCTCGAAGAAAGAGTTCATACCTTCAGGTCATATCATGTACATTTTCATTGATAGGATGACCAGTTCATCAAGTGAAAGTGCCTTTTTAAACGATCTCAGTAAATTTTGAAACTTAATTTTATCAGTTGGTCCGGTAAAATAGAATCAAATATACTCCGTTAAATTGAAGATTTTCAGCCTACTGCGTAATTTTAGAGCGCGGTCAAAGAATTTCCTCAAATCCAATAATTTTTAGTAGACCTCGGTGCGGCACCGTGGTTCACTTTTTCAGACTTTCTATGTTTCTTTAAGCCGCATCAATTCGACACCCTTTTTTGATTGCTTTATTTTATATTTTTTCAATTTTCTCGTATGTGTTCTAACTGGGAGATCAAGCTGTAGATCGATTTTTAAACAGATTCAGCACGTGAACGAAGCTTATGAGATACGTGGTGCTGAAATGAGGATGACGCCAAACACGAATGATTGAATGGTCTCCCGCTGGAAAAGTGATTTAAATTCAATTCGTGACCAAAGCGTAATAGCTGGCTTGTGTTGTTGCGAAGAGTTCCTTCACAATGAAGCTCCGCAGGGTCGAGGCGAGGACCCAGAAATCGGCCTCCACCGTATACCGTGGGCAGAGGATATCTATTAACAAACAGCCGCAGTTTTTTGTACCTATGACACGCTCTAATTTCTATTTTGTGTATTGACCTTAAGACCCTGGAAAAATTAATCTGTGAAAAAATCTCTCTGTATCGTAAAACAACTTAAAGCAGAAGACGTTAAAAGAATAGAGCTGTTTAAATTTTCCCTTCAAGCGCCAGTTTGGTTAGCCGATATTGCAGGGTGTTTAGCGACCGGTAAATGTCAGGGAATTTTTGTTTTGTGTTGGAGAAATCAGGGAAAACGTCAGGGAATGTGCTAAAATTCGGCATGTCTGAGAATTTTATTTTGCAAGTGATTTTCGTGTCAGGGAAATCGAAAAACACGAATTTTTCGGAAAATGTTTCGTGAATTTTACTCACACGGTGATTTCTTTTCTACCAGAATTTCTGCTAATGTCTTTTGAATTGTAAAAATCAGGCAAAAATAACTCGCTTGAGTTTGGACATCATATATTTTGATGTATGTATTACATTCCTAAAACATGAAAAAATTCTTACTTACATGTAATCAGTTCATCCGTGTCTAAAAACTATAAGGAAATTTCCTTTTTGTCAGGGGAATGTCAGGGAGTTATCTTTTCCGTCCGTTGGGGGATTTGAAGTTTTTCCTGGTTTTTTGGCCGTTTTTGTCCGGGGACTCAGGGAAATTTATTTTTGGAAATTGCTCGACATCCTGGAAGACGTCATAAGAATGGAGGTATTTAATTTTTTCTTTAAGCATCAGTTTGGTAAGCCGACAGTGCGAAGTATCCATAAAACTTTCGGTCTGATTGTGTTATTTCTGCCGTAGGTTAGACCCCCGTTGATTTTCGATCCATCCGCAAGTCGAGCAGCTCTCGAAAGCCACTCCGGTTTTCCGCAACCGTCAGATCTAAGGAATCATCGCAACATCCCATGATTATGCCATCTGGTTCTGAGCATAATCTTTGAGATCTGACAACGCCGTCGCATATCCACTTATTTCAGCACTTGTCTATTTTCTCTTGGTACCCCTAGCTGTGCCCTTGATGTCTATTTATCGAGGCATGCAGAATGCGGATCGATTTAAACGAGTTCAGCTCGATATGTCGCACAGTTCAGAAAACAGTAACTTCGAGGGCAAACATCCCGCGTCTCTTGGAAAAGAAAATTATCTCAACGAATCGCAAATTTCATCAAATTCCTACTTAAAGTTCATTGTATGCTGGGTTATTACACGCTATCAAGTAACCTAGGCTCGTCAAACATGTTCTTGGCAAACAGATCGTTCGGTAAACACCTAACTCAAATCTTCTGCTCGTATCGGTTTATTTTGACCGACGATTGTTTCTCCTTGCAATGTGGCTTCAGCGAAGGGCCTAATTTTTCACCAAATCCACTTTACCCACGAAGTCTCTCTGAGCACAAGTCAATCCATCGAATCAGACATCCCATCGATTGGAAAGAATAGGAACTTAAAAGGTGGAAAAAGAGAAAAAGGCCGATGTCTGTTCTCTCGTTCGCTTATCTCGATCACCAATTTTACATTAAAGAACGACATTCAAAGTTTTTACTGATGAAGATATTTTCGCTAATAATGAAGGCTGGATGCATATTTTTAACATCATGTACATTGTCCCCTCAAATGAACTTTTGCTATTTTTAGAACTTTCCCCGATGGACAAATCAAAATTGGTTATTTTGACGAAATAACGAAGACGTAATAGTGAACGTTTTCCCCTACGGCGGTGTAAAAACGGTTTTTGCGTCAAATATAGAATCGTATTGTCTCGCAAGCCTCGATTTGCCCGTAAGTAAAATACTCTCACCGGACTGCTCCCCTTAGAATCTCCTAAAAACTTTATAGTAAAAGTGTCCGTTCTCACACTTTCACCTCGATGCTTTGTTCGTTCTCTTTGGGCCGTGCACAGGTGAAGCCCGATTTTACCGCGTCATGACAAAAAATGCGAATATTTTTTACTTTGATTGGACTTTCGGAGAAACTTTAACATTAGGTACTCAAAGTGCAAGGACTAGAATTTTCAAAGGAACAGAAAAACCCCACACCAGTACTGCCGTGCTCAGGAAGAACACCGTATGCTCATTCGAGAGATGCCAAATTTCCTCCAAGAAAATGTTGGTTTTTGAGGTGCAATACTGCAATGAATTTTTCTCCTGAAATTTCGAGATAGTTTAAATGTAATTACGGATGAAGGTCTGTAAAAAATTGGAGGAAAAACTTCCACAGATCTCCCTGAAAAATTCCTATTTAAACAGAAGAAATTTCGTAACGTCTGATGGCTCATACTGCCGTGCTAAGGAAGAACGCCGTATGAATATTCGAGAGTTGCCAAATTGCCCTTGATGAAACATGTATTTTTGACAACATTCATGCATATTTGTCCTTGAAATTTTCAGATATTTCAGATTAAATCGTGGTTTAAAATTGTCTGAGAATTTTGGAAAAACGTATCCTCAATTTTTCCAGTGAATTCGGTTTTTATCGGAGGAAACATGGCAACATCTTAAGGCTCATACTGCCGTGCTAAGGAAAAACTCCTTATGAACCTTCAGGCGTTGCCAAATTTCCTTTTATAAAACACGGATTTCCTGGTAAGCTTGTAAATATTTTCCTTCCATTTTTTAGATAATTTTGTTCGCAATTTCAGCTGAAGTCCCTAAAAATTTCGAGGAAAAATATCCATAACTTTCCTCAAAAATAAACTTTTTATTGAAGGAAATTTTGCAACTCCCGAGTGTTCATACGGCGTTCTTCCTCAGCACGGCACCATACGGCGTTCTTCAGCACGGTAGAGTAGAACACACCTCGTTGGCTCACGCGACCCGAGCAGTCAAAGCTGGCGAACTCGGTCCGCGGTCGAGGATTCGTTTGAACCTCGTGCTGGGACTGTGATCCTGCGAAAATGACCGTTGTACTTACAACGTTTCTTCGGGACAACTCGCAGCGTTATGCCGCGCGGGGTTGCCGGACCGGGCGTCGCGGCCGTCGTTCCTCACGAGAAAGGGGAGGAATTCCGCACGGCGCGGCAACAGTGCGCGGACGTGGCGAGGAAATGCAAGAGCAAGCGGATCCAAGTTGATGGCCGATGCACGATGGTCAATGGTATGGTAGTGCGCGAGTGCGCGACCACGTTGGTTGGTCGGTTGGTAACCTTGACATTTTATTATGCCGTCAGCCGCGCCGAAGCCACGGAATACGAGTCGGCAACCAATGCAAGAATGTCGATACGCTTTTTCCCCCCCCCCCCTCTTTTTTCGTCTACCGTCTTTTGGGATTCTCGATCGCGATGACCTGATATTACGATTAGAGATACTTGAGAATTTGTCGTATATGAGAGCCCGCGTTTACTATACAGTCGTCGTTTTCGAGGCCCTTTTAGATACCAGTTTTGGTATGATTCTGCGCTGTAATTACCTTTCTTAGGTTGACCTGATATTACGATCAGAGATACTTGAGAATTTGTTGCACGCGAGAGCTCGTTTACTCTACGATACAGTTATCGTTTTTGAGGCCCTTTTTGATACCAATTTTGGTCTGATTCTGCGCTGTAATTACCTTTCTCAGGTAACCAGTGCGTATCTGCTTTTACAATTTCGTTGCGGAAAATTCGCCCTAATGTCAGAGTAGAACTTTTATGTACGCAGTACTTTTTGATTTTCATCATTCCCATTATCGTGGTAACGTTGTAGGGTTTTTGTACCTCGTAGATTGAAAACTCGACCGAAGAGAATTATTCCAAAATACAAGTCGCACGTTATAAACGCATTTTTTGACGGAGGCATTTTAGTTAGTTAGTTGTTAATTTTATCTTCATTTATTTTTTCATCATTTATATTTTCGGGTCTTTTTTTAAAAAAATATCTATTTTCCTGTTTTTTTTTAATATATAGGTATTTTCCTTTTTCCTCTCCTTTATTTCTTCTCTTTTTTCATCCTTTTTGTCCAATCCAACGAGTTTTTCTCCCATTATTTCAATTTTATGGTTCTTGCGCTAATATTTTCGAAATTTTGTGCCCTCCTTCGCCCCTCCGGAAAAAACTTTTTGTGAGTGAGACATACTCAAGGAGAAGAGAGTGGTGATAGACCAAAATCCGATGACCCAAGTATTGATCCGAGAATAAGCTGGCAACCATGCTTAAATGTGAGAGATGAAAGCTAACTACACCACGCTCTCACACTCAAACGATGAACTTAAAGCTCCAGTCATTCTCTGCGCGGTTTGAATTCGGCCTTAACTCCTCGGTTGCCGAAATGTCAGGTTCTGCTGATAGAGCATGGACTTAACGTGCGTTCTCTTAAGGTGAAGGCGAACACCCTAATTGGACGCATTTATGCATAAGTAGTCTATCCATCTACGTAGGATTGTCATGGCGGATTGACTTCCTTTACATAAATAAGTCGAATTCCTGCCTCGATTTCGTTCGATATAGCGGTCCCTCCAGTGCCTCGAAATGAATGCAACATATTAAAAAAATAATCTGACATTAATAAAGTGGAGTTCATTTGTTGAATCTCCTCCTATGCCAGCGTTCCGTGATCGCGTGCGTTTTGCATCGCTATTCTTTCATGAATTGAATATTTTCAAACCAATATTTTACGAATTATTAGGTCTGAATATCCTGAAGGTCTGAAAGTTCTTGGCAACATGTGGAACTGTCACAGGGAGGATCTGGATTTTTTTGACAGTTGTGGAGACCAGTTTTTTGCATTGGCAATCGTTGAAACAACAAAATTCGAGAATGTCAAAGATCAATGAGTGTTTGAGCGATTATTTTCTTATTCTATGTCTCTCTCCTTTCTCAAGTGCGCAAGTTTAAAAAGAGGAACTGTTAGAACTTTCAGGTTTTCATCTTTCTTATCTGCAAGATGCAAATAAATGATACATAATAGTTATACACTCAGCAGCATTGCTATGATATCAATTCCTCACCGTAAAATACAGTACAATTTATTGTACTTACTCTCATTTTCTGTGAAAACTAAGAGATGACGGTTGCTGTGTGGTTTCGGTCGTCATAATCGCAAAATAGAAAATTGCGTGATGCCTTTACTGACGGCAGGACCTCAGAGTTAAAATTTGAACTTTTGGTCCTTATTCTAGCTGCTAATGAAAATCAACGAGCCAGGCGCCTTGAATATTTACGGATGGGCAAAAACCAACAGGCATGCACCTATTCGGAAACCTGGATCCTTGATGCTCACTCAAGACAATAGTGCCTTTCTAGTTCAGACGCTTGACACCGTATCGAATCCTAAATTAGTCTTTATTTTGCATTTAGGAACTACAATTTCTGATACATTTGTAAAATCATCTATCTGATTACGGAATCTAATGGCCCATACGTTCTTCCTTAAGTGACGTGAAAAGGGTAGTTCCTAATTGCAATATGTAGTCTAATTATTATCAAAATAATTAACCTATCGGGATGCCTATTGTCGTCTTGGGGAAGGTTTTAATCCGCAAATTCTAGACAAATTATTGAGCAAGTCGCAGGCTTTGCGTAGCTTTTCATTTTGCAGTTCGTGCTTGACTTCCTTTGTTATTATCTTTGCTGGGTTGGAACTTTTTTGTTCGTCGGTTGATAAGCGGCAACGTCCTGGTGTTGGGAGTCACGCGCTCACGCCTTCGCTGCGTTGCCGTTTAGACGTGACGGCAGTGTGCTTTTTCTATCCATCGCCGCCACTCTAGGCGTGCATCATGAGATCTTGAGCGCGGAGTCGCTCTCCAAAACACTATATCAGCCCCCGCTGTGACTTCCGTTTCCTGGTTATCTCCAAATCGTCCATCAATATTGATTTGTAATCTACGCACCAGAGGAACACGTGGAGTCGTATTTTCATTGATGAAGAGTCAATAATTAATGAATGAAATAGAGGGCACGGAAGATTTTCGGTGTCGATCCAAACTTCGTTAAGGAAGTCAATTTGAATTGTCTTTTTAAATTTCATCGTTAGTACACATCTTCCCAAACTCAAGTCTTCTTTGGAGAGAGGAATCTTAGTAAAAAACGGTTTTTAGGACAATATCACATATCACGAGTAAACCCATCCGTATATCTAAGCATTCAATAATCAATCACGATGTCTAGAAGTCCGAAAGAACTTTGAACAAGAAACCTTTTTAAGTTTTACGCGTCTAAGCTGGTAAAACTTAAGCTGGTCACATCATTGTGCCTTGCGCTTATTCCGATCAGTTCGCCCTCAATATCTCGATAGGCAATATGAGCGGCTTAGGAGCAGTAATAGTTGCTTGTTGTAGTGTGGCCACATATTCGTTTAAAACCCTTACTACTCGCGACTCTCACGACTGATACATTCTGCCGCTAAATGGTACAATGGACTACCTTCATTGGGGGTGTTACATCAGTGAATGGATCACTAGACAAGGGACGAATTTCAGCACTCTGATTTAATGTTTCTAAATTAAAATTTCACGTACAACACGATGCGCACAACGAAAATTACCGATATCAACTCCTTACGAAGATATTTAATGATTCTTGATACGTGAATTCAAACCACCCGCTCATGAAAACTCAATGATCCACGTGATTCACATCGTGCGCTAGACGTTATCATGACAGTCTCTGCTATATAAAAATCTGGTAACCTCAATCTTGACGCTTTGGCTCAGCTGTAGCAAATTGCCTATAGTTTGAACAACACATGGTGGGAAATGAACATTGCTCGATTAAGAAGCTTGCTGAAACTGTTGTTGTGCGCGATTTGACTCACGTAGAGCTTTGAGTTTCTTGTGAGCGGGCAGTTCAAATTCCTCGTAACCAATGTGAAATAAAAACGCTAATATCTTCGTTAGGAGTTGGTTTCAGTAATTTTCGTTGCGCGAGTCGTGTTCTACGTAAAATTTTGGTTAAGAAGCATGTACCAGAATCCTGTAACTCTTACCTTGTCTAGTGGTCCACTGGAAATGCCTGTATTATCCAACAACCCCCACCTTTTTTCTGTGAATGTTAGACAGATCCCAGGGGTCGAATTTTGTCGGTCCTTCCACCGTTTTTAAATATATCTAGTACGAATCTGACTGCGCTCAAGTCCAACTTATCGCTTCTGATTGGCCGGTGGTGCGGTTTGGACTCATCGATGGATGTTGCATTATGCATCTCGGCGTGAAAGCGTCGACGAAATTCGGCTCCAGGGACTGAAACGCAGGCTGGCAGCACGGCCGCGAGCTCGGACTGCGACCGGACGTACGGAGACAAAAGACCCGACGACGCGACGTACACAATGCAATAAACCAACAAGCCAACATCCAGCATCCAGCCGGAGCAGGAGCATCCAGCAGCGTCTAGTTTTCCGCAATCCCGTAATTAAACCGGACGAATCGGAGTGTCACGTGCCCCCGGCCCCCCACGTCCGCCCCCCCTCGGCGCGGCCGACGCGGCGTCTCCTCGACTGGGTTATGAGTTGACGCGACGGCGACGCATCGCTCCGGCAAAAGTGCGGAATCATTCGGCATTAGTTTGATTCCCCCGTCTTCCCCGCCCCCGACTCGGCTACGTTCTTTTTCCCCGTGCGCCATTTCCCTCTTTTATTCTAATGAAAATCGTCGCCGACCTGGAAACCGGGACACGTTCGCAATTGTTTTCACGTGTCGCTACAACGCCGAGAGGAAGTTGTGTATCCCGACTCCGGCTCGAAGTTAACTCTCTGTATCTGGATTTTCGAGGGTTTTGTAGTCGGCCGGGACACGCTCTTTGGTTCTTCCACCTGAGGCCAGATACATGCAGTAGCGGCGTCCTGTGAAAATATCAGTGCCTAAGAGTGCCTAAGTGGGAAAACATACCCAACTCCATCAGCGCATTTTAGCGTACTTTTGAGTTATTAGGGGCAAGACCAAGGTCTAGCATCGGCTCCATTAATTCCAATGCAAATTGTAAACTGGAAAGAAAAAACATTGGATCTAGAGTCCAGACTCTTGAAAACATTGACAAGAAAAAATACTCTTGATTCAATCGGATTTTTGCTTGAATCAAAACGAAATCCGCTTAAATTAAGAGGCTTGGTTCTTGAATTAAGCTAGATTCTGATTGAATCAAGAGTACTTTTCTTGTCGATGTTTTTAATAGTCTAGACTCTAGATTCAGTGTGTTTTTTTTTCCAGTGTAGGGTGTAGACCTTCATATTGGAGGATGATCAGTATGTTCTACACACATAAAAGTGTCATCATTTTACGCTGAAACACTATCGACCTGATTTTTTTCTTCTTTTTTCTCTGCTCTGTTCTGAGGCATTGATACCATCATCGAAGCTCAATGTGAACCAAAGATAAGGAATGTAATGTGTACATAGTACTCACTATTTGCGACTGATTCTTGTATTTGAAGACTCAAAGACACGTTCTTCTTGCAGTTTTTGGAAACTTCTAGCTTTTATCCTGCAAGTTTTTTGAGATTCGCTATCTCCCCCGCGTGAAGGTATCCTGATAGTATGTATTTCTGAAGAGGACGGGTAGAGGTCTTTGATTGCGTTGAGTTGCGTCACGAATGGGAGGAGTAGAGGTACAGAGAAAATGTAAAAAAAAGTTGTATAAATTCAGTGTTACGTAATGAATTATTGACAACCCTCTTTGGTTGTATTCAAACGTATGGCTTCTAGAGGGTATAATGATCCGTTTTTCAAAGTTGATGCAGTGCGGGGATAATTTGGTGGGCGGGTCCGACAGTGCTTAAGTTCCTGTACCATCGTGGTTCTCAATCGAAAGTCCCCACTTTTTTAAAAATCCGCGGCAACCCCGAGTCGAGTGATTGCCCGGAGGAAAGAGTAAATTCCGGACGGAACTCTACCCGCCTCCCTCCCCGTAGTGCGACCGGTGCTTAACACCTTCGAAAAGGGAGGAGGCTCAAATGGAAGCAGGTGGAAGTCTGATGCTCGGATGGGGAGTCCGCGCCGCTCCGCGGCGCGGCCCGCTATTACGGCCATTCAGCCCAATATTCTTGGGGGAAAACTTTCAAACGAGCACAACACAGATATTAAGGGGGGCGGGGGGTAATCTAGAGTGGTCTCACTGCCTGAAACTTTGACGAGCTTTCCACAAATCGAGGGATAATGGCCTCCCCCATGCGGCTCCCGCCTCGCCGCGCCGCTGCCGCTCCGGGCGTCCGGAGTGTGCGGAGTAAGCGGAGTATGCGGACACCGCCGGAGTGCGGGAAATCTCGCGGGAAAACCTGCACGATCTGGAGGCCCCGCGCCTCTGCCAGACGCTCGCTGTTTTAAATCATAGCGAATGAATCGAAAACACGTTCTCGATCCCGCCGCCGGTCGGTGGTTTTACGGCTTCCATCTTCGCCGGCTCGAGTTGCCGCGAGGGGCAGGGCGAGGTGAGGGCAACGATTCGACGAATGAGTGTATTTAAGGTGGATCTATGGCGGGAGCAAGCAAACGTCGGGATATCGAACTAATTTTGCTTCAGAACTGGATTCACTTTAAATTTTCGGCAGGAACCTATATCCATCGCGCCTCGAAGCTCATTTTAGGTGTCCACACAGTTGGAAAAACTAACTAGGTACTAACAGACATTTTCTGTTAATATGGGAATGAACTACTGACCAGGGTGTCTAGCATCAGAAAAAACCAGAAAAACGGAAAATATCAGGAATTTTGATCGATCAGGAAAAAATCAGGAAAATATTAGGAAAATCGGAAAAATTGGACGTTTTATCAGGAATTTTTCTTATGCGAATCTCCACAGCGGAGAAAGTCTGACTGCTTTTTGCCTATCGTACTAGGAGTCGAGAAAAATCAGGAAAATATCAGGAATTTTTTTATAAAATATCAGGAAATATCAGTAAAATGTCAGGATTTTTCAAAATTAAAAAATACTAGACACTCTTCTAACAGACATTTTGTGTTAATATGGGAAGTGGAACACAATTAATTTATTTAAATGGTCGGGAGGTAAACTCGCTTTAAAGTCCTCCGAGTGCAGCCGCAGGATGGCAGTTTCACAGTCGGAAGGGGCATCGGTACTTGGACGATGAACGATACTTTGGAGGGGTAAACAGTTGAAATGCGCCTCTTTGCGAGATGGATACCGTATTTTGTCCTATAAAAGTGAAACCAGTATGCATTTTAAGAAAATATGTTCGATTGTTGATGTTGGTTTACTTCCGGGGTAGATGTATCATAAACATGTATCCGGTCACGAAAACCTAGGCAACCGAAGTTCTTTGGTGGAGTGAATCGAAGATCAACCCTGGCGTGCGGCAATCGTCTTTTTCTAAAGTGTACTATCTCAGGAACACCTCACACCTGCAGCTTCTGCCGAGGACTCACGTAAAACTTTATGCACAAACTATAGGGGAAGTGCAACAACTGTCGAAACTTTCATTATTGAGTGATCATTGATTTATTCTAATGTACGTACCGTGTTATTTGCCGCTGCGCCGAAGTTGTTGCGAGCTTTAATTTAACCCTCGAAGCTTGCTCAACATCTCGCAGAGCATCGATAGGTCAACGTTTGGCCTTTGAAGTAAAATATACCAAACGCTCGGTATTTTTAGAACTGTGAGAGTTCCTCGAAATCTATGTAAATGAAAACTTTGAAACTTTCGACGGTCTGTCTTGATAATTTTTCGAATAGCCTTCACTGTTTTTCTCTAATTTGTCAGACACTCTAACCAACGTCGTTTCGCCGGATGAAGTTTCAAAACTGTTCACTGATCTGCTGTATAATTCAGAATTCTATTAAGTTTCGGTTAACGCTATTCTTTGTCACGCGAATGGCAAATAAAACGTTATTCGTCAGTTCAGCACCCATCAATAAAATGTTATTCTCCGGCACCAGGTGCCGTATTTTACGTATGTAAGGGGCATCGAGGTACCCAACACCCACCAAGTGAAAGAAAAACGTTTTTGGATTTCCTTTTCTGTTTTTAGGGATTAAATCCGAAATAATTTTGGAAAAAATTCCTTGAATTTAAACCATGACAGGACAAAAATATCGATGATCATGGTCACGTCTGAAGTTTGAACTCTACGTAGGTTCACGAAGAAAGAATACAAAGAAACTGAAGAACCAAGGTACGAACCCTTATAATGAATGACCGATTCCCAACAGTAAATTTAAAAAGAGAATGTGTGCTGTTCGGGAGCAATAAAAGCAAATTGCCGCAGTTGGATAATGTTCATTCGTTTTAAGCATAGCATTAGCGGACTATTATTACTCTATTTCCTGGGTCTCGCGCTCATTCTGACCAGTTCGCCTTCAGCAACGCAAGTAGGCAATTTGAGCGGCTTTGGAGCAGTAATAGTTGCTTGCAGCAGTGTGGCCGCGTTCATTTGTGTTTAGCATAGCATTAGTGGGCTACGATCATTCTTCGCTCTGTTTCGTGCTTGTTCCGATGAAGTTACTTTCAATAATTCCTCCGGGCAATTTAAAAGGCTCGGAGTAAAAGTTGCTCGCTGCCTTTTAGCCAAGTTTATATCTACCTAAATTGTCAGTTTTCGTCATTTGCTGGTAGGATCCTTGCTTTCTTGCATATTTGTTTACCCGCTTTAAGAGTTAAAATAATTTATACCTGATAAAATTGAGTTGTCGATAAATTGATCTGTGACGCCTATAGTCCGTTAGGTATCAGGTGATCTATTCATCGATGTATCCATGAATTTTTGTTGGGGGAATCTCATGTGTGAAAAACTGTAACTTTCGTCCTGTGTAAGCCGAAATTTGCTTATTTTGCAATTTTAAAACAATATCTTATTGTAAACCTTCGTAATTTTGCGTGTAAGTGTGTTCATCTCCATGGTGGCCGAGGGTTTTACATTAATATAGAAATCATCACTGGACCCATTTAGATGATCAATTTACTGCTCAAAATCGTCTCAGAAACAAGTGTCGGTCTCTATCAAATAATCAGCCATCCCCTAAAAGCAGCTAACCCTCGAAGCAAGAGCCCCTTCTGTGTTTTTTCCGGAATATTATGCACCCCTTGCAACGTGTTGAAAAATCGATTTTGAAATCCTCTCAGTACAGTTTGTTGAGCTCTTCAAGTGTCCCCTAGGGCCCACTTTGATCCCATCGAAAGTATTCAAAAAGGCACAAAGTTATGGGGAGGATTGTTGTGGAAGGAGTGAAAATCTCACATTTTTTGTCATTCGTATCGCCTACCGAAGCTTTGCTACTCCCGTTAATTTCTTATCACATCTTCCAGCCGATTACATATCGATTGTAAGAACGATTAATTAATGATAAGAAGATTTATGATGATACACACGTATCAGTTCGCTACGTTGTAAATTGACTCCCACATTTGATTTTAATGCAGAAAAAAAGAACTGCTTTTGATTCGTGCAATTTTTTTCCCCAATAATTTTCTTTGGCAGGTTTATTCTGAAATATTGGTAAGTTTTCCTCCTTAAAACGACAATTTTAAATCACTGTAATCGAGGCAGGTACGTGTTTTCCAACCTTTGTCGCACACAGATCCTAATCTAATTATTCTTAAAATCAAACCCTATTGATGTAGTATGAGGCATATCCTTCCCACAATGTTTTTCGAGCGGCTTGTCCCTTTTCTGTAGAATCTGTCCTGCTCATGTAGACAAGATATTTTAGCTCTTAAAATTTTTTTTCTAATTTTCGTGCATCCTTATTTATGATTATAAAACCATTTAAATAGTCTTAATTATTCACAAAGCAGAAGAAAAAAATCTGAAACTACGTATTTTAAAAATTGATCAGGAATCAAAATCAGACAACTACACTCGAAAAAAAAAACACATTGGAGTTAGATTCCAGACTCTTGAAAACATTGACAAGAAAAAATACTCTTGATTCAATCGGATTTTTGTTTGAATCAGAACGAAAGCCGCTTAAATTAAGACGCTTGGTTCTTAATTTAAGCTAGATTCTGATTGAGTCAAGAGTACTTTTTCTTGTCGATGTTTTCAAGAGTCTGGAATCTAGATCCAATGTGTTTTTTTTCCAGTGCAGAAACATTTTCTACATAATTGCCTTTCTTATTGTTCTGTTACGATCGGCAGGCAAGCTATCCGTCGCTCAAGTGAGGAACAGGAATTTTTAATCATTAACCGTGAAGTTAAATTTAAATCTATCAAAATCGGAAGTTGGAAGGTTTTAAGAGGCGGAACAAAAGGCGATGAAGTAATTTAAAGGAGGAACAATGCGGTCGGTCCCCGCTTTCTTTGGCGTTTCAGCGGCATTCGCGTCTTTCCACATTCACGCCTCAGGTTTTTGGCACAATAACTCCGGCACTCTCCCAAGGGCGCCGGCGCTGCGGACTCACTTTCACACTAGTTGCGAGGCGTGAACAATCGATTATCGATATTTCCCTCATTTGAAGCTATGCTAAAGAATCGATTATTAAGGTGTTCGTTGCGATCACCCTGTTTATTGATCCTTTCCCATTTGTTCAAACGGCAGACTAATCGATATATCGCATATCACGACGCGCCTCTGTTTCACACACGCGAAGCTCCGTTTCATTCATGAGGTAGACCGGAAGCACAGCGTGCTGCCCTCTGTTTTTTTTCATCTTGTAGTTATTTGCTTAGTTCGTGTAATCGACTATCAGATTTTAGCTTTGGTTTCCATTTTTTCCTCCTTAGATTATTTTCTCAGAAATGTTTCATTTCTCCGCCAGTTAGTTTCCCACCCAGTTCGTAGAAGTGGGTTTATATGACTAACGAGATGTCTGTGACCCATACTCTCGAATATTTAGTCATTCTTGCGTATTGCAGAATCGTGTTCTCGTGGTTAAATCTCACATATCGCCATGCAAAATATATAAAGTAAAGTAATGCTGAGATCCAATAAACGGTCACATTTTTGGTGAATCTGGATTAAGGAATCGTTGTTCGCAGAAGTAGATCAATTACGTCATCTACTGTTTTCGTACAAATCAACATTTTCTGCTCGAACCTTCACGTTTTTCAAGAAGTTTTTTTAAGTTTGGTTAATCTTTCAGGAATAGACAAGAAAAAAAATTAAGCTGTGTTTTATTTCTGCGAGTCCTCGTTGCGCGATTACATAGACTGCAGTCGGCAATAACGTACTTACTAATATTTCTATCTAATTTCATCCATAAAAGCTTCCATCTGCACAGGGAAACTTGTTGTACTCAAGTTCCTTATGTTCCTTACTGCAAAATAGTCGAAATGTGACAAGTGCAGCTGACTATAACTGCATCCGCTGTGAACAAGGAATAAACATTTTTAATGTACTCGTACATCTTGATTTCATACGATGATATCCTCAAGCGTTCACATCTATTTGACACGTGTATGAAATCGTGCGTCTAGCCTCAACATTACAATTCAAACTATAAGTAGCTGGTAAATCATCGTTCAGGTATTTACACGCTGAATTCTACTGCGCCTGGTGTTTACGTAACAAGCAAGAGTATCTCCTTGTTTATCCACTGAACTTGCTTCGATGCGCCTCAGTGAACGAGTGAGGTGTTGAATTAATTGATCAAACTCACCAATTTGCAGTGTTGAATGAGCCTGCGAGCTTTCTGATGGTGCTATACTGCTGAGTTAGGTCCTTTTTGAAGGAAGTGGATTCGTTTTATGAGTGGATATTATTTATCCACGTTTTTGGGATCATTGTGATCCATGGTAACCACTTTGTTTACATACATAGTCGAAAAAATTAGAGAGGCAAATTCCAAGTAAAACTGTCGGTTGGTTTCCTTTTCGATAAATAGACCATGAATGGGAATTTGCAACATCGAAATCGAAGTTGCGCAATCGTCAACTTTAGCCATCGATTTGCTGCTGGCATTCACACGCAGTGCACCAAAGAGAAGAGACAATAATTAATTGCAGCTGCTGCACAAGAAATCTGCGCGATTTTGCAGTGACGCGCCTTAATTTCCGTGTGACACCTCCCGCATTACCGCGAAGTTGATTTAGTTGCGTGACCCAACCTGACCTAACTCGAGTCCTCAGTGGCAGCTATAACCGACGGATTTGAATCATTACGGATTGAATTTACGAGTACGTCAAGCATGCAGTTTAGCAAAAATGAAATATTTTATTCAATTCATCATGATTTGTAAATGTACTCGAGTGTCCGTTTATTTGTTCGAAAAATCAGGAAATTTCATCAAAAATATCAGGAAAATTCAAACTGAAATTTTAGTAAAATAATATATATTTAGACTCACACTGGCTGTATATATATTCGTTTTCTTTCAATTATTTCCGACAAAACGGTAACCAGACAACTTATAGTATCGTGCGAGCAATGATTCTTTTTTTTTCACTGAGTGATTGTGGCGGATAAAGCGGTGAGAGTGATATTTCTCTCTCCTGCACTCTCGCACCGCCTTTACCGAGGGCTCATTTTTTCAGTCCTGATAATCTGACCACAATCGCCTAGCTGTTGTCCGAGCCCCCCATTATCAACGCGTCTCCGTTTTTTACACTGTCCTCGCGGCATTGCAAAAGCGTCGCTCCGCGGAGTGATAAGAAACGCAGCGCTGTCACTACATTTCCTGGATTCGATTCTCCAACGGAATCACTTTTTTTTTTACGTTTCAATGTGTAACTAGCGAAAGTGCGCTGACTGCAAGCTTGCTCGCCTTGCCCCGTCCGCCCCCTTCCCGCCCCTCCCCCCCGATGATGTCACCCGTGCTCGTTGCCACAGGGTTGCCAGATTTACGCGTTGTGCCCGATAGTTTCGCGTTTATCGTCTATGAAACTTGGTGCCTCGGCAACGGAGGCAACTGGCTGTTTCCGAGGTTGTCACGATAGGTGGTTTTATTCCTCGTCCCATGCGTGGGCGTTGACGGGGAACCGAACGAATTGGCAACCGCGCTTTCAATGCCTTTACGTATTTTTACTCCCGTCGACTATGAGTCAACCGTGTTAGCGCGAAGTGCGTGAAGTCCTTACTAGTTCGGTTCCTCGTTCACACGGTCGGTAAAGCGAGCCTCCATGATGTCATTCTGGCACCGGACTGACCATTGTCTTCGCTTCTCGGAGTTGGGATATTGACCCGGGAAACGCTGATTCTGGGGTTTGGTCCGACGGCAGGGCTTCCGCTCATCGGGAAAGTCGAGGAAAACAAGGACTACTTTTTTACCCGGTTTCTTTCTTTAGTTTTTCCACTCTTCCACGTGGAGATTACGTTTCACCTTTTTGTGTGAAGGTCAAATGGATCTAAAATAAGGACGAATATTGCAAGTTGGCAGCTTTGTTTTCACTACGTTTACATTTACCTTTGGAAACAATCGATTCCCCCTGATGCGACTGAAGGCCCCCCCCCGAACCCAGACTCCCCTTCCGCCCCTCGCGTTCACAGTGTCTGAATGCGCCTAGGTCAGAGGCCAAAAAAAAAAAAAAAACTTTTTTCACTCGTGACTGAGGCTGTTGCGCCTTTTTTATCTTTCCGTTTTTTAAAATTATGTCTATCTTTGGACAGTATTTAGAAATTTAAATTTTTTCGTGTCGTATCCATTGCATTTGAGCTCACAACATTACTTTCAACGTCATCGAAAACACAATATGATTTTAAACAAGAAAATATTGCACCAACAGATTTTAAGCAGTCATATGTTGGTGGCGAAGGCACCAAAATCATGTATCCAGTTTATAAGATTTTTAACAACAGGCATAGAAAGTAACGTCGTGCTTTAGCAGGAACATCGTTTTGAAGGCCCAAGGGGTAATCTACTCCACCCTCTGCATTTCAAACCCTTCTTTTTAGCTACGTGGTCAATTTTTAGATCGGTATCGAGGAAGTTTTTGAGATTTTTGTAAAATAGAAATTTCATCTCCTCTCGACAACCATTGCACAGCCCCCCCCCCCCCCCCCCCCCCCCCCCCCCCATTGATAAGATATATTACGTGCGAAATGTCCTTGCTGCATGCCAGGTCGTGTTCTCGTAAAGCTACTTTCACACATCCAGATTCTCATCTCAATTTCTGATTTTTCGGATGCCCTCCCTCTTGAGACCCCGTCGTCGTCTCTAGAGTCCCTTTATACTGAGAGTCAAGACAGTGTGAATCCATTTCTGATCGGTTCCCGTATTTTAGGCCTTCACAGTGTCACAAACGGGAATAAAGATTACATTTTCACCGATTGCAGATTATAATCTGGAATGGACCAGGAAATTACGGGTTCGGCAAGGAACAAACGGAATGAGAGAAGGGACGGAGAAAGGAATTAGAGAATGGGCCGATCAAAGATTACGAAAAACGTTCAATTTGTGTAATCTTTATTCCCGTTTGTGACTCCATGAGGGGGTGTTGTCTTGACTCTCAGTATAAAGGAACTCTACTCCCGATAAGATATAATATGCGCGAAATGACCCTACTGCATGCCAGGTCGTGTTCTCGTGAAACCGTTCGTTCACATCCGGATTCTCATCTCAATTTCTGATTTTTAGGATGCCCTCCCTCTCGAAACCCCGTCGTCGTTTCCAACCGCACGCGCCGGCCGCCGCGACGATGGAAGCGCTCCGTTTCCTCGGCGACAACGGGGCGGGTGCGTGCGGAAATCGGACGGCGCGGAGGAGGGGGCGGGCCGCGGGGGGCTCCGGGGAGGGAGCCCCCTCGCGATGCGGAGTGGCGAGTGTGATGGTAGCGGCGATTTTATGGGCAGCGGAATCTAATTGAATTAGCGCGCGCCACACAAATGGCACATGTGACCCGACTCGACCTCTCCCGCCGTTGCCAAACCTTCGCGGATTCCTCGACTCCGAGCCCCAACCCCCGGGCAATTTGGCAACCGCGCCCCGGCCCAGCGACAGTCCCCCCACCCCCCGCCTCGCGCGGGCCATCGCTCCCGCTGAAAGCGGCGAAAAAAAGCTCTCGCCGGAGGCCACGGTCTCACAAAGAGACGCAGACTGCAGAGAAATTAATAATGGACCAGGTAAAGTGGGCTTTTCGACAATCTCCGCCTCGTCGATTGACAGTTCAATTTCTGCGAACAAATATGCCAGTTTAAGGATGAAAAATTCCCAGAACCGGAACCCCGGTCGCTCCTTTCTACGACTATATTTATCTACCGAGAGAACTCCCGTATCTTGTCCTCTGTGTTCTTATTTTTGGAACGTTTCTTTATTCGCAAATTTTTCCGCTAATATCCGTGTATTCGTTTCGTAAGAACTGTCAGAAAAAAATAGAAAGAAAAAAGAGAGAGTCGTAGTGAATGTGAATCTTTGAACAGCTCAAGCAATTTTTTCTAAAATCTACTGGTGATTATGTGATCAACTTAATCCATCATAATTCCGTTTGAAGGGAATAATTTAGGAATAACCCATTATTCTGATTGTACAAATACCTTGGATTTAATTTTAAAGTGAGAGAAGTTTTCTGGCAGTTCATGTTTTTCGTTTCTTTTTTCCGATTGTGGAGCAATATGTTTTAATTTCCTTATTTTCTTCTTCTGTTGCAGGTAAGGCATTGATCTGGTTTCTCAACAAGGGTGACTTTTCCATATCAAGCCGTAAGATCTTTCGCTCATTGATTTCTTTCCCATATTTATGTACAGCAATGACCGTACAGTCGCCCTCGGGAGAGTTATAACTCTAAAATTTTGCGCTGACAAACAAAAAATACTTACGATTAACGGGTTTTATATTATACCTCATTTTATGTAGGCTTTGAAGGAACTCCAAATAGCTGAATTATCCCGTATGATTTACCTTGGCAAAAGTTAAATGAGAGGTTGAAGATGGATTCAAGTATATTACGTCGGTAATAACATTTGTCATCATGTGGAACGCATAATTACATTCAGATTTTCAATCTTACCGTAGAGATTTAGAGACCGTATGACCCTCAAAACTAATTTTTTAGGGGCTATGTCAGATTATTTAAGGGTTATTTAAGCTTTTTTAGAAGCCAATTCGAATTTTAGCCTGTACGTCACGGCGCAAATGAGAATGTTTTGCGGATATTTTGCGTATACACATACGTGTAAGCGCCTTTCAGCGAGTCCATCACACTATTAAAGATCAAAACAGTGCTCACCGATCAGGTCTGATCGCCCGAGCTTCGCGCCATCACTTTCAACTTGTTCGATGTTGTTCCCGTGACAGTAAATGTCAAATGTTGCATCACTGCGGCCACCTCATCCGTCTATTTTGACCGTGCGACTCGGCCTAGCTCTTTAAAAATCGAGTTGTTAATGTTTCATCGACCAACTCTGAAAGGCTGTCCATCCATGACCGTTCTTCTGACGGCTGAAGCGCACTTTTTTATCTAGTCGTTGAACAACCATGGTTCCCTATTCCAAGTTACTTTGATGGTTAGCGCGAGGTCTCGAAAATATATTTTCTCTGTTAAAGGCCTTTTCCTTACGAGAGCAGTTTAGGTGAATTAGTTCCTCGAACCCCCAGCTCTTGGAACTAATTAACTCCCTCAAACTGCTCTAGTGAGTAGAATCAAATAAGTTTTGCTCTTGGAGCCATCGTTTTTTAAAAAAGTGACTTTAGTTATTTTAAAACTTCAGCATGTTTTCTGAAGTCCTCATACTCTTGGAAAGTCGATTTTAATAGTGGTCAATCTTCGTTTTCAACAGAAATTTTTTTTTGGCCTCTTTTATCACCGGAAGTTAAATTTTTTGTCCGTACCGTAGACCAACTAAACAGGCTTGTTTTCCTATTAATACGTGCGATAATAATACCGTTTTAAGTTTTTTTGCACTCATAGAGCTATATTCTTGTAGAAGAATAAAACAAAATATCCTTCAAAGTTTTTACTTTCAAAATTTAGCCCCCAAATTGCTCTAAAGTCCGATTTCTAGAATTTTGCGCCATCATTTTTCTCCTAAAAAAGCCAGGAAATGTAATTAAACGCTTAATTTTAATTAATTTCTTTAGAACTAACTTAGAAGATGTGGTAGACAACTTTTTTTAAAGAATTTCTATAGATTTGCTCTTTTTAAAGCTACAAATTGTACAATTTTTTACTGGTCTACGGTACAGGACAACATCGTTACGGTACACAAACGGGCTACGGTAAGGACGAAGAGGCATTCGTAAATATTACTGTATGCAAGGGCCGAATTATAAAGAGCTGAAATTCATTGGGGAATAAACTGCTAAGTTATAGCATAGCTTATAAGTGCCACTTTTATAAATAATTACAGGCAATAAAGGTAAAAAGAGTAAGTAAATCAGTTTTTCAAAAATAATGAACTGCTTTTATTTTAAAGTGAACGCATTAAATAATTAGGGACAAATCTTAGAGGCTGAGTTCTTAAAACAAGCTTGACAACGTTAGAACGTTTTAGGTGCACTTTTACAAAATAAGAAAGAAAACAAAAAGGTAAATTTATCGAAAATGTGGTCACAAATCACCTTAAATAAATATTTAAAGGACGATAAGAAAAAAATAAGTTAGATATTAACGAATAAATATTAAACGAATAAATTGCTATGAACTTCAGACGAAAAAGAGGACTCAAAGTTCTAAAAGACAAAATGAAAAAAATAAAAAGATGGCGATCCTTATGCAATCATCGAAAAAAAAGCCTCCTTCTTCTAAGTCGCGTCGTACTAAAAAAAAATACGTCTCCTTTTTTTTTTTTAAATTCCAAATTTTGGTGATAGATAAAATAAAGTAAAGTGGGATGATCTATCAAACAGCGCACCGATTTTTGGATGACTTTCGCATTTTGTCTGTACTTACCGTAGACCCGGCCGCATCGCGCGTCAGCTACGGGCTACGATACCGGACGGCTACGGGCTACGGTACGGACGGCTACGGTGCGGACAAATCGTGTGATTATTGGCAATGGTGCTTGGGCATATTCACGCATGTGGTTGAAATTCTGGATTTGAGGTTGAGATATCAGAGCGTATCAAAAAATACCAAAATTCGAGAGTTTGAAGTGATTTATGCATTAAAAAGGTAGGTATACGGTAAGGACATCCTAGATGGTCGTTAAACCTAGAAACTCATAAAAAACGGTCAAAATTTACCGTTTCACTGCGGTTTTTTTTCCTCTGCTCGACATCAGCGTGTGATAGTCACGATAACGCAAAAAAGTAAACAAAGTTCATAAGTGCTGCACTCTAACGGACGAAATGATGCTGAAAAAAGGGGGCTACGGTACAGGACGCGAATTCCGCAGACAAGGCTGCTTGACGCAAAGACGGTCAATATTTTCACTTATTTGGATGAATATAACTGAAAATAATAAGTTAGGTACAAGTTGAGTGTGAATTTACAGCAGAAGTGGAAGTATTTAGATGCAAGATTATGGTTATGTAGCGTTAAAGTTGCGCACTTGAGTCACAGACAGGCTACGGTACAGGACATTTCAGCTGTTTAGGGCCAAAATTCTGATATTAAATGGCAAAAACTGCCTAAAACGATGTTGGGATCTGATTAAGCGTAAAATTTTGAACAAATTTAAAAAAAAAAAAGGTCAGATTTTTCCATTTTGAAGGGCTAAAAAGTCGACAGACATGGTAGAGCAAAACTTATTTGATTCTACTCTAGTGTGGAAAAGGCCTAAAGATAGCAGAAAGCGTCGTAAATTAAAGGATCTTTTTTGCCCGTTTGTGACATGAAGCGAATTTTCGCGAGTGGATTTGGTTAGCTTTTTCAACCAGATCGGCAGGGTTGCCAACCAATGGAGAAGAGCGCTCTGCTGGAGTCAAGAACTAAACTCGGTTGCTTAATGAATTTTGACGAACGTTTGCATTCATCCCTTTTTCCACTTTTTTCACTTTCCACCTCGGGAGGTGGGTCGAGAATTTTGGATGTGATCGTCATTGCTACCGGCATGAAAACAAAATGTTGTAAGCGCACCGTTGTCGCTCGGAGGAAATTTCGTTTAGTTGTCACGGAGGTTCATAACTTCGACCAAGTCTACTCGCAAAAATTTGCCTACGAGGATCAGGGGCTGAATTTTGTCGGCTCTTTCCCAAGGAGGTGCAACATCCATCGACAAGTCCAAATCGCACCACCGGCCAATCAGAAGTGCTAAGCTGGACTTACGTGCAGTCGAGACTCGTCCGAAGTATAATTAAGTACAGCGGGAGGATCGACAAAATTCGGCCTCAGAGATGTCTCAATGGAGATGTTGCATGTGTAAGGAATTTGCGATTTGACTGTTGATTGAAATGTAAAAGTTCGTGAGAAACACGATGGTGCCACTGGTTTTCTCTGAAATCATCTCCCAAGCTCAAAAAAAGCTCTCAAGTTGAGGCCAAAATGGAGGGGATATCCCACCCTATGACCCTACCCTGAGAGTCCACATCCACATCAAGACAAACTCTCCATGCACAGATAGGGAGCAAATACATTGACAGGGCTGCCACTTTATTTGAGGACTACAAAACTGAAAACACGGCAACCCTGCTAATGTATTTGCTCCCTATCTTTGCATGGAGAGTTTGTCTTGATGTAGAGGTGGACTCTCAGGGTAGGGTGGGATATCCCCTCCATTTTGGCCTCAACTTGAGAGCTTTTTTTGAGCTTGGGAGTTGATTTCAGAGAAAACCACTAGCACCATCGTGTTTACCGCGAACTTTTACATATGAATCAACAGTCAAATCGCAAATTCCTCACACATGCAACATCTCCATTCCAGAAGAGGGTTGTCGAGTGAGAGGATTTCGATGGTGGAATCCGCAACAGCGCGGTGTTTACAGGCTGTCGTCGGTCGGGTACGCGGGTAGTGCGGGTTGCGGGTGGTTGTCTACAAGTGTCAGCATCGAGTTTCCTGTCTCGGTCGCCTCGTCGCCGTCGTCTCCGCGAGACCGAGATTCGTCAATCGACATTCGAGAAGGCGAAGAGGAAACACCGAAGACGTGAGACCGGAGACAGACACGCCACGGGGCCGCTGCCGCCCCGAACCCGAGCCGCTTCCAACCCGCCAGGACCACCCGAGGATCCGCGACCGTCTGACAATCCTGCGCTACCTGCCGCACGCAATCGGCTCACTTTTTATCACGGCCCAATTGTGGCTCCTCTTCCCCCCCCCCCGAGCCGTGGCTCCCGTGCCCCAATTAATCGCCGAAACATTTCCGGGCCGCCACCGTCTCCCCCGACCCCTCTTTTTTTACTTCAATTTCCTTGTTTTGTTTGATTCGCCTCTTAAATTGGATTACATTTTGCGACTTAGGAATTACTGTTTATGGCTCATCTTTTCAAGCACCTATCCGGATGATAACTAATGTCACTTGCATTGTTTCTGAAATGAACCAGAAATAGTTGTTCCTCATTGCATAATGTAACCCATAAGTAATGGGTGGTCCAAATTGAGAACCTTTGCCGGGGAACGGAGGGTACAGAAACTTCCAGGAACTTGTCCCCAAGGTGTCGAAAATGTTCGAGCGCAAGGCGGAAATTCCTAAGCTCATGAGGGAGTTTTCCATGAAAACATTTTATCTCCTCTTTTCAAGCGAGGAAGCGGGATCAGAGCGAGGAAGAGGAAAGGGCGCTGATTTTTTAATGTGTCGCTTAACACGTATTTATGACATTTCGTCTAACACGTTTTTATGACATTTTTGCGGAGTAAAGACATTTGTAGAGAATGAAAATTTTTAAGGCTGAGATTTTAACTGATGTTTCCTCTCGAGAACTTTCTGCACCTCTGATTTTGTCTTATGGGCTCATTGGACTACATTTTGCTATGATGAGCTGTACCTGGCCAGGCCACCTAGCTGCCAAAAGATTCACACAGTGTTATATCACATTTGAAGGATGCAGCGATACGTTTTTCGACGATACAACTTTACGTTCTCTCCTGTAGATTTGTTGCCTATACGGCAAAATTGGAGGCGCACAGCCAGGACAGGAAAATTAACACTTCCGGAAAATTCAGGGAACTCATCGTGGTTTTATCGGTCTGAACAATCAGGGATTCCTTCTCTTGCCGCTTCGGGACCGCGTTGACTCGGCAACAAATGCTATTCGTCAAAAAATGGCATCACCCCTCCGCCCTCCCCCTCCCAATCCGGAGTCAAAACTATTTTTGGATCCTGATCTGGCTTTTTGGAGCCAGGTGTCCTTTCTCTCCCGATGAAGGCAGAGGGCACTTTATGTGTCAGCGGTGCCAGATTCTATGTTTTAAGAGTTTCGTCCTCTTCGTCTGAAAAACGGAGCAAGATGGACCAGAATGGACCGCTGCTCTGTTTCAACGAGACAAGAGCACGAATTATTATTTAATATGAATTGCTCGAGGAATTCAGAACTTAATACTGGCTCCCAAGTAGGTATATCATTTTTTGGAAAAAGAACAATTTTTCCGTGAGTGAATGCTTTCATTTTAGGTGGGCCTGTAGAATCGTACGTTGGGGACTCGAAAGTAGTTCCCAATAATAGGGTTTTTATCGATGAGCATTTCCTCGACCCTCAAAGCGCTGTGATAAGAATTGAAAGTGTGTAAACTTAGCACCAAAGTCGTTGGATTAATTATTAGAATTTTCCAAGCAATCGATCCTGACGTCTCCTCTTTAACAGGGGAGTAATATTCCTCTTTTTTTTTGGCCTATGGTAGCATTAAGGTGTCACCGTAGGTTTTTTTTCTTTCTCGTTTTCGCGAGGATTTCCCTCGGAGTACGTAGTGATTTTCTGGCGATACCTACGCAGAAAAGGAAAACAAAATCTCCGATAAGCTTCGACAAACTTGGATTTCATCCCCATTTTAGAACTTGAGACTTCGTGAAATACCTCTATGATCCCTGTGATCGATACAAGTGGTGTCCGCTTAGAAATAAGCGAAAATTGAGTTTGGCTCGTTCTTAAAAAGCCAGGCCAAACATTTTGCGGAACCCCGAGAAGTCAAGAAAAAGTCAGAAACTTTCGCTGCAGAATCGTGAAGTTTTATTCTCCAGCCAAAACATTGCATTTTCAAATTTCAAAAGACATTTCGTTTTAAATTTTTCGTGAAAAATGTGTTAAAAAACCCCTACAAGTCTAGAAATTGTGAAATAACCGAAAACATGTCACCTTGATGAAAATATTTGTGTTCCTATGTTACTGTTGGTCAATATGGAAAGCGAAACACAGATAAGCCCAAACTTGGTATTGATTTTGGTACAGTTCGCGGTGAATTTAGCGTAGAAAACAGTTGAAAGACTGGGAAACTGAGGAGTCAACAACTGAAAGCTTGGGTTATTTTGTGTTTTACTTCCCGTACTAACCAAACTTTTGTGTTAAGTTTTCTCTCTATGTGCACCCTCGTAAATAATTTCATATTAGTTTTGAAATTTTTCAAAAATCGCAGCACCCTCGTGAATAATTTCGTACACTGGAAAAATAAACACATTGGATCTAGAGTCCAGACTCTTGAAAACATTGACAAGAAAAAGGACTCTTGATTCAATCAGATTTAAGCTTAAATCAAAAGGAAATCCGCTCAAATTAAGAGGCTTAGTTCTTGATTTAATCTTAAATCTGATAGAATCAAGAGTATTTTTTCTTGTCGATGTTTTTAAGAGTCTGTACTCTAGATCCAATGTGTTTTTTTTCCAGTGTATCAGTTTCGAATTCTTACAAAAATCGCAAAAGGTTTTGACCGAAGTCACTCCAGGAACTGTTCCAAAAGTGAGAATAATTTTTTCACGTCTGAAGAAATTTTTACTTCCGGTTCGCCTCCGCGAACTCACTCGCCCTTTCAGCTTCTGGCCTTTCGAGGATCGGGCAGATTCCTTTTATGCTCCTCACATCGCTCCTCACGATGCACATGGTGTATGCGCTTTTGAGTTTTCGCCGTCTTTTTCATCGCCGTCATTATTGTCTCTCCCTCCGCGTGACACCATTGTGGCAACCCGCAGGAAATTTCTTACTCCGCCGTTCTTCGATCGTGCTCAACTTCTCTTTTTACGCGGTCTCTCAGGAGCAGCGCCGCCGAATTTCCGACGAAAGCCACGCGCTATTCCCGCCGAAATCCGTTAATTTCGCGGTATTTGGCAACGCGGCTACGGTTGAGTTTGCAAATTTGTCGAGTTTTCGTCAACACTCGAGGTTTTTCCTTAATTTTAAGGGTCTTTCTCCTCCGACCCTCCCCGTCGGCCGCACCCTGCTCAGTGCTCAGCCTGCGAGTAAACAGTCCTCGAGCAACGGCGACGTGCACAATTTTGACTCGCTTAATTTTCCGTCGTGCGGTTTCGCTAAGAATACCTTCCTGCCACCGGTTTAAACGAATTTCGTTCCTTTTTCCGCGGACGTCGTTACATCTAGAGTCCCTTTATACTGAGAGTCGAGACAATGTGAATCCATTTCTGATTGGTTCCCGTATTTTAGGCCTTCACAGCGTCACAAACGGGAATAAAGATTACATTTTCACCGATTGCGAAGATTATAATCTGGAATGGAACAGGGAATTACGGGTTCGGCAAGGAACAAACGGAATGAGAGAAGGAACAGAGAAAGGAATTTGAGAATGAGCCGATCAAAGATTACAAAAAACGTTCAATTTCTGTAATCTTTATTCCCGTTTGTGACTCCATGAGGGGGTGTTGTCTCGACGCTCAGTATAAAGGGACTCTAGTTACATCACTGCTCAGACGGTTCCGTCTCATGCTTCCAATCGGGAGTCTTGAAGTTAGATCTTTAATGCGGTCTTAATTTCGGCATTCTAAAATTTTAGTGGAACCAATATTTATGTTTGATTACTTCAGGATAAAAACAAACGTGTAAAGATTAAGACAGTCTGTAAATGTCTGTGTAATTTTTTCAATTGTTTATTTACAATTTTTTAAAAAAATAAATGCGATCCTAACGTTTTTGAAATTTTTCAAGCCACCAACTTGCTACAAGTCTGTCAGATCTTACATACTGTCGTGTTACTAAAAAAGGAGCAGTAACCCCCAAATTTTTACAATCTAATTTGCATGAACTGACCGATTCAGCCGAAACCGCAACATTTGGGTTACAACTTAATAAAAGGATTCTGAGAAAGCAGCGAGTACGTGAAAATTGATATCATTTTTGACAATACAGCAGGAAGTTCGCATTATTCTACGAAAGAGCTGTAACTACTGCTGTCTCAAGTAAAATTACACGCCAATGGGTAAAATCAATTTCCACTCTAAACCTAAATTTTCTCTCCTGAATTATTTTAAACCATTTCAGTGTTAATTACCACACACCGATGGAGTTCTACAAAGTTACTTACTAAAATTTTAGGGATCGCTAAGAAAGAAAAGTCTGATGTATAATTTATCCGCTGCCTTTATCGTTATCAGTAAAATTTCACATTCATCCCAAAATTTTCCTCCGAATGATCGTCTCGACACAAGATGCACAACAAGGGAACCATATCTGTGTGTAATAACAGCCCATTATGTTGACCCTTCACGATCCAAACCTAGGAGGGGCAGCAACCTGTGGCCTTGAACTTTAAGTTCTCCTCGCCTCTAGCTAGGCTCGATAAACTAGGACCTTTTCGTCCGGCTGAAATTCACCCACTCAAGTGTTCGTTCCTCCGAAAGTTTACTGTTGAAGTTGTCTACCGAAAGCTCATCATCAAGGCTACGCGAAGTTGCTCTCGGCGAAAATTAATCGAAATCAATACTAGGATTTGTAGTTCCTCAAAAAATGTGTTACCGTCGATATTATCCCCGCGTTTTTTGACTTTACTTTAAGTTCAATGAATCGGTCCTTCTTCTTCCAGTTTCTCTCAGAGAAATAATGGAAGCCTCAGGCAAAATCAGGAGAGCCTCAAATTAGGGTTGCGCACTCTCGATGTTCTCGTTAACAGTTTCAGGAATTGAAGGCCTGCTGTCGGCTCCAAAAGTAGGGATTCCTTTCAAAGCTTGTATAAGTCAAAGGATACAAGAAGAGTCACATATTGTCTCAGTGGTTCCAGAAAATTTTAAGTTCCACACGTTCATGGGAGCGCATGTTTTCCAGCTATCCGACAATTTATTGATTCCCGAACAATATCGCTTGCTTTTGTTTGGAAAAGTTTTATGGGCAATAGATGTCAAGACGAGAGCTATGCACCAGAAAATATTGTCGCTAAGTGGAGCGTAAAGGATGTTCCGACGGAATTTCGCACCAGAAAGGAGAGGGGATGTGGTTGCTTGGTTTTTAATGCCACTGTATAATTTTTAAGTCCTTCCGGTTACCGCATAAAAAAATCGATGACCCCCTTCCCCCGCCACTATAAACCGAAAGAATCTTCCGTCAGAAATTCGTAATGCGACCTCGTAGAATGTATCGAAGTAACTTACCATTTTCGTTTCAAAATTTGCCTCAGTGCATCTCAAGATCCTCAAGATCATTGCATCTCTTAACTATTAATTTAATTCGTTATGCACTGGTTAACTTATGCGTAAAGACCTCTATTCACAAAAGAAAAATAAAAAAGGATGGTTAGCAGCATCATTGTCGTAAAATTTTATCAGTCCGAAGAAATTATCATCGATGATGCAATGGTCTTCCACATTGGCTCTTTACAGACTTGAAACCTCATCGATCGTGCATGAATCCAACGATGTAGAAGATCCTTTACTTCCGTAGCTCTACCAAGCAACGCTACAGCTTATCCGTGATCATGACAAACTTCTCTCTTTGGAGTTCAGGTTAAATCCAACTATCACCTTGAATTTGAAGAAATTTTTCGATAGGAATACATCCGCTTTCTAATTTCCAGTTTGCCCTTTATTTTGACGGAACTGGCCTGGCGATATTAACTCCCAACTTAACGATCTCCAGCCGTATCAATCGAATAAAATCCATCGTATTTAATATGTTTGCGCCGTGGGTCAGTGGCGAAGCGTGAATGTTCGATTATCGATATTTCCCCCATTTGAAGCTGCGGTAAAGAATCGATTATTAAGGTGTTCGTCGCGAACACCCTGTTTATCGATCCTCTTCTATAGATTTAAATGACAGATCAATCGATGAATCGCAAAGCACGCCACGACAATGCCATGGGTAATCATGGGGAGCGCCCGAAGGTTGTGACGTCACCGCATTCTCGGAATTCACGGAGATTCGAGCTTTCGGCCGGGTCGTCGTTAGGGGTAGGGGGTTGATGGCGGAGCAGCCAGGAGCGAACGCGGCCCGTGAAATTCATCTCCTCCGGCTGCGAACAAGTTGGTAAATTATGGCCACTGTCCTCATCCCCATGAGCCATAGAGCGACGCCTCGTGGAGGGGGAGGGGGAGGGGGGCACGTGCCGTGTGAATTGTAGGTGAGGGGCCGGGGAGGGCGCCTCCACTCGCTCCGTAGTCGAGCCTCCGCGCTGCTGTCACGCGAGCCTAAATATGAGCAAATCTTTTAGGGTAGGCTAGGCGGAGATGTATACTGTAAAATTGTACGAAATTCTTTAATGTAAAATTGTACAAAATTTGTACCTGTAAAATTTTACAAAACTTTTACCTGTAAAATTGAACGAAATTTTTCACCCTTTAAATTTTATTTAATTTTGTTAAATTTTTAACACTTTCGTAGAATTCCTCGATGTTTTTCCGGCACGAGAATAGAGCTCTTAGCGTGTCTATAGATAAATTCGGCTCAAATTGCAAGTCCAAAAATCAATAATTGGATGTATCTATGCTAAAAGGAACTATTTCACACGCAATCTCTATGCACATAGTTCCTTCTAGCATAAATAATTCCAATTAAAGCAAAGAAATCTTTGAATACTGTTGAAATTTTATTTAACAGCCTAGAGCAAAAGAGTCGTTGCAAATATTTTTTGGGAAGTCGAGGTTATCGTATTTTCAGGATGCTTAGTTTGGTATGGGTGCTGCCCATCCATCAGGCACCAGATGCTGAAAGTTGCGGATCATATATGACGTAATAAGGGTAGTTTTCTCGAGTACCGTCCCAACTCGTCTGCTCGAAGTTTATAATATATAATATTAATTGGGTGCGGATCGTGTATTCATACCCCGCGTCTTACAAAACTTCACCGTGGGCACTTCAAAAACGGAACTGCAGGGGGAGGGCTAGACTTGAACATTTAAATAAATGAATAAGTGTGTCTCCGGAGTTAGATGAAATTTAAATTTTTGCAAAATTAGAAAATCACGCCAGGTACTTTTGGGGAGGACTGTCTGACAAACCCTTTTAAAAGAGGGTGTAAGGGGGAGGGGGGAGGACCTGACATGGTGAGCGAGAGGGATTAACGAATTAGAAAAAAAGCCCTACATCATTTGGACTGCATTTTGCAATTTGGAACTATAAATTCCGGCTCATCTGGAAAAACACTCGTGTGTATAGGGAAACTAATGGCACATACGTTGTTTTCAAACCGGGCTAGAATTTATAGTTCCTAATTGCAAAATGTGGTCCATTTTATTGACAGTCGAGTGGGTTTTTTTTTTTAAAATTTCTCTTTTCATCTCTAAAGATAGTCCGGGTTCGTCGATAAAACAGGTTAGCGTTCATTGCCCTCAAGCTAAGTTCGAAAAGCTCGACACGATTTGGCAACCCCGCCTCCGAACTTTCCCGCAAAATTCAGTCGGTGCTGGTTGCTCGGCAACGCTGGAGACTTTATTTTAAGCACCGGCGCGCGCTCACCCTTGCCATATGGGGCTTCAACCCCTTGGCGCAGTTATTATCGGGTTTGTCCTCGGTAATGGGTAGGTCGGCGTATCCTTGGCTGGTGTCTTGCCTCTTGCCGCCGCGGCAAGCTTGATTATTTATTTTAGCGTTAACTGAATTATCAACGCGGTGAATTGCTTCGCGATAATTCTTACTTGATTAGGGTATACTTCATCCATACACGCAGTTTGTTTGAATTATAAGAGGGGAGTCGCGGCCTTTTTCGGAAGTTTCGCAAAGGACTCACACCCAACAACGCCTCCGGAGGGTTTAATTTGCGCTTTAACAGCTATTTTCGCCTCCAGGATTTGCGATGATAATATTTTTTGCCTTTGACTGCGGAGGCGTAAATTACTGTTTATTCGGTTGGGGTCAAAAATTTACATGGTGGAAAAATTCCGAGTGCCTTCGTAACTATCGATAGACACGAACAATTTGCAATTCAAATCTGCATTTACGTCTTTTCGGAGAAATCTTTTGAAGGGTTGGTAACTCTATCCACGGTTTTTATTCGTATTCTTGTTCTTATAGGCGAACTCTTGTATGCACAGTTGCCAGTAACTTGTAAACCATTGCAGACGGGAAGTTTTACCGGAATTAAAACAATTCTCCAACTGAACGGTTAAAATTTGACAGCATTAAGCAGAATCGGCCCAACTGTATCAAAAATTTCTCAATTTTCTCTCATGTATAATTTTTTTCATAAAAACTAGGCGACATTCTGCCTCGAAAAAAGTACGATGAATTTATACTCTCAAGGGATTCATTGAAAGTTTTCAGGCGGCGTGTTGCTTCGCTCTCCTGTAAGAAAATAAAACATGAGAGGAAATGAGACAACGTAAAATGCAGCTAGTCTGTCCTTGATGAGATCCATTCGATTGAGTTTTGCACAGAATTTTGTCACACGTGTTAATTTTCTCAGTTCGGTGTTCCAAGAGCCTGGACGTTCAGTACTAGGTTGGCGGCAAGGGTGGAAGAAGAGATCAGAAGGTGTGTCATGCGCATGATTATCTGTGGAAGGGTAGGTTTCAAAGGCACATGGGCGGACGTAGAAGCTTGAATATACATATTGTGTAAATGACATGAGGACTGCATTCACCAAAATGAGCCTAACTACATTTCATGCTGCCTAGCTTTCTTTCTTCTCCTTCTTCTTCTTCTCCTTCTTCTTCTTCTTCTCCTTCTTCTTCTTCTTCTTTTATTTTTATCTTTATATGGAGTCTAAAAAATGCAATACTTTGAAACACTCGAATAAGTTTGTCTTAAATCACGAAGAATGTATTCACAAAATTTCAAGTCTGAATGTTAAAGTTTTCTTTTATAGAAGTAATGATGGATCTTGGCAAGGTTGAATGTAATTGAGGCTCATCGTGGTGATTTACTCAGAATCCGGTAGAATCTGACCAGTATATAATCTGAAAGTTTATGGAAAGTCAATGAGCTTTTGCTGGCAACCCTGCTTTTATTTCAGTATCACATATACCTTCGTGTCTTCAGTCTTCGTATTTCAACAGAGCTTTCAGATCTTCCAACACGTCACTACTTAGCTTTGATTCAATTTGAGCTCACCTCCCTCTACTTACGTCGCCCCTGTTCGCTTCTTAATAACGCTCCGTCTAATTAAAAGCCGTATGTAACGCATTTCATCAGAAAGTCGGGAACAGTATACCTGTGAGGAGAAAAAGGCACCCCCGTTCCTTAAGCGTTTTTCATCGCGAACTAATGTTGAGCCTCGAGCGCACTCGAGTCAGAAATTGAATTCCGCAAGTGGAGGGGCTATATTGATGTCACTTTGTTTTCGATGGCTTGACAGTTTATTCGATAGTAGGATGGACAAAAAGACGAGGAATTAAGCGATGGGGTGGGAGCGGCACAGGGGATGGGGCACCCTTCCGCGAGGCCTCCGCCCCAATGCCCCACGCGGCCCATGCCCCAGGAGACGTGAAACAAGCGAGAATGCTAGCAGCTCATTACACGAAAGAAGGGTTACGTCGTCGTAGCGCCACGCATACGTTGCCAAATTTCATGTTCCATCGATGTCCTTTTTTTTTTTTTTTTTGTAGTAAAACTTTGTCTACTACTTTTTTCTGTCATTATTTCATTTTTGATTTTTCATTATTCCCCTTTTTGAAACCCAAGCTGAGGGCGATTATTGAAAGTGACAGACAAAGCTACAGACAAAGAAGTCATAGGGATTAAGGAGCGATTTTATTGGTTGAAATGTGTGGTTTTTATAGACTGAGGGAGGAAATGATGGGACTAACTTTCAGGTCTCTCGTGGGTTGCCGTTAGTTAGTCTATTACCTACCTCCTTTGTCCATTGCAACCACCCGCTTCCACCAATAGGATCCCTCCATATCCCTTTTGTCTTCTTCGTCTATAGCTTTGTCTGTCAATTTCAATGATCGGCCCATCGGATTATCATTCCTCTTCCATGTATGTTGTTTGTGTCATCGCTTTTTCTCCTTTTATTTGACGTCAGATTGTTAATGTTTTACGGGAACTTCTTGAACCGAAGTTAAGAGACGCTGCAAAAAAGTTCCAAGTGAAAAACATGAAAAAAGTAGAGGATCGAGGGAACTTTGTAGAAAGGGGGAAAATGTGGGAACTCTGTAAGACTTTCTTGAAATTTGCGTTTTAACGGTGGAAAGTCCAACATTTTGGATGAAATAGAAGGGAACCCCTTCTCCCACTTGACCAATCAGGAGGTAAATGCTCATTCCACCACCAATTTTAGTCAAAAATGGGGCAAGGCCGTGGAAATTTTAGAGGAGGTATGGGAACTTTGTGGACCCCTGACGAGTCTTAAACAGTTTGCTTGTCTCCTGCTTAAAACAAATAAAAAAGCATGGTTTTCGCATTCAAGCCGACTACCGAGGGCGGGAGTCCGATTCGCGAGCGTACGCAGTGTATTTACAAGGGTTAAGCCAGTCCGGGGCCCGTAATCCGCTGTCGAGGGTTGCGTAATGGCCCCCTCGCCCGCGCCCGCGCCCGGCCGCCGCCACCGCGCTCCGCCGCGCCGCGCCACCGTCGTCACCCACCACCGGCCAGCGGACACTCCGGCGGAGGCCATTAAGCGTGCGGAAAAAGAGGATTAAGAGTGTGATGAATGCATGAATGGGAAACGAGGCGGCCCCGGCTCGCGCTAAGGTAAATGGGCGAAATATGGGGATCCGAACCCGATTGACTCCCCCGCTCCCACACACAACCCCCCACCGACCCTCGACGGGTCGCCATGACCGATTCGAATCCCGGCGGCTCTCAACTTCGAACTTTCCCTTGTTCCCAGCCCCGGTGGGGATGCTGCGGTGGGCCGACCGAATTTCGCGGAAAGCTGTTTGGCGGGTTGGTTTAGATTTGGGGTTCGGAAACGCTGGTGCCCGATAATTTTTCTGCACGAAATGGTAAAACGCTGCAGTTGGGAATGTCTCGTTGCAAAAGTTGGCTTTTTGAGCCGGTAATATTTTTTAAACTTTTCAACGTCAGTTCTAAAGAAACTTATCTGATTTTCTTGTCAGTGCGAAAAAAATTCTGCGAGAACTCCAAGGAATGATGTTGACTAGTCCTTTTTTCGAAAAATAAAATGAGAGCGGAGATTTGGACTACATTTTGCAATTTGGGACTATAAATTTTAGCCCGGTTTAAAAACAACGTATGCGCAATTAGTTTCCCTATGCACATAAGTGTTTTTCCAGAAGAGCCGGAATTTTTAGTTCCAAATTGCAAAATGCAGTCCTTTTTATAATACCACAATCGAGATACGTTCTTTGGGAGTTTCACCGTCGATGTAAAACCTCAATACTTGGAATCCCGAAGCATTTGCAGGCTATGTCTCCCATTTTATGTTTTAATAAAGAGCTCGAAACGAGAACAATCCACTGGAAAAACAAGTCACGGGTTACATAGGCATGCCGTTTGTTCCGGGCTCAGAGGCCGAAAGTTCCGGGTGTTGGAACCGTAGCTTCGACTGCTCCGGATGCTACGCCCCGAACTTTCGGCCTCTGAACCCGGAACGACGGTAAGTATGTCTATCTAGCCCGTAAGTGCGGCTTCCACGACCGGAGATTTTTTTTCAGTGTCGTCATGGTGGCGATTTTCGCCAATCGAGATCAGTCTCAAGGTCCCGCTCGACGTGCACGAAACGGACGGGAATCGGAGCGACCCGGGCGCACGTCACCGACGTCGAAAACCGACGTTGCGGTGTTCTTTTACGGCCGCGGCCGATCTCCCGGCCCATGCCGGTCGTTTTCGTTTCCCTTCCGCCCCCTCCCTCGACCCCGGCGGATTGCGTCCAATTTTCACGAATCGAGACCTGGATCGGAATTTCGAAAGAGCCGGGGCGAAATTTATGGGCTACGGAGTGCGGCCGGCTCTCTCCAGAGGCGCTGCGAACGCCGGGGTTTCGGCTCATTGTTACCGCGACCGGCGGGGCGGGGCGGGGAAGGGGGCGGTGGGGGTTCGGCCGGTGGAATGCGCGATTTTTCGCTTTTATATGATGCGATCGCGCCGTCCGCGGATGAGCGAGATGCCCGATCGTGACCCAGTCACTTTGTTTTTTCTCCCGGCGCGGGGTTGTCGGCCCAACGCTTTTTTCCGTGGTTACCATCGCGGAACTTGTATTGGTTTTTGCCTTAGTACTTTTCCGGGAACTGGGGCGTTACCCTCGGAAAAAAGAGGGAGAGGTTTAGACCTAACTTGATTAGCAGGGTTGTTGCAGTCAGTGGGTACCGGGAAACCTGTGAAACGTCAGGGAATTTTAAAATTCAGGGAAAATGACGATAAAGTCTGGAAAAATTGTCAATTTGCCTTCATATCAGTGGATCGCTGTCAGTGGCGGTTGGGTGTCGCATAGCGCTCCGAAGCTCAATACACGAAGAAAAAAACTTCGTGCGTGGGACCCAAAGTTTAGGTCATATGAATCTCTGAAGTTTTCGGATTGAGCATCCGGACACTTAAGGTCCAGCTGCTGAGGTCTGGATCACACATCTGAAACTTCAGTTCTTACAGCTGAAGTACTTCAGATGTAAGGACTGAAGTTTCAGGTGTGTGATCCGAACTTCGACAGCTAGATCTAAAGTGTTCAGATGCTCAATCTGAAAACTTCAGAGATCCATATGACCTAAACTTCGGGTCCCACGCACGAGGTTTTTTTCTCCGTGTAAGAGGGGCATGTTAGTAGTAGTAGAAATTTAAGGTTACTTGTAATTAAGAAAACGGATAGGCTTTATTTTTGCGTGAAACTTCGTGAAAAATAATTACAATCAGGGAAAAGCTTCTGAAAATCCCGGCAACTTTTAACATCGACGATTTGCGAATTTTCAAAGTTAGTTACGGCTGTTTGAATATTTCTCGTGTTGAATTCTGTCTTTTATACGCGTAAGAACAGGAAGCAAATTCAAGAAAACACCAAGATGAGACAGAGAACTGACCGTTTGGAAAATACCATAGCCATTCGCCACCAGTACTTTCAGAAAATCAGTAATCAGATGAAATTAAGAACATGGGACCTAAAAAGAGCGCATTGCGAGCGTAGAATAAAAATAATTTCATTTTCAATATAACAACGCTGTTCATTCGACTCGCGATTCGCGAAGTGCATGGAACGTAGACACGGTGGGTGGAGCCTATTTTCAAATTGGATCGTGATCTCGATACTCTTGGGGGGGGGGGGGGGCCTATTGGAACTAGACTTGAAGAGCACGGATCAGGGATCGCGAATGGACCGCACAGTGCAGTTCCGAGCAGATAGGACTAATAAAACTGGTCGTCGCAGTTGGACGCTCGGAAAATCTCGCATGGAAAGAGGTGAAATACGGGGGCACGCGACTCGTGGAAATCTAATTGCTAACCGTACGTACAAAATCCAGGCCATAACCCTCCTCGCCCTATTTTGTAAGTCGCAATGAGAGTATTTCACATAATCATATAGGATTTAAATATACCAAAAATACTGTCCAGAATACTGTGCCCGCAGTATATCTTATGCTTGAGGACATTCTAACCTATCAAGTTGCGAGAAGCAGTGGCATAGCTGAGGTGGTCAGGGGGTTTAGGGGAATCGGACTTTCCTCATGACTTGAAAATTGGCCCCGAAAGGCTTCATTTTCGTTGGTTTTTTTTGCTCAATTTTGAACGCCCCTCCCTCCAATTAGAAATTTTTGTCTAAAAATTTATCGAGATTATTAAATATCAGGTTAACGGAAGAAGTGAAGAACTGATACCTACAGATACAGTGGTGCAGAAAAATGTGATCTACCCTTGTTGTATTGTTTCCTTAAATTTCCCTCATTTTTAAAGAATTTCACCAAAACGTAGAACGTACGCGCTTATTGAAAATCGATGTGTTTTTTTACGACGGTTGATTTAAATGTGAAACAATTTTAATAGCACGCATTGACTGAATGAATTTCCGAACTTCCCCTGGCTCTCGGAACATTATTCTCGCTTTAATCACCTTAAACGAAGCCATCTCGCAGTGTCTTATTACTCTGAAGGAGCATATTCCTGTTCGCTCATTTTTTTAGGAACCTAGGAGAATGAAAACGATTCTGTAGGATTTCCATTTTTAGAAGGTTGTTCGTTGGTCTCCGAAGTAAAGCCATCCTGCCCAACATGTCATTTTACATGTATCAGAGCAAAATCATGGTTGGAAACAAAATAATTCACCATTTACTGAAAACTGTGCGAAGTAGTTAGAATATTCGATTACAGAACTATCAAATAATTTTTTCGACCCCAGGCTCATTGGTACACAGTACATTTGTAAAAGGAACTTATCTTGATGTCTCTGAAGGTAAAGTTAGCGCTACCCTGTAAGCAGCCGTCGAAACTTTCTCAACTTCTACTTTCATCTACCTGCAAAAGTTCTGGCTGAACTCGCCTTTTTATGGAAATTTATTGGGAGTACATACGTGCGAGTTCGTCTGCCTATATTGTAGCGTTCGTCACAAAAAGCCAAGTTTCTTTGTTTAAAACTGAAGCCACAATGTTCGAGTCATTGATAGATTGAACTACGGAGAAAGGTGTAGAGCTTATTAACAGCATCTTGATTTCGACTTCGAACAGCTCTAAGTATGGTTTGATTAGAACTGTTCGGAGACCTCGAAATATTGAAGCGAAATATTTAGGACTTCAATTCTCTGAAGGTAGTCCCAACCGGTTCATAAGTAAATGCTTGAATATTTTAAGTGGAGTGAATCCGTGAAAGTGTTTTATAATTGTATCCCAATCATTTATCACAAAAATACAATTATATTACCTTTGGTGATAAGCTAGCAAGTGGTCAGAGTCTGACGTCTTGAATTTTTCTCACTCGGAATAGTTATGCTCATATTTTTTTGTGTATTTTTCGAAGGAAATTCGCTATTTTATTCTGTATTTTACGTGAGCTAATTTTCTTCTCTTCTTTTTTTGTTGCAGGTAAGGCAGCTATTTGGTTTCTCAAGCCAAATTTTGGCGTACAATCTGTAAGATCGTTCTTGTATCAATGTTTTTCTCCGAAGAATGCTTTCCAAAAATGGTCATTCTTCTACCTTTTAAAGAATGGAAATCGATGGCATACATACTATTGCCTATAAAATTAGCCAGAAACAGTAGTTCTTTATTGAAAGATATAGTTCGATGGGCCTGTTGCTAACTGTACCTATAGCAAATATAAGAGTTGTTTCTCGTAGAAAGTGGCTCATAAATCACGATGAGCGCAATGGCTAAGTCCGAAATCCACTTCTAACTTCACAGTCTGCTTAAGAAGTTAGCATTTTTAGCTTCATGCTTCAAAAACGATACTACGGCATAAGTGAACAGTTTGTTAGACGAGTCGCCCCATCCAACCCTCGTCCATCAGGAAGGCACGCAAATTCAACATGGCCGACTCTCCCATGCGCAAATTGACGGGAGCATGGGAATATTGCGTAGCGTCCTAGTGGGCAGGGGTTGGATGGAAGAATTCTCTTATGACTCGTGCACCTGTGCCGTAGTATCGTTCTTTAAGCGGGTTGCTACAAAAAAACGCATATTTTTCATGCAAATCGTGACTTTAAGAGTGCATTTCTAACTTTTTCGATGTGCCATCGTGATTTTTGAGCCTTGCTCCTTACGGCTCCACGCTTCTATTTGCTCTATTCTATTCTATTCCAATTGCTCTAACTGAAGTAGGCAACAGGCCCATTCTGCAGCCATCTTAAAAAATTACGTACGGATCTGCCTCAATTCAACTATCCCTAATTTGGCAGTCTAGGAAAAAATTGCCCCCTACCGTCGATTTTCATCTTAGATTTTCGAAAAATTAGTGCTACGTTACTCATCCGTAACGCAAGATCAACCTCCTACGTCTCCTTACGTAGATTGTGAATTTGAGTTTTACGTAGATTGTGCGTATTTTGGACTTCGACAATGCGCTCATCGTGATTTTTGAGCCATTCACCGTAAATATCAATTTCTTTATTTGCTTTTGCTGAAGTTTGCCGAAGGCCCATTTCGTAGTCGTCGGCCGTGATCGGTAGACGGACGTTGGGTCGGAAAAGCTTATTCCCGGATAGAACCCGGGACGGTGGGACGGCGAGGGCCTCCTGAGCGGAGCGTGAATGTTAATCATGGCGATCATAACCGATAACCTCTCCCATTCAGTCGTGGGAAATCACCCCGCCCGCCCGCGAGCCCGACTGGACCGCCGCACCCGCTCGCGAGCAGACTGTCCGTCGCGTCCGCGTCCGTCCCTTCGCGGTGTCCGTGCCCGCCAGGCCCCCCGGTCTCGACCCCCGCGCTCCCATACCAATAGCATTTTCTTGAGTTTTGCGAAATTATTGCCAAGGCTGCCTCGCTGACGCCCTTTTTTGGAAGTATACCCTTGTTGCCAGTGACGAAGCCTGAATACTATACAAGGGAGAGGGTGGTTTACGATAAACAAATTCTGATGGGAAACACTGGAACAAAGCCTCTTGGATACACAGTCTAGAATCTCAAAACATTTGACGAGAAAAAATGATCTTTCTTCAATCGAATTTTTGCTTGAATCAAGATCCACGCCTCTTCATTTAAGCACCCAAAAAAAAACTCCGGCTGTGGAAGCCGCACTTATGAGCTGTATAGACTTACCGTCCGGGCTCAGAGGCCGAAAGTTCCGGGCGTAGCACCCGGAGCAATCGAAACTACGGAACTTTCGGCCTTTGAGCCCGGAACGGACGGTATGTCCATATAGCCCGTAGTTTTTTTTTCAGTGAGCGGATTTCTTTTTGATTCAAGCAAAAATCCGATTGAATCAAGAGTGTTTTTCTTGTCAATTTTTTAAGATCCGGACGCTCAATTCAAGAACCCATTTTCCCAGTGGAGGTTAAACATTCCTGTGAACGACAGCAAATGGCATTTTCTGGCGAAAATTTTCCAGTCATGGGGAAGGAGCAGATCCCTGGCTACGCCACTGCTGGAGCTCTTTTAAGCTGCCAATCGTAATGTCTCGGTTTGTGTTCGTTGAAATTTTTATACCAAGGCTTAAGATTGCCGAGACTTCTAAACATTTTCACGGAAAATTAAAATTTTGCTCGAATCATCGGCCAAAGTCTCCGTCTCTCGGTCAGCATAATTAAAACCCCCAGATTGTGGAACCGATGTCCGGTTGTCTCATATTGAATTACCGTAATTCCTGTAATTCCCACTAATTCCATGTATATACCAGAGGCAGTTTGCGACGGATCCAGTAAGGGCTTACGCGTTATTCGCGCTGGCTCTTGACTCTCGTATACAATCGGTTAATGGCGTGTGCGGTTTGTGCAGGCGCAGTTGAAAGTGAAGATTACGGAAGTGACGCAGTCTTTATAGGTGTCGGCGGTCGGACGTCATCCAGGGCTCGATATGAATGGCTCGAGAGTTTCCGAGTAGATTTTGCACTTAACTAATATGACTTTCGTGTCTTCCGCGAATTTTCGTGCTGCTATGAATGATACGCGCTTAAAATGCAAATCCTAACCGCATCCCTTGTAAACCCTCCTAGCTTCCTACCGTGGGTGTTTCTCAGTAGTCAAATAAAAGCTCCTTTCACTCACGCAAAACCTCCCAAAAATAAACTAAGTAATGAAACTAGAAATTAAATAAAAACAAAGATTTAGATAAGTGGCCTCTGGGCACTGGGCAGGAATTTTTATTTTTATCGTCGGAACTTTTAGACTCTAATCATTCGGAAGTATGTCGGAACTCGATGCACAGTTGGACTCAAAAAGCTCGTGACTTAATCCGGGCTTTTGGAAGACTTCGGCATCGGCATTGGTTAAGAAAATCCAGACTTTGAAAAAGCCGAGCAATGTGAATTTTTTTTCAGCTTTTCGACGAAGAGAGAGACCCTTTTACTTCGAAAAATTAAACTTGTCAAGTTAAAGTTAAAATTCAATCTCGATAGCAGAGAAAAACACCCTTTAAGATCCATCTTTGGCTATTAACATAGATAAGGCAGTTAAGATACAATGCTTTTGGGGATTTTTCATTTTCTCATGTGCACCGACACTTACTCTCGCCTGATTACCCAACAGCTGCAACAACATGCCCAACAACTTGCAGGGCGAGTTTGTTTCTTCTTTCGGCAGATTGCGCAATATGTCCGTTATCAGTATAGGAAAAAATCAGTAGCTCCGGTGATAAATACTTCACGTCCTAGTTGGACAGCAGACCGATTATCGAAATTAATAGACAGAGGTATGGGCAAAAAAGACAGACGGGATATGGGCTGCAATGAACAAAAAGAGGTAGGTAAAAGACTAGCTAACGGTAACCAACGAGGGACCCTGTAGTTTAATAGCAGTCCATAATTTTCTCCCTTAGTCTATTGGAACCACCCACTTCAACAAATAGGATCGCTCTATAGTCCCAAAGTCTTCTTTGTCTATAGCTTTGTCTATCAATATCAACAATCAGCCCGCAGCTTGGGCAGCGTCTCAAGAAAACCTCCCTTCCTGTTCTCATACATATCCTTTATACTCCGCCGAAACAAAATATCTCCTCTATCACTTTCGATGCGTCGATTACAAGAAAATGTGACGGGAGGGCTGGAGGAGGGTCGACGATCGATAATAATTAACTTCTCGCGGAAGCCAGAGAGGGAGGATTTATTATCATTGACACCCTGTTAAAATTGGCACGAGACTGGACGGCGAAATGAATAAATTGAGAGCATCAGTAGTTCAAAGCGCCAGCGGAGGGGGGCGGGGGAGGGAGGGCGGAAAAAAGCCACTTGTGACTTGGGAAACTTGTAATTTTATGTAATAGGTCCCTGGTCGTCGGCAAGGCGAACGGGGCAACATTAATGTCGGCGATAAGGGGTGAGGATGAGGGGCGAATGAATGAGTGGGTCGGAAAATCTTGAATCGCGTCCAAAGGGAGCACAGCAGTGAAATTCGCATTCGCCTAAATAACCCACTAATTTCTCTATATCTATAACCCCCGCGCCCCCCGCCGGCCCCACCTCGGGGGTCCCCGTGCAACCGTTTCGCATCCTTTCGCATCTTGTCGCTTTCTTCTGCCAAGGACTTTTTCACCGCAACCGTCGCGCGTCGCACAGTAGTCTGAGTTGGTAAACGAGGTCGGACAGGATTTAAAAACTTTAAAAGCTGTGTATCTTCTTCAATACGCAACGTAGACGCTTGAAAGTAGTTCTATTGGTTTCCTTGTAGAACATGGTGTCTAGTTCTCTAAAAACCGGGATTCATCAGGGAACGGAAATTCACCGGGAAAATCAGGGGAAAATCAAGGAATTTGTTCCAGGAACCGAGAAAATCAGGGGAAAATCAGGGAATTTGTTCCAGAAACCGGGAATAATGTAGAAGCTTTCATTGACCAGATAATTTCAACATCAGGAACTTTTTTTTAATTAAAATTTTGAATGTGCGCCAAAGAAATGGCTGTAAGATTAATTGAAATCTATATTCACATTTGAATGTCTGGAAAATTATTTTCCTTTCCCCAAGAAAACCCCGGGAAAGTGGGAGAAAACTTCGGTTTCTTATCCGGGAATGAGCTCCTGAAAATGAAGGAAAATCAGGGAAAAATCAGGGAATGAGCTTTGCCAAGAAAACTAGACACCATGTTGTAGAATTTCCTTTTAGAAATTTCTTTAATGTGACGAGACAAACATAAAAATTTGCCGCTTTAAGTCAATAATTTCATGTCCGACCTTTTCCACATACTCCTTTCACTGTGCGTCGGGCCCACCACCGCAGTAACTCACGACATAGCTCTGGCGGTGTTTCCCTCTGCGTACACGGAGCAGTGAAGTTTTGAATCGTAATTTTGGTGCGCTTTCACCTCGGTTTCAGTCGTCCTGAAATGCTAAAAAACTTATGTTACTTTTACGTCGAGTTATATATTTTTCGTTTTATAACTTGCCGGAAAACTCTCAGGATTTGCTCGTTTTTTATTTTATATTTAGGCTGAGAATGCCTTTTGTTTGTTCCGGATCTTGAACGCAGAGGGTAAACACGTTCGAAATGGACTTTATCGGGCGTACAGTTATTTAAAGAGACACTAAGCTTAAGAGAATGAAGCAGAGATTTCATTGTTCAATCGCTTGTCTCACTGCCCACCATCTCGCAGTCGTTCTCATATCCTGACCTTAAAGTCGCTTAATCTTGTGGAGGATTAGGAGTACCCCACTGATTAAATTCCCGGAACGTTTATTCATACTTAATTGGACGAAATTATCCAGAGTTGGCTTAACTGTCTCTTCTCGTGTTCATTTTTTACGAGAAAACTAAGGAATATTTTGTCTCGCGGTGTTGTGGGTATGTACTTAATACTATATAGAAAATTCCAGGAAATTATCGAGGCTCTATGTTACTTAGTTTTCCAGCATAAAAATATAAGGAAAATCATTATGCGAGTAAAGTAGGCAACGTTAATGCAGTCGAGTTGGTTAAATCCATCTAATTTGTTCTCTAATACTGTTAAGTTTCAAAAAGGAGTGTATTATTATACTTACATGCCAGTAAAAGGACGCTTATTTGAGAAGGGTGACTGTACGGATCTAAACCTGAAATCGGCCTCAGAAGTTCAAGAGCATTTGGGGGTATAAAGGTGAAATGATGGACTATGAGAAACTCTTAAGACAAGATGCGCTGTTTTTTGGAGATAGGTCTGATTCCTTAAAAAGAGGCGCTTAGAGTTAAAATTTGTTTTGTTAATCCGGTCCAACGCAATATTCGCACGTCTAGAAAAGGAGTGTACATTTTGCCACGTTTCCTTCGAAAATTTTTTATTATTATTGAAAGTACATTTTGGCTCCTTTTGTGACGCAGCTGTTCGGGAAGAATATTACTTGAGGAATGCCTTTACGGAGTAGTCGGAACTCTACATAAATATGTTCAGGTCTTTCCGAAACCGTATTTCATACGTGAACCACAGTAGCAGTTGTATCCCTGCAATCTTTCTACCTTTTTACTCTACGACAGAGAAAAAAATCAGTTTTACGATAGTATTTGTCATGAAACTGGGCTCGCGCAACTATCAGAAGAAACTCGAAAAAACTGCAGAAAACTCGTGAAGCAAGGGACCATCTATGGATAGCGTCTAGCAATTTTTTCAATCTTTTTACTGCATCCTTCTCCTTCTGTGTCATGCATTGTAAACGTAATGTTTGGCCCTTGTCGCGGGTACCTCAAAATTCAATTTTTCGTAATATGAAATTATTTGTTTTCCAGATTGAAGAACGTAACTACATTTTCAAAGTTAGAAAATTTCCACTTGAAAAGTATTATCTATTTTCCAGATGGAAGAAAGTAACTACATTTTCAAAGTTAGAAAATGTCCACTTGAAAAGTATATCACCGAGTGATTTACGCACTTTCTATGATTTATCCTTTGATTACACGCAGAATTCAACAAAATACTGGATAAAAATTACTCAGTTCCATCGCTGCAAGCAATTTAGAGCTCCAATCTCTTACTATAAGTGAAATTTTTGAACTTTTTTGCCTCACTGGAAAAAAGAACACATTGGATCTAGAGTCCAGGCTCTTGAAAACATTGACAAGAAAAATGACTCTTGATTAATTCAGATTTTTGCTTAAATCAAAAGGATATCCGCTCAAATTAAGAGGCTTGGTTCTTGATTTAAGCTTAAATCTGATTGAATCAAGAGTATTTTTTCTTGTCGATTTTTTTAAAAGTCTGGACTCTAGATCCAATGTATTTTTTTTCCAGTGCTTTTTGCTTTCTGCGGAAAATAGTGTGGACCCATCACTGTTTTACCGCCTTGTTACACGCAATTTAGTTGTTCGAGGTTATTTTATAACCTTCGAATGGAGTCACGTGCCTTTGTCTGGGATTCGGGATTCCACGAATTCGTCGTCTCCCGAGCGAAGGAACGTAACTTCTTTCCAAGGTTGCCAAGTTTCAAATAATTCAATTTTTTCCAAGAATATGCCTGTGCAATTTTCCCAAAATTTCCCTGATCTTTACATAAGATCAGAAAAAAATTCAGTGATATTTTCAGCCAAAAATTTCCAAGATATTCCCAGTAAAAATGCAATTTGCGAGGGGTTTTTGGCAACGTTTAAATGCAGTTACGTTCTTTCGTGTGGGAAACGACAAATTGTTAGATTGTAAATAATCCTCCCAAGAAAATAGTTTTCAAGCTCACGTATAGATCCGTAGACACGAGGCAGGGTTGCCACTGTCAGGGAAAACCGGAAAATGTCGGGGAATTTTCAAAAGTCAGGAAAAACCTAGAAATGTTACGGAATAACAATGAAAATATCAGAGAAAACAACTAGAATACCAGGAAAAATTGTTGAGTTACCTTCATTTGCTGTCTATAATGGGTCTATAATGTTTCGAACGACACATTTTGTCTGAAAATTATTCCTAATAATGTCTATTAACCATCTGGCACATCTTTAATCGTCAGGGAATTTTGCCGAAATGTGTCAGGGAATTTTATTTTCTAAATTCTATGCCAGCCCTGACGGAAATTTTTCGCTTGCCGACCCTGTAAAATGGGAAATAACTCGGGAATTGAATCCTTTTTTTTCATTTTGTTTGAAAACTATGCCTAATACACTGGAAGAAAAAACACGTCGGATCTTGAGTCCAGACTCTTGAAAACATTGACAAGAAAAAATTATCTTGATTCAATCGGATTTTTGCTTGAATCAAAACGAAATCCGCTTAAACTAAGGGGCTTGGTTCCTGATTTAAGCTGGATTCTGATTGAATCAAGAGTGCTTTTTCTTGTCGATGTTTTTAAGAGTTTGGACTATAGATCCAATGTGTTTTTTTTTCCAGTGTAGTGTTGTGTGTAACAACCATCTGGCATATCTTTAATCGTTAGGGAAATTCACCAAAATGTCAGGGAATTTCATTTTCGTTTGTAAATTCTGCGGCAGCCCTGACAAGATTTTTCGCTTGCCGACCCTCTAAAATGGGAAATACTCGGTAGTCGAATCTCTAGTTTCCGCGGCAACCCTGGGAAAACTTTCCAGTGACTAGTAGCGTAGTCGAAGGAGGCGGGATGGGGAAGGGGGTGGGGGCCGAGAGCGATCCCTGGGGATAGTTTTAATGGCAGGGGCAGAGGGGCTCTCCGTCTCCGGATACGTGGACGGTCAGGACCGCTCCGTCTTGTGCGAGTTTTTTTTCCAGCGGCGGCGCCGGCGTTCGAGCTCCAGCTCAGTTCGGCAACCGGCCTCGGAGTACCCGGCGTTCTTCTCGGGGGAGGAGGAGCTCAAATTTAGTTAATTAAAACGCGGATCGGGGCGGTGGATCGAGGGGGCGGAGGGGGGTGGGGGGCTGTTATTGTTGGACGATTTCCTCGGTGGCCGCTCGGAACTCGGTGCTCCAAGGATGAGGATGCGAAGATTTACGCGGACACGGCATGGCGTTGCCGCTCCTTCGGGGTGTTTTTTTTATCCTGTTTTCCCGGCTGCGGGGTGGTCGGCCGGCCGTCCGTTGATCGATCTCCATCTCGTGCGGAATGTTTGCTCAGGGTTATTGGCGTGGCGTGCTTTGCGATGGATCGATTGATCTGCCGTTGAAACCTATGGGAAAGGATCGATAAATGGAGTATTTGCACGGACACTTTAATAATCGATTCTTTACTACTGCTTCAAATAGGGAAGTATCGATAATCGATCTCTAATGTCTCGCCACTGCTGAGAAGAAGAGGGTTGCATGTGTCTGAGGAAGCTGGGAAAAGTCGAGGAGTTTTAAAAACTGGAAAAGGTACAGGGAAAAATCAGGGAATTTTTAGTATGGTTCGGAGAATGGATTTCTAACTTCTCAGGGTACCACGCGCCAATCGTTGTAGCTACAAATCTGGGTTTTTCGCGTAAAAAATGTTTGCATACTTAATTTCTGTCGCGCTCTAATTATGGTTACGCTTCGCAGGAAAAAGGACAAAAGTATGAAGAAAAAGTGCTGAATCACGTGCGTTTGCTGGTTAGAAAGTGTTTGACATTAAAAACCAACAAATTTTGCGCGTGTTCAGGTTTTGGAAGTGACAATTTTTATGTATTTTCAGCCGTCCTGCGTATCTTATGATGCCACGACATTTTAGCAATATTTGTTAAAAAATCCGCGGAAAGTCAGGAAATTTCATCCTCTAAGTTCTGCTGCATCCCTTCATCGTAGCCGTTTAGGTATTGTTTGCTTATCGATGAAAAATGTCCGTGGCGCCCAAAGAATTGTAGCTGGCAGCTAAATATTTCGGCCTCCTGTGTTGCTGAGATGACGCATTCTGTTTCCCTCCCTAAAATAATGTAAATAAGCTTGTTTTATGAATTTCACCAGGAGGTCCACCCTTTGACCGCTCTGCGGCCCAATAATTCTCGGGTATGTGTGTCACTGTCAGCCTGATATGTATTATCGAGAAAGTTTGAAGAGGGTCGGGTTGCATCCGGTCGAGGCAAACACCGCCCCTGTACTCTATCGCGAGAGCCGTTTATCGCAAGCGCGCGTAGGCCGTGAGCAAATCTCAGATTTCGCCCGCAAAATCTAGCGTATGCAACCCGGCCCACGGCAGAGCTTAAATAGTTGCATGTTGGGTTCGAACCCAACTTCGTACATTTTCCCATTGTTTTTCGCGTTGACATGAATTGCAAAAGTGTTCCTTCATTTATGATGACTAAAAAAAGGCTCAGATTTTATCGAAACGCTATCTACTAACATTCTCAGTTCATTCACCTGAACTGCAAGCTATTGAACAGGGTGTCTACAAGTCTGGAAATAGCACTGATTTTTTAAGGACGGTCCGGAAGTATTGAAAAAGTGCGGAAATTCCGCATGAAGATCCGGAATTTTACTCATTTTTGTCGCAATTTGAGTGAGAAATTCAAATTGACATTTTTCGAATTTCGTCAAATGAAGGTACTGAAAAAGTCCTGAATTTTTCTGTTGAGGAGGTAATGAATTTCTTGGAAATGTACCAGAAAAGTACTGATTTTTGGCCAGCCTGTTTTAGTAGACACCCTGCTGTTGAAAGCGCACGTGTTATTAAACAAATGCAGACTTTCAAATCGAATGTTGAATTTTTGTGAAATCCATGTAGTTGACGCACTGGGGGGAAGGGGGGGGGGACATTGGATCTAGAGTCCAGACTCTTGAAAACATTGACAAGAAAAAGGACTCTTGATTCAATCAGATTTAAGCTTAAATCAAGAACCAAGCCTCTTAATTTAAGCGGATTTCCTTTTGATTTAAGCTTAAATCTGATTGAATTAAGAGTATTTTTTCTTGGCGATGTTTTAAAGAGTATGGACTCTAGATCCAATGTGTTTTCTCCAGTGTGGTATGGTGGATTATGATTTACTACCCTACTGATGAAAGTTTTTTCCCCTTTTTTTTATTTTTTTAAATTTTTTTTTTGACGAGTGGGAAAAGGAGCAGCGCGGCGGTCGGTCAACAACTCAAGATAAATTTCCCGGGATTTTCCGGCGTGCGGCTGAGCGGTAGGAAGTCTGCTCAAAAGATTTGGCAGAGGAGGGAGACGGCTCGGGGCTCTGCCTCGGAGGATTACCGATCGGTCCAATTTCGACCCGAATGTTGCCGATCCTCTCGTCGGGGGAAAAAAACCTACCGGTTTGCATCTTTTCAAACGGATAAAATCCGCGGATTACCTACGGGTAGGCAACTCGGCCCTCAGGGCTGCAAAGTCTCTCGCGAAATTGTGGGAGATGCATTGTTGAAACGGAGAACGGTGGTAGGTTTCGAGCTGGATCCGGATCTGGCGATGTCGGTGGCTTAGTCCGAGTGCCGACTGCGGCCGCGGCGCACGGTGGATCGAGTCGATAGGAGAGGTCGGACAGAATTTGGAAACTTTAAACGCTCATAACTCTGTTTATTATACACATCTTTGAGGTTCTAAAAGTGGTTCCATTGGTTTCCTCGTAAAATTTCCTTGTAGATGCACCCATTGAAGTTGAAAATCGACGGTGAAACTACCAAACCACGTATCTCGTTCGCGGTGTTTGAAAATCTACGCTCACATTTTATTTTTTTGAAGTAGACCACATCAATATCATTTCTTGAAATTTTCACAGAATTTTCTCCGCACGAAGAGGAAAAATCACAGAAATTTTCAAGACTGGACGTTAAGTAGTTTTTCCTTTAAAAAATAAAGTATGACAGGAAGTCTGCGACGTCGCAAACCGAGATACGTGATTTGGTAGTTTCACCGTCGAAATGTGACGAAATAAGCATCATAATTTGCAGTTTTAGTTAAAAATTGCATGTCCAACCTCCCTAATTGACTCACTCCACTGTGCGGCGCTGGGATCGGTCTCGATTCGATCTAACCCGTTGCGGCCGCGGCGAGACTCCGGGTTGCCGGAGCGCCGGTCGGTTCTCGGGACTTTTTACACGAGGTCCGACGGGAAGGAGGAGATCCTGAGGGTGCGATTTGACGTCCGCGACGGACTGAGTCCTGGACATGCGCCGCGGTCCTCGGTCCCGATCGCAATCCTACTCTTCCTCCGTCGAATAACTGTCGTCTTGTCCACCAACGAGTCCGTCACCGTTGCTAGTCTGTTGAGGTTGACCGTCTGGCATGCAGAGATGGCTACGTGTCGAGAGAACCGAATTTTTGTGACGATGGATGTGATTAGTGTGCCTAGAGTCCCTTTATACTGAGAGTCAAGACAATGTGAATCCATTTTTGATTGGTTCCCGTATTTTAGGCCTTCGCAGTGTCACAAACGGGAATAAAGATTACATCTTCACCGATTGCAAAGATTATAATCTGGAATGGACCAGGGAATTACGGGTTCAGCAAGGAACAAACGAAATGAGAGAAGGAACGGAGAAAGGAGTTTGAGAATGGGCCGATCAAAGATTACGAAAAACGTTGAATTTGTGTAATCTTTATTCCCGTTTGTGACTCCATGTGAGGGTGTTGTCTTGACTCTTGACTCTAGTCTTGTCCAGCAACGAGTCCGTCACCGTTGCTGGTCTGTTGAGGTTGACCGTCTGGCATGCAGAGATGGCTACGTGTCGAGGGAACCGAATTTTTGTGACGATGGATGTGGTTAGAGTACCTACATAGGAAGAGTATGGACTCGTCGAAGTATGGAACTCTTAGGGACCAAAAAGGCAGCCAACCCTCTAACTCAAAAATGTCACCGCCAATCTTCAGATTCCAGGACCAAGATGGTCAAGAAGGTTCATGGATGAGTGTTCTTCCGCAAAAATGCCTAAATTCATGCATCAACTACATGGTTTACAAACGGATTGCATTTTGCAAAAAGGAGCCAGGAGCATTGCAATGTTGCTAAGATTGTGCAGCTTCTTTTGTCTTGGAAGAAAAACCTGACTATCCCTAAACAGTTTCTATTTTACTCGCTAAAAACTGTAAATTTAGGACAAAAATTACCTAGTAAATTTCATATTTTTTCATAGTTTCAGTAATTTCATTGCAAATGATGAAAATGCACAATCTTAGCTTTAGCATCATTGCAATTCTTCTGATTCCTTTTTGCAAAATGCAATCCAATTGTAGTGGTGAATCGCTCTGAATGATTTGAATTCATATTTTAGCTGCCCCTTTCAGCCCTAAAAGCTCCATGATCGAACCTGAAAATCGAACTTGCTCGTTCTCTCCCCAGGCAATTCAGATGCGGTATGTTCCTAGAGGATGTGCTTTCCTTTTCTTTATTTATATTTTGAAGGGTAAGTTTTAGACACGATGATGAAGAAGCCTTCATTGTTGGAAATCTCGGAATGAAATCCGGAGTATATTTTACTCCAGAGCCTATTTTGCCCCCTGAAAACCCAAGTGATGTGAATGTGCGAGATTTGTGGTATATTTTAACGAAATCATTCTTCAAATCTGGAGAGCTAGACACTAGACAGCTCAGTCTCTCTTGATCATCACCCATTACGAAATTTTGCCTCTCTAAAGGAGTCCACGTGATGCAACCAACTGGCGAAAGGACTCATTATCTGACGCTTACGCCTCCTTCCCCCTCGTCCAAAGATTTTTGAAAGTGACGTCAGTGTGACACGGTAACGCTAATGGAGCTCTATACCAGATTAAAATAATCTAAAGCAACAGATGAATCCGAACAGTCACGCGAAGGTAGTTTTGGACACGAGCTGTGATTATTTGTCATTTTTAGGGCGTCTATTGCCCCATTAAAATTCCGGCATCGACTCTTTGTCGAAAACTTACGTTAATTCGTGAACTCAACCATCAAAACCACCAACAATTTCTGAGAAAGTTAACCCTTTATATTCTGTTACACTCTCAACTTGAAATGAATCCGTAATTAGAAGTCTGGTATTTTACGATTTTTTTTACCAGTGGGTTAGTCGAGTCCGGATTCTACCCACCGCGCGACGGGCGGCGCATCTTGTGATTGTGCTTTGGACGCTTTTGATTATATCCCTCCCCCCT
>NW_017564582.1:2088801-2119065 GCF_001854935.1 Bemisia tabaci | reverse complement strand
CGCCCCCTGCCCCCCCCCCCTTCGGGCCCACGGGCCGCGGTCCGCGGTCCGCCTCATCCACCGCATCTTTACCAAGGTCACTCTTTTACTCCTCAGACTCCTTCCATCGGTCCATCTTCCTGTCCTGTATCCTTGTCACTTTTTCAAATGACCGCACTCCGCCCCTCCCCGCCTTCATCCCCTCTCCGCCTGGATGCCATGGACGTTGACACCGTTGCCGACCAGAGATCGTCACACGCCGAGCTCCTTCCCATCAAAAAAGGGAGAATTATTCCCGCAGGGTGATGAGTTCTCGAAAAGCCAGGGAAACCTAGAGGAGTTCACTCAGCTCTGGAAACAGGGTATCTTAAGGTCTGGAAAAACGGGGAAGACGGGAAAAGTCAGGGTAGATTGATAATTTTGGATAGGGAAAACCGGGAAAAGGCAAGGATTTCAGATCATTTTGGATCAAGAAAACCTATAGAAAAGTCAGGGAATTTTCCCCCCAAGTCTGTACACGGAGAAAAAAACTTCGTGCGTCAGACCCAAAGTTTAGGTCATATGGATCTCTGAAGTTTTCGGATTGAGCATCTGAACACTTAAAGACCAGCTGCTGAGGTTTGGATCACACAACTGAAACTGCAGTTCTCACATCTGAAGTACTTCGGTTTTCACATCCGAAAAACTTCGGTTCTCACATCTGAAGTACTTCAGATGTAAGAACTGAAGTTTCAGATGTGTGATCCGAACCTCAACAGCAAGACCTAAAGTGTTCAGATGCTCAATCCGAAAACTTCAGAGATCCCTATGACCTAAAATTCGCACGCACGAGGTTTTTTCTCCGTGTAGACAACCTGGAAAAGTCGGAGAGAATTATTCTCCTGCGGAACGTGGACATTTTTCCTGCAGCCAAAACATTTCTTTTTTCAATTTCAAGAGGCTTACAATTTTCCGTGGTAAACTTTAGAATGCGAAACCATGTCTGATAGACAACCATAACTGTTAGTTAGCATACTCGTCGTTGCGACCGAAGAAGGTATTTTTGATGAGCACACTTCGTCTCATCGGTACAGTCTTCGACGAACGTTTTAACGTTTAGAGAATCCTTCCCTTTTCAGCGTTGACGTTGAAAGTGAGTCGGACGCGTGATGTTTGCACACGCGCACGTCGAATTGACGCTCCTCTCACGTGAGGGTTTTTCTGTTCCCACGTGAACCACGGAAAGCATGTAGTTCTGTGGACAATAGGGATCACCTGGAAATTTGAGATACGTCCTTACGTCGGAGGAGCGACGGAATGTGCAGCTATTGTCGCACGCTCTACGACGAGTAAATACGAACGATCCCCATTGAAATCGGCCGTCGGTCATCTGCCATCAGACTAGCAATACTGTTCACTGGAAAAAAACCACATTGGATCTAGAGTCCAGACTCTTAAAAACATCGACAAGAAAAAATACTCTTGATTCAATCAGACTTAAGCTTAAATCAAGAACCAAGCCTCTTAATTTGAGCGGATTTCCTTTTGATTTAAGCTTAAATCTGATTGAATCAAGAGTCCTTTTTCTTGTGAACGTTTTCAAGAGTCTGGACTCTAGATCCAATGTGTTTTTTTTCCAGTGTTTGTGAAGTACCGTTTTAACCTTCCCGCGCGAACTTTCATCCCGGTAGTTCGTCGAAATAGATCGTATTCGATAGTGGTTCGATTTATCGTTTTGGTTCAAAACAATAGAATATGTCTTGGAGAGACCCAAGACAAACAACATAAACCATAACCCCAAACACAACTTTTAGGATTTCAGTAAGAAAAGCTGAAAATGAGAAAATTCCTATAACAATAAATTTCACTTTACATTGCCATTTTAGACTCAGTAGAATCAAAAATCTATTACAAGAAACCCGTTCCCTCAGATTACTAAATTGTCTTTTGAGGCTATGTTTACACATTGAACCAATCGATATCGATACAATCTCACCAATTTGATGTATCGAATACCATCCATTCGAGCCCTTTCGAGCACAGCCGGGGAGGAAAAAGCGCCCGACCACCTGAGCCGATAATAAAGCTAAGCCCACGATCAAGTTTTGTAATGGTTAACGTATGGACTTCAAGTTGATTATTTACATCAAGAGTCTTACAACTGTCTCTCAATCAGAACTTAACGTGACTTATTGTCAGTGGCTTGCCTTTAAATTCAGCCCATCTCTTCCCGTACCTACTTGCAGGACTGCAGGTGAACCTTTGGCTCTTCAACTCACAATCAGTATTAGCACTGACTGAGATTTCTTCGTCCAAGAAAATTGCAGTATTACAATTTGTATCCAGCAATTTAAACAATTCTCATCCGTTGATCATTTTCTCACTGGTGATGAAATGAAATATTTTAGCTCACTACGGATTTGTCGATAACTGCAGAGGTATTCTTTCAATACAAGTTCGTGTTACATTACCGTGGATTTCAATAGAACAGAGTCATTATTTTCTCCTCCCAACGAAGAGTTTGGACGGAAGGAGAATGATTGATGCACGTTCCACCTCATTGTCGCTGACTGAGGCAACTTAATTTTCCCGGTGATGACTTAATTTCTGCAATTTTTTGCCACGAACGCCTGATTTCCCGCTTTCACGACATTTTTTTTTCNGGGGGGGGGGGGGGGGGCTGAAATGATCCCGATTAGGCTCTCTCATCGGAAGTTAAATAATAACCGGTAATATCATAAGAATTAATTTTTCATCCTATGGTGGGTCAGCGTTTGCCAGAAGATAGAATTTAGGTGGAAGGAACCAATTTTTTTTAGAAAAACATTTGATCTGCCTATTGAAGAATCCATCTCTTAGGAGCTTTGATTATTTTTAAAATTACAATTCAAGTTTGCTGTAATAATAATTTTTTTAAAACATTTTAAAAACGAGATCTCTCTCTTTTTCGAATGCAAAAAGTGTCAAACTAATTCCAATAAAGGAACTAATTGATGATGAATGACCATAGTGACGTTTAAGAAGGACTTCCAAGCAACCAACGAATGGTCCCCTCGTTTTCCGCAGAACTTTGCAGTCAGGGTGTCTAGCATCAGGATTTCCCTGATTTTCCCTATTCTATCAGGATTTAACCCCGATTTCATCAGGATTTGAGGAAAACTCGGTCGTAAAATCAGGATTTGAAAAAAGTCTGCCGTCAGCTTATTTTCCGTAAATTTTCCGCTATCCGTCCATTAATTTTTTCCCACAAAAAATCAGGATTTAGCAGTCAAAAATCCGGAAAAATCAGGATTTTATAGGGATTTTTTAAAGAATGGAAAAAAACTAGACTCTCTGTCGCTCCTTTATGCGCTGAACTCGGTGTCAAAAATTACTAGCCGAAGACCGAGCTCTGCTGAATGTTGCTCTCCGGGACGGCAACAACGAGATGGACGATGGACAGCGGGATGATGAGGCCTCCGAATGCAAGCGTCGCAATTTGTCCGTGTCCGTGTCGTCGCCCTGGAAGAAGGAGAAATAATGAAAAGCTCGTCAGGCAGCGCGCTCATCGCCGAATGCTCAATGCTGAATCTGCCCCCAAGATTGTTACGCACTGTCGGCAGCGCCCCCCGTCCCCCCTATAATCAACGGGTATCTGGACAGATGCCTCGAGTTTCGTCGGTTCACCTCCACTCGCTCCTGGTAAATGTATTGTTCGCTACTATTATTTCAGGGGGCCGAGGGAGGGGGAGGGGGAGGCTCAGTCCAGTGACCGAAAAATTCGGACAGGCTCTACGCTTCGAAACCGTGCACGAACAAATAGCCATCTCGAAGTATGTGTTTCAACTGTCGAAAATGTTGATCTTTTTGGAAGTGTGTTCCCCCCCCCCCTTTCCCTCGTGTAATTCTCGTTCTCCTCTGGGAACGGGTATATTTTTTCAAAGTCCGCTCGATGGTCTTTGGACTCCCCGTTCAGAATTCTTTTTTTTTCCCTGCGCAGCGTGGGAAGTTTCGGACGTACCGTGGCTGCGATAAAAACTTTCTGTTCGGTAAACCAAATGCTGCTGTAGTGTCAACAGTAGTACTTAGTGCAGTACTTAGAGGCCAGAACTGATCGTTATTGGTATCCCTTTATCGACTCCTGATCGATGTATCCCTATCTAAGCAGGGCCGGATTAACGTGGCCACATGGGCCGCGGCCCATGACGGCAAATTTTGCAATTTTTTTAAATGTAGGCATAAAAAAAAACGGATTTAGAAAAAAAATACAAACAGAATCTCTCATTTCCTGAGAGTATATTAATTTCTCATTTTGTCGTTTTTCGGTGATACAAGAGACCGCACCTTCAATTAATCGAGTTAAGAGAGAGCAAACACGCAATTTGGCCAGGAACGGCGCAACTGAGAGAGAAATGATGACGAGGACCTAAGATGAAAAGGAGAAGCCCTCGGCGCGGCGGTCGGCATGTAACACATATTTGCGCCTTCCTACAAGACTGCACGAATACTTCACGCATTGCATCAAACACAGTGCGGTCACTGCGGTCAGCGTGAAACGGATAGCGCCTACAAGAATGCATGAATACTTCACGCATTGCGCCAAACACAGTGCGGTCAGCGTGAAACGCATAGCGCCTACAAGACTGCGTGAATACTTCACGCATTGCGTCTAAAACACAGTGCGTTCAGCAGCGGTTGTCAGCGTGAAACTTATAGCGCCTACCAAACTGTCGGAATACTTCACGCATTGCTCCAAACTCGGTGCGGTCTGCGCGGCGCGGCGGCGAAAGTTAAAATCATTAAGCCACATTAATGTTTGTTCTTTTATAATTTTTTCGTTAATTTCTCATGAATGGAAGGCCTTGTCCACGCAGAGAAAGGTTTACGAAACCTAACGTTCGCGCAAAGTTCGGTGAATTTTTGCTAGCAGTATTGACAGGGCTTTCCCAAAAAATGTTTCCAACACGAGTAAACGCGTCTTATGCACCCCACTCCCGCTGGCACGTTCACTTGATGGTTTTTATTGATGTTTCAAAACGAATGAGAAGGGGAAGTAGGTAAATCCGGCCCTGTATCTAAGGTATGCTTTCTTTCGAATAAGGTCACAATCGACCCGCCAAGTACCTCATGGTTATAACTCAGTTCCCTTTCTGATATTCAAACACCCAAGTGTGAATTTGCTCGAGCGTCCGAATCTCTTGAGAGTTCAATAATATTAGAATTTGTCTCGGTATGTTAAGAATACCTTGCTCTGCGTCCTTGCGTGACGATTTTCAGACTCCATGCGATGAATCAAATTCCTTCGATGCCTTTGCGTAACGGTCTGGCTAATTGCCGGTAAAATGCTAAAAAGGCGGAAGAGAACGCGCCGCTTTCGGTGGCTGAGCCGACGCTGATCTTGAATAAAAGCGAAAACGCGCGTGCAAAAGTGGAAAAAATGTCCGAGCGCCTCGGTGTTGGTGCGCTGGCTTGCTTTGTCGGCCTGTTGAAGTGTTAATGTGTGCGAAGACCTGACACTGGAAATGCGCCCATAATTGGCAGTACAGCGGAGAGCATCCCGCGGAGCGCGCCTGCCAGCATGCTGCCGTGCTAAGGAAAAACGCCGTATAAACCTCCAGGTGTTGCCAAATTTCCTTTGATAAAACACGAATTGCCTGGTAAATTTATGGATATTTTCCTCCCGATTTTTCAGATGATTTACCTCGCAATTTTACCTAATGATTCTGAAAATTTGAAGGAAAAATATTCGTAACTTCCCAAAAAAATAAACATTTTATCGAAGGAAATTTGGCAACTCTCGAATGTTCATTCGGCGTTCTTCCTCGGCACGGTATTATGTGAGATTTGACGAAATGGACTATATTTTGCCATGGAGAACTACTACTTCTGGCTTTTTGTAGAAAAAACATTTGGACTTCATTTTGCAATGCGGAACTGTAACTTCCGACTCATCGGTAAAAGCACTTATCTGGATAGAGAAACTAATGGTATCTACGATGGTTTTAAACTAAGGCACAATTGGACCGCGTTTAATAGAAAGGAACCAAGCCACATCAGCTGTTGCAACATTTAACTGAGGTATTTAATTTTCTACAAGAGAACATTTGTGCGAATTTTTTTGAAAATTTTAGAGGATCTGCCTTGTGACATGCAGAAAATTCACTGAAATTTTCAAACAAATCCGCTTCGCTGCTTTCATGTAATAGATTAAATTGTTCAGCTAAATTTGGCAATAGCTAATGTGGCGCTTGGTTCCTTTCTGCTTAACGCGGTCCAATTTATAGTTCCTATAATTGCAAAACGAGTCCAATTGTGCCTCAGTTTAAAACCATCGCATGTACCATTAGTTTCTTTATCCAGAATGCTTTTACAGATGAGTCGGAAGTTGTAGTTTTGAATTGCAAAATGTAGTTCATTTTCGCCACTGGTTTTCCTTTGCAGATAGGTGCATTTTGGACAAGGCAGAAATAGTAGTTCTTAATTGCAAAATGTAGTTTAAATGTGTCTATTATAAGAATTGGCTTAAAAATTGTCACCTACATTATGTGTATTTTCCGCATTGATGTGGCGAACACATAGACCGTTGTCACCGAACACAAATTGAATCCGAGCAACTAAGCCCAGAAAGCCAGTCTGCTGTAGATCTGGTGAGATTAACTGGCTCCGAGACCACGAGTGTGTGGCGCACGAGTGTGACTAAATTTTTCAGTCCTCAAAATAATCACTATATTTATGAGACTTTAAATCACCTAGGTCTGTGGATCTTCGTGGGACTAAGTCACCAGCAATCAGTCAGAACTGGAAATGTGTATGAATTAAACATGAAAATTGAATTGCCTATCGCAAGGTACCTTTATTTCCTCGTAGGTGATTTCGGAAGGATTAAAAAAAATAAAAAGTATTGAATGAAAGATTCATTTAAACCGCGAACAGCAAGAAATTCCGGAGGGTCTTAATATTGTGCTTGTTTGATATGATTTAAAAAAATGTATTCCAAGTTTAGTGTTTACTTTTCAAGCATAAAAACTCGTTCTGGCTTCCTTTCACTCTATCATTCACATTCTAAATATTCTCTCCCACGCTGAATATCTTTTCGCTTGTATTTACTGTCTAATTTTTTAGTATTCAAGTGATGGTTTTAGAACAGAAATTACCGAAAGAGAAAGGGTTGGACGATTTTGACACAGCTCTACTCTTGTGAACAATACCATCTCGATTGGTATTGTACAGCAAACTTTTTGGAGTCGTGCTCCAACTTATTGAGGCGCGCCAATTATAGTTGCAGTACAGCTCTAATGAGTTAGTTATGTAGTACCAATAAGTTGGAGTGTTGCACCAATTTGGGTTAGCGTTGTCGAAATCACCCGTCCTTTTTTACAGCGTTTAGCAAACTAAAGTGTACGTCATCCGAATTGAAGTTCGATTTCTATAACTAAATACTTCGATTATCTGGACCTTGAACTTAAAACCATTTAAATGAAAGTTCGATCCTTGTAACCGAAACTTTTCGCTCAGTGGCGCGCATCTATGAAGCGGAGTTTTAAGACTGGAGACTCCGAGAGAAATCTTTACTTATTAGAATCAAAGTTCAAATTCTATAACCATAAATTTCGATTATCTGGACCTTGAACTTTAAACCATTTGAATGCAAATTCGATCCTTGTAACCGAAACTTTTCTCTCAGTGGCGCGCATCTATGAAGCGGAGTTTTAGGACGGAAGACGCTGCGACGCCAAGCCGCAAGGGGCAAGCGTCGGCGAGGAAATTTCTAATTTCAGCGAGGCAGACGCCCCGAAAAAGACGGATCGGGAAGCACGGCTGAGCTTTCGATTTCTGATTAGCACGAGCACAAGCCGCCGCAACAGAGAACACCCGGTGATTCATCATCAAGTTATGGATTCGACTCGAGTCATGCGGTGTACGCTGCCATGCTGAGGAGGAACGCCGTATGAGCCCTAAGACGTTGCCAGATCGCCTGCAATAAAAAAACAAATTTACATGGAAAATGTTGAATATTTTTCTTAAAAATTTTCCGACAATTTTTTTCACGATTTACCTAATCTAAAATATCTGACAATTTCAAGAACAAATATGCATACCTTCACTGGAAGAGAAAACACATTGGATCTGGAGTCGAGACTCTGAAAAACATCGACAAGAAAAAATACTCTTGATTCAATCGGATTTTTGCTTAAATCAAGAACCAAGCCTCTTAATTTGAGCGGGTTTCCTTCTGATTTAAGCAAAAATCTGATCGAATCAAGAGTATTTTTTCTTGTCAATGTTTTCAAGAGCCTGGACTCTAGATCCAATGTGTTTTTTTTCCAGTGTCCTTCAAAAATGAATCAGTAAGAACGAAAACACGCCAACTCGAAAAAACGAAAATAATCGAGACACACACAAAACTGCATAGTAGGTGAAGAAGTTAGTCTGAGAAAAAGATTTTTGGTGCCTAAAAGCAAGTACGGAAGGACACTTTAAATGTCCAAGTTGGAACAGATACGGTAACTTCAATGACTTATGAAAAGTGTCTGTCCTTAGTGAAAAGTGAGCGTTTTTAAGTTACCGAGTTGGTTTGTTTTCGTTCTCACTGATTAAAATATGTGTTTTATTCTGGGAAATTTGGCAACTCTCGAATGTTCATACGGTGTTTTTCCTCAGCACGGCAGTACGCTGACGAGAGCCGCCGCGCCATGTGAATGGACTAATGGATCTACTATTTTTAGACTTACAAATCCACGCCCGGAATCCCGGATACGGATTGGATTGGAAGGAAAACTCATAGATTAAACATTTACAAGCAGAGACCGCACCGCTGTACTGGTTTCACGCGGGAGATACGTGGTTCTGACCTGGGCCGGTCGTGATTCAAATGAGTCGATCATCCGTCAGCTAGTTTGATTCGGAAGTTGTCGTCTTATGCAACGTGGAACCGGGAGATGCTCGGATCAGGAAGTGAGGATGATTCAACTACCGGTAGTTTTTCACGCGGTTCTGCGTTTCTTACACTTCGGTCTCTGTTTGGAGCTGCCGGGGAAAAGTCCCGCATTAGGGGCGTGAGGGGAACGTAGTTAGCGGGGTGAAGGGGGGCTGGCTCCCCCAATAGTTGAAAATAGTATCATCGTCTGCCCAGGAAATCTTTATGGTAGAAAAAAATATTTGTCAATGCCAATTGGACCGCGTTTAGCGGAAAGGGACCAAGTGACGTCAGCAATTGTCAAATCTAACTAAGCAATTTAATTTTTTACAAGAGAACGTTTGCGCGGATTCCTTTGAAAATTTTCAGGAATTTGCCTCCTACCTAAAATTCACTGAAATGTATGCACAAATCCCATAACAGTTTTCATGTAAAAAATTGAAGTGCCAAATTAAAGGCAATATCTGATGTTGCTGGGGTTTTCTGCTTATCGTGGTCCAATTATTTACAGCTGTGTAACTCTTCGTACCATTTCTGAAGTATTTTGAGCTGAAAATACTCCGTACAGCCTAATTTATGTGCATGAATTATCGGAAAATTTGCGTCACGGAGACGCGGAAGCCTCAAAATGCATTCAAGTAGAGTTATAATCTAAGAAAATTTCCGAGGGGTATGTAGACGCACCGGTCTACATTCAGGGTTTAACGACAGGAGTAGCGCTTCCCAAGTCCAAAATTTACGGCTGTACTGTGAGCATGAGGTCGGAATTCGGATGATGATTGATGAGAGGTACATGTTCATGCAGCCCTCAAAAGTAATTTAGGCTCAGATCTGTAACGGTCGCGAATTCTGACAGGCTGGCAACGTAGCGCAGCGGCCGAAAAATGAGGAACTTGATGCCGTGAAATCAAAGCCCATTTTGTAACCATTACAATGGTAGGCAACAGTCTCATCGTATTTTGCGGAGAAAACCCGACATGCTTCGGAAAGGAGGGTCCTTCACTTTTGAGGGTAGGCAAAAAACCCACGCGGAAGTGGTAATAGTTATCTAACCGAGCGTTTCTCCCCTTCAACACTTGCGGTGGCAATTCATCACTCGCGGTAAACGAGTAAATATCCCTTTCAATCGAAAAACAAGTTGTTTGTTTTTTTGTCTTCGGTGTTCTTGTTTAAGTTAGGGCCGCACCCTAAGCGTGCGATGAGAAACATGTTGGATAATTCAAAAAATTGAGAATCATATTCGTGCCCATGTCGCACACTGGATCGAGTCAATAGGAGAAGTCGGACAATATTTGGAAACTTTAAAAGCTTATAACTCCGTCCATACAAAATTTGGAGGATCTAAAAGTGGTTCCATTGATTTTCTCGTAAAATTTTTAGCTGTAGGATCCCCGTGTACTTTAAAATTTTACAAAATAAACATTGAAATTTGCAATTTAAGTCAAAAATGTCATGTCCGACCTCTCTGTTCGACTCGTTCCACTGTGTGTCGGAGAGATTGACCCTTTTCCCCCTCTTCCTCCTTTTTTGTGTAACTAATTTTGTAAAATGTCTATGAATTGGAAAAAGGATGTAAAGAGCCTATATGTAGATCTTACAAACATAAATACAACCATAATAGTTATGAAAATCCTTGATCAATTCGTTATTGCTTTGAATGATAAAACTTCACCTACGATGTTAACTGAAGGACGTATAGGGGAGTCTCCTATACCTCAATTTACTTGAACTTACCCCTTTCTTTTTCCGTTGCTGAAATTCTAATATTTACATTCAGGAAATCCAATGCAACAACGTGTCTGGCATAGTTTTTACCGACAGTGAAGGTAATAGTATTTTGCCGGTAAAAATTGACTTTAATAAAATAACGTACGTTCCTAGCTTCCTATTCCTCAATATACCTGAATTTACCCCTTTTTTTTCCGCTGCTGAAATTCCAATATTTACACTCAGGAAATGCAATGCACCAATGTGTGAGGCGGAGTCTTTGCCGACTGTAAAGCTAACAGTATTTTGCCGGTCAAAATTGAATTTAATAAAATAATTTACGTTCCTAGCTTCCTATTCCTCAAAATACCTGAATTTACCCCTTCTTTTTCCGTTGCTGAAACTCCAATATTTACATTCAAGAAATCCAATGCAACAATGTGTGAGGCGGAGTCTTTGCCGACAGTAAAGGTAACAGTATTTTGCCGGTAAAAATTGACTCGAATAAAACAATGTCTCAGTGATGTTGCTCTCTGGGCGCTCAAATCCGAGATCGCATTTCATCCAATTCTCCGCAATGTCGTACAAGTTCCCACCGGACTGCTCGCGCGACAGATTTCATCAAATTCTTCCCTTTCCTCGCCCGGGATTTACGGCTTGAATCCGAGATGCACCGCGACTTGGCGCGAGCGTCGTGACCACCCGCACGGGCAGATGATGAACGCGATGGGAGCTCGGATGCCTGCCTCGGATGCTTACCTCGTTGTCGTGCTTCTGCAAAAAATAAATTTTTTGTAGCTGCTGGAATCTATGCCTTGAAAACCTTCGGCTTGGGAATGGGTTTCCAGGATTGGAAGCTATCTTTTAAAGTTGAAGAAACGGAGACATACTAGCAAGTTACGATGATTTGGAAAGATCAGGGAATTTTTCAATGTGTATCTAAAATTTTTGTCAAGGAAATCTCATCTAGCTCCAAGCTATACGTGAATTAGTTGGTTAAGAAAATCAGTGGTTTCGATTTCATAAGTAGTGCTGCTTCGTAACAATGAATGGAAGCTAAAACCATTAATGTTAGTGTTTTTACTGTTTGTTGATAAAATCTTCCTTCCAGGGGTGCACAAGCTTCTCGATCGCGTGAAAATGGGAAGGCCCCAAAAACGGGAGTTATAAAGGGGAAAGCCGGCAAAATTGCGGGGTTTTTTGTTTTATTTTTTTTCTGCAAAACTGCGGTTAAAATCGCGTGTTCTTCGTACAATTGCAGTAAAACTTATGCTTTTTTCCCAATATACAAAACCGTAAGAAAGTCATCTTTTCGAAACTGCTGATTAAAAAGGGAAGGTCAATCTGAAAAAATGGGAAGGCTAAGAACTTTCACCCTTGAAATCATCACTTGGTGACAAAACCTCCACAATGTTTGGTTATAGCCACCACTGACCATGAGTTCATGCGGAGCAGCAATCATACTTAGTTAACAACATGCTAATTTTTCTTAGCGTGTGAAAAATTTGTATTTTTGTTGGAAGCCCTTGTTGTATCAAATTAGACCAGTTTCTAAGGTTTTAAATGAGTTGAATTTCCAGGGAAATCGAGAGTCAGGAGCTGTTCCTATTATACTTTGAAAATTATTGAATACACACCGAATTTTTTTGCTTTTTACGTGAAAATGCCTTTGACCATCATTGCAAATTCTATCAACTCGTTGACTTTTTTAATTTTATCGATCGTTGCCATCGCGCTTTCCCATCATAAATAAAAGCTTGTACCGGGAACAGGAACCCTCACAGACTCCTCAAATTGCAAGTGCTGTATGTGTGTGTGCGCGCAAGTGTTCGTTTCTCCATCTAAGTCTCCCAGGAAAGTAGATTACAGTCGGGAACTTCCGGGAAGGGGAAAGTTCTCACTCCGATCCTCAGTTGTGCCATCCGTTCCAAGTTCTACACTCTACTGTTCAAAAATCAATATTGACGCAACAGTTGGACTGGATTATTAAAAAAAAGGAAGCTAACCTACATTTTGGGAAAACATTACTGAGCGGTATTCTTAAGCTCATCCAGTCGTTGATTTTCACCTAGCGAGAATCCGAAATTGAGAAAAAGTACTGTAAGTGTGAAAATTATGGTTGAAACCTGTCTCTGATAATAAGTCCCATCGAGGAATAAATATTTGCTTTTCTTTTTTCTCAGCGCCGACTTGGTGTGGTGTGGCTCTGTTTCTCTATGCTGAATTCAGTCCAATTGGTCAGACGTAGAAAGGAATCCAATTCGGTGAAAGTTGTTCGCCAAGTTCCTTCTCAATAATTGGCTCCAGCTGGAAAAAAAGGATTCCATTGTTTGTTTTAACCGATGAATTCTGGTCGAAATCCTTAACATCGGACACCCCCCCCCCCCCCGATAAATCCCCCTTCCCTCCTGAAAAGCACCCCAGCCAGGGTTCCCTGAAAGCAAAATTTTACTTATCTCGGGTTCTGATATCCTACACTGTTAAAGCATTTGTAATGTTTTCGTAACCTTGGATCAACAATGGCGCTTTGAAAACTTCGTTATATGACGTCATCCACCGCAGTTTGACACCCGGTTGGTGGATGGTTTCATCCATCACAGAGAAACGCATTTGCACTGGTTGATACTCGACGTGATACCCGGATGAAAGCAAGGTGGAAGAAACCAAGGACGTCATTACTGCGACGGATGACGTCACAAACCGAATTTTCGAAACGTGATATCCCGGTTAATTTTGAACGTAAAGAATTGCCGTTTGGACAGATCTTATTATTTTTAGTTGATCTACAAGAATCAAGCATCAAAAATGATCCTGTGACCAGCACAACTGATCCATCAAAAACGGACTGCGCACAGAGTTCGAAACTCACAGGCGCTAACGCGCCAAATGCGACTAAAAAATCAGTCATGGCGCCTAAAAAATGAAGGCTCTGCGCCAACGTGGCCCCCAAAAATTGCCCCCGAATAATCTGGATTTTCATAGGAAGAAAGAGAAACACATCTATTTGAATTAAAAAAAAACTCAGAATTTTCAGCACTACAAGTGAAAGATTTTTCTATTCTTCACGATTTCATTCTTAGTGATTTTGTCTTCCCCAAGTTACAGCTACTTACTGGTTCTGTTCCGAACAAATCTTTCGTCTAACTTTTCACTAAATGCGCCGTAATATATAGGCAAAAATTCAATTTGGCCCCTAATACATCTTCAATGGCGCCTAAAAATTGGGCTTGATGCGCCACATGGCTCCTAAACTCAATGATGAGTTTCGAACACTGATCGCACATGTGTTCAGCTCAGAGTATAATGGAGTGACTCTACTAACTCCAGCTCAGGCGACCGGTTCACAGCGTGGAGGACCAGGATGAGGACCACTCGGCACACATCGGCAGCGATGTATCGCCTGTCCTGTCGTCAGTCGTCATCAGATCTGGTCCAGATCTTCTGATACTCCTTCCACCCCTCTCTGCCACGAGTTCCCAGTCCCTCTCCGTGTCTTCGCTCCGTTATGACATTCCACCTTGTTTGATGTGCGAATAATTAGTTACTCGGAACCACTGTCGCCAGGTCGCCTCGTAAGCTCCATCGTCAGTCGTGATCCCGAGGAAGCTTTTTATGGGCGCTGTCCCCAGGTTTCCTTCACCAATCTTAAAATTTGTCTCCCTGGCGAAAGAATGTAAAGCCATTCTATGGTTGCAAAACTCGCAAAAATCACTCCATTTTTTTAGGAACATGACTGTGCAATTCATCAGGGTGTCTAGCATCAGGATTTTCCCGATTTTCCCGACTCTATCAGGATTCGAGGATTTTCAGAGCAATTTAACTAGGTACAATAAAAAGAAAAAAAATAGTGTATTTCCTTCAGAAAATACACTGTAAAATGAAATCGAACGTTTTCCATCTAAAGCACTTGGCGAGCCTTCAAAATGTTTCCATTCTCTCTCCCCCCCCCCCATTACAATCATCAACATTAATTTTCCATCAAATTCCATTTCAAAATATCTTTCAACAATTTTTCACTCATCAAATTTCCCCTATGTTTTGTCAATGTCGCTCTAGGGAGCGTGCATAAATTACGTAACGAACTTTTTCGGAATTTTTAATCCCCTTCCCCCTTTCCCCCTCTCACCCTTCCCCCTCGTAATGTAACCCTGAACCTTCCCCATTTAAATTCTCAAAAATTATCGGGAACTGTTGCATATTTAGCTGTGTAAAATCGGAAGTATTTTTAATGATAGTGTGACAAATAACTTCGTAGAAATGAGGATGGCACACTTTTTATTTTGTGTATTTTTTACCAACAGAGGGTTACTTATCGCTAGCACCGATCCCCATCTTGTAACGCAGGCTCTTACTCCCTCTCTCCAGAGTGTTGTGTAATTTATGAACGCTACCCTAAAAGCAGTCACGATATTTTTAACGACGACTTTATTGAAAGATTTTAGTACGCGCTAAAATCACGACTACAAACCTTCTCTACACCTCAGATCCATGAGCAATCGCGGCAGTGGCGGTGGCGTGCTTTGCGATATATCGATTGATTGACCATTTAAACTTATGGAACAGTATCGATTAACAGCGTGTTCGCAGCGAGCACCTTAATAATCGATTATTTACCACGGCTTCAAATGGAGAAATATCGATAGATTGCAAAGCACGCCACGCCACAGAATCGCGTACTCTGTAATCCGGTTGAGCATTTGTTTGGTTTACACGGCTCTCGGACCCGGGAGCCTTCATTTTGATCGGCCGAGGCGTGAATGATCGATTATCGATATTTCTCTATTTGAAGCTATGGCAAAGAATCGATTATCGAGGTGTTCGTTGCCAACACCCCGTGTATCGATTATTTTCTATAGGTTTAAACGGCCGATCAATTGAAATTTCTCCATTTGAAGCTATGACAAAGAATCGACTATCGAGGTGTTCGTTGCCAACACCCTGTGCATCGATCTTTTTCTGTATTTCTCCATTTGAAGCTATGACAAAGAATTGATTATCGAGGTGTTCGTTGCAGACACCCTGTGTATCGATCTTTTTCTATAGGTTTAAACGGCCGATCAATTGAAATTTCTCCATTTGAAGCTATGGCAAAGAATCGATTATCGAGGTGTTCGTTGCCAACACCCTGTGTATCGATCTTTTTCTATACGTTTAAACGGCCGATCAATCGATTTATCGCAAAGGGCGCCACGCCACCGCCGAAGAGCCCCTTGACACCGCGCCGCGCCGACGATCCCGTATCGAGCGAAAGCAAGGAGCCGACGTTCATTCCGAGACGACTCGGATGGCTCAGTCTCAGTCGTGTGACTTGTGTGGGCTATAGCTTATTGGGAGCTTTTAAAGGGCTTTAAGTCGAGGAAAAGCGAACGGAACGGGGAGGGGCCGACGGGATTCGAGCCGGAGTCCCTCTCGGAGCTGGCCTTCTTTCTTCTGGCAAAATAACCTCGCCGAAATTAAGCCGATTTTCCTGACCCTAGAGACACCCCCTCACCCCGCGCCCCTGCTACGAGACCTCCGATATCAGAGCGTTCGGGGCTGAAACTGATGGAGTCGTCGCACGGTGGGCTCGGATTTCTTCTTGATCGGATTATCAAGTTGTTGTGCTACCTTTGAAGCGCATTTATCGAGCAGGCAAACTGCAATGAATTTTTTTTTTTTTTTTTTTTTTTTTTCAGTGATTGTTAAAATTTGTTTAATACAAAGCTACCACAGTCAAGGAATACCGGGAAACCGGAAAATGTCACGGAATTGTTAAAAGTCAAAGAAAAGCTGGAAATGTCTAGTGAATGTCGGTATATAGGTACTCTGAATGCTGTCACGCGTTAGGGCGTTACGGGTTGTCCGTAAATACGTAACGCGACTTATTTTGTGATTTTTTAAACTCCCAACGACCCTTTGTTACTCGATTGTATAACGCTGGTCCAGACACCTCAGAGCAGCCCCCTCTTCAGGGGTGCAGAAAGTTCTTCTCCTTCACATTTTTTGAGGCAGCCTTCGCATTTTTTGAGGATGCCTTCACATTGCTGTCTTTTTTTACCCCTTTGCGGGTGCCTACACATTTGCCCCGTGATCGACCGATCGAGCACTTTCTGCACCCCTGAGTCCTCAGACCATGAGCACTGCCAAATGTGTTTTTTTAAAAATGTTTTTAGAGATCTTCGAGTCGACCACTCTTATGTCTAGCAACTAGTGTTTTGATGTGGACTAACGTTGTGCGTTGGTTTTTGTGTTTCAGAAGCTGCAAACGATTGACGAGGACTTCTGCGGGCTGGACGTGAACACGCCGATCGGGGGCGAGAGTCCCGCCTCGGCGGTGGCCCCCCTCCTCTTCGACAAGCGACTCACAGCCGTCGCCGCCACCTCCACCGGCAACTACACCGTCGTCTTCGTTGGAACCGCCGACGGACACCTCAAAAAGGTAAACCCCGAAACATAAGGTTTTTTCCTAAATCAGAAGTAAGCATTCGGACGATCAAGTAGCACGTAAGTAGAGGTGCTTATTATTCTCGACCAAATCGTAAAAGTCAGAGTCGCAACGGTCAGGGAATATCGGGAAATGTCAGGGAAAATAACGAAAATGTCAGGGAAAAATCATTGTCAAGTCACCTTTATTTCCTTTCTAGAATAGGTTTGACTTTTTGAACAACAAAAGCCTGGAAATTCTTTAAAATCGTGCATTTTTAAGCATCTGGCACATCCACAATCGTCAGGGACTTTTACCAAAATTTGACAGAGAAATCAGGAAAATGTCAGGGAAATTAATTTTCTTAATTCTGTGGCAACCCTAAAATCGTAAGCCTCTCTTTCAAAAATACAAAAACGAAAAAAAAAAACCCAATAGCTGTCCATGAAAAGAAATTTCTCCTAGCTATTCTTAAGGGTTCTTCGTTATTTACTGTTGTGATGGAGAGGAAGAGGTAGGCCAGCCATACCTACGTAATTCAAGAAGGGTGAAAGGTTTTCTGACGAGTGTATTACATTGAGGGTCATAAAGTTGGCTAAAATGCCTAACGTCGTAACCCTTGAACAGCGCAATGCAAAGAATAGCTATGCAAAAAGAGGGTGAGAAGCTCATGATTTAGGTTAATACAGGAAATGAAATTAAAATCCCCTAAGAGTGCATTGATTTTGACACAGAGAACAGTGGGAAGAATATTTATTTTGTGCCAAGGAAATCTAAATTCAATATAAGACTTCTGTCAATTTTTCTGGAAGTGTTTTTTTTCTGAAGCTTCTTTGAGAAGCGATGATTTTTTCGAATTTTATCGTCACCGACAAATCATATCGATTTTTTTCTATTATTTATTTATTATTTCCTCTCATTTTCTATATCCAACAAACTTTTATTTCGACGAAGCTACTAATCATTCGCGTAATTACGATAAACAAAAGCCCAGCGACCGCCGAGAAAAAGTTGCGGCGCGGACTAAAATTAAGCTTTATTTTTTGTACCTGGGGAGTGCACGCTTGTTTTTGCACCGAGTTAGTAAATAGAAGCCCTCAGGATGCGTAACTTTGTAAATGTATTGCCTAAGCATGTTTTTCGCCCGTATGAACATGAGAGCCAACTTCCTGTCCCGTACACCCTCCGACCCCTCCGTGCTCTCTTTCTCCGCGAGCTGCCCAGATTCGTGGATCATCCTCCCGCACGATTCTCCGAGTTGCCGTTCGATGATCCAAAGCCCTGGCAACAACATCTATAGTATGAGCTGTACAGTATTCATAACTTTTGTAGTTTTTTTTCGAAAGGCGGCAGCACCGGTGGTTCTCGTACTTACTCCTCTGCGGAACAAGCAAACGCCTTAAAATGAGAGGAAATAGAGGAGGGGCAAATATTATTTGCCGTAATATCGTCGTTTCCCTCACGAAAGGACGTAACTGCATTTCAGTGTTGCCAAATTTCCCTTTGAAATTGTTTTTTTATCGAAAAAATCTTGGGAATTTGGAACTGAAAATTTCACTGATTTTTCCTCTGATCTCGTGTAATAATCAGAAAAAATTTCGATCAAAACTGCTGCGATACATGCTTGTGAAAAATTGAATTGTTTGAGTCAATTTTGCAACCTTGAAGTGGAGATACGTTCCTTCGTCCCGGAAACGACGATCATGAAAATAAGTCAGGAGGAGTTTTACTCTCTTCCGACAAAACATGGTGTGTGGGGTCATGCACAGCTGCAGCAGTGAATGACATGGTCTCTCTGGTTTTTTCTGTCCATTTGTTCTTCTTTTTAATCAGTGATTTGTGTGACAGTGGCAGTTCTCGCAATTTGGCAACAGTGGGCTTTTAAGAAATTCATGTACCACAATAAACTGATTTAGTGGCTACGTCATTCGATATAAAATCTAACCTCGGTTCAAATGAAAACAATCACAGAACCTTGTCTCTGATTCGCACCCTTTAAAACAAACTCTCTTTTACTTTCCACAAAAAGTTAAACCTACTTTTTCTACAACCTAAGAACTTTTGTCTTGGAACTTCAGAACTCGTCAATGTATGAACTTTCAGGGTCCAATTTGCGGCAAAATTTTCACATTTTCTTCCTCTCCACATTTGCAAAAAGTTACGAAAAAACTTTTCCCGGAAGATGTGCGAAGATCCACTCACATTTTTTAAAAAAAATAACTTTTTGAAAATCAAACATTTTTGAAGAAAACTTCTCATTGTCGTGTCCTCAGAGGACATGCACTTTATGTTGCATCTGTTGTCTTAGCGGTAGAGCCCCTTTACAGGATTGCCATGTCCAGCGGAAATCCTCTGAATTTCCATGTGCAAGCGTGCGAGCATATTTCCGTGCATTATTGGCCAATGGCAACGGAGCACCTCGAGCATAATCATCACGGGCAAGAATCTTGGCGTGTTGTGTGTAAACGCCAGACGTTTTCATCTGACAGCTCTGCGATTGAAAATGTAGCTCGCAAATGGAATCTCTCGAGCCGGGGCCGTGTTGCATTCGAGCAAGCGCGGGTTTTAATCAAAACTCCGTTAATTTGACACCAGAACATTAGAACAACCAACTTCCGTGTCACGGCGGTTAACAGGTTAGCGCGCTTGACTGCCAGCCCGGCCCGTAGGTCGTGGGGCGTGGGGCGTGAGTGAATCGTGGTTGGTTTTTCTGAGATGCCACGGAAGTAGAAGACGCCCGCCCTAGTCAACATGCTAGTGCTCCTTTTTCTCAAATTAATGAATGGAGAAAATTAATAACAGCATCCCAGCAGGGTGTCTACAAGTCCAGAATTTCCGGAAAGTCCGGAAAAAATACTGATTTTTTAAGGGCGGCCCGGAAGGAGAGTATAGACAGATGTGAAACTCCGAAAATTCATCAGGCCTTCACCGATGCCTCCGCGAATAAAGTTAGGGCCCAGAAATGCAGCTAACCTATGAATTTCAAAAGTCCAGAGCGATTTACAAATACAATTGTTACGAACCGTCGTTTATAAAGCATGTGATTGGCTTACTTTTTGCACATTTTTACTTATTTTTGCGAAAGAACGCTCATTTATGTACATTCTTGGCCATCTTGGTTAGAATTGAAATCTGTAGGCTGGCAGTGAAATTTCGTGTGTTAGAAGTTGCTCAGAAGGGTGGCTGCACTTTTGGGCCCTAAGCTCTCCATCAAGCGATCTGTCCATACTCCTACCCGGAAGTACTGAAAATGTGCGGAATTTCCGCAAGGAGTTCCGGAATTCTTTCATTTTTGTGGCAAATCTGAGCGAGAAATTCAAAACTTTGAAATTTTCAGAATTTCGTCAAATGGAGGTACTGAAAAAGTACGGACTTTTTCTGTTGAGGAGGTACTGAATTTCTTGGGAATGTACTGGAAAAGCACTGTAAAAGTACCGATTTTTGGCCAGCCTGTTCTAGTAGACACCCTTCACAAGTTTCGATATTTAATGGGCCTAGCCTGCTGAAAACCTGATAATAGAGAAATTGTAGGTGTCTCAAATTTCGTGAATTTCATCTTTAAAATGATACTACTAGGAAATCTGAGCACGACGATATCCTTGGCTTCTAAATTGGACAATTATTGGAGAAAATAGGACAAAATAACCTAATCTGCCTAAACACATGTGTTTAAATGGAAAGTGCCGCCAGATGACGTCGTGAGGCGGCACATTTTCTCACTTTTAAGTATATTTTTCTCCAATTTCCCACGTCAGAAAAAAAGTATGAAAAATACTGCGAATTCAGCTCATTAGACACTCTCAGATGAAGCAATAATTTTTTTGTGTTTAAATTCTCCATTCTATAAGTTCTTTCGATCGAAGCTTTATCGACCCCTGAAGACCTTCATTTCAGTTTATCTAGGTATGCAGTGCTCCTGCGAAAACCCTTGTTTCATCGTATCAATTATATCGTAGACTAGACTTTGTCTTATACACGGGATTCAGGCCTCTTCCACCCTCGATCAGAACCACCAGAAGGGTTTTAACACCTAGGCTTTTACGTTTTAGGATTCTCTACAGTTTTGCGCCTCTCAGAATGTTACGCGCCCCGGCTGTAGCCTAATGGCAGATCCAGCCTTGCGTACTGAAGTACAGTAAAAGGTCGCCAAGTCGAACTACGGTCAAGACAAAATGCCGGCTAGGTCGATTTTTTTCGATCCCCAGGCACAATATCCGTGTTAGGTGGAGAATCGGTTAAAATTGCTGCGAAAGTCGGAATTTTTTTTCGGTCCCTGCACAATTCGACTTAGCGAGCTTTCACTGTGTACTTTATCAGCCGCGTGTTTTTTGAAGACATCAGGAAAAAATGGCACGTGTGCAGTATGCACCGCGAAACGTTTCATAGGTAGAGAGGTCATGAGAATTTCCTCTGCGCGCCACAGCAGTCTCTTAGCGCCTGCCAGAATGCTTTGTAAGACACAAAGGCCATTGTGCGTTCCGTAAGAATATTGTAACGCTCTCAAGATATGCCCATGACGTCATTTTTCTTGTCGTGAATTTGATTCTCAGTGAATACGGCAAATAGCTTTTGAAAAAATCTCAAAACTTCGATCCCAATGCCGGTTAAACATTTATTCTAATAAAGGCAAGACGTCAGTAACATCGATTCAAAGTTAATATCACACTGACACTACTTGTAACCGTTTGAGTCAGTTCGATTAGTATTGTCTGCTAGGTACTGAGGTCAGCATATTGGTCAGTGTTTTAGAATTGTTCGTAATGGCAGCAATGCAAATGAAACAACTGCCTCTATAACCGGGGACTACATTCTAATTATACTTTCTAAAGAAAAAAAGCCTTATCTAGTGATGATAGGAATCGAAGTATTTTCCAGCCCCCCACATGATTTTCCCCGAGAATCTTGTGCGCATAAGCAGGCAGTGAATGCCCCAGTCAGTAAACCCCCTTAAAGCGGGGAACTTTGCTATTGGTCAGTGTTTTAGAATTGTTCGTAATGGTAGTAATGCAAATGATACAACTGCCTCTATAACCGGGGACTACATTCTAATTATACTTTATAAAGAAAAAAGCCTTATCTATAATGATGATAGGAATCGAAGTATTTTCCAGCCTCTCACATGATTTTCCCCGAGAATCTTGTGCGCATAAGCAGGCAGTGCGTGCCCCAGTCAGTAAACCCCCTTAAAGCGGGGGAACTTTGCAATCGCTGTAATAAGCTCCGAGGAAACTTTCCGATCATGGGCACCCGTCGAGAACTTTAGGCAGCTGCATCGGATCCTAATACGGTCGCTACCTCGGCGAACGCGAAAGGAATTCGGTAATTAAAAACAAAAAAGGCAGGGCAGGGCAAGAGTGGCGTGTCGAGAGGGGGTGGTAGTGGACGGAGCGGGGGCGCGGGGGACGAGGGTTGCTCCGCCGGCAGCCCGCGAGGACCGAGAACTTGCCGGCTGTCGGCAACGTTTCAGCACAAAATCAATACGGTACGGTATTACCGTAGATGCCGGCCGGCGGCGCGAGGCTGCGTACGGTAGTACCGTGCGCCCGGCGCGAAGACGGGCACGGCCGGAGGAGAGAAGGAGACTTGCGCCCGTGAAAATTGGCAATCGATAGACAAGTACACCTGTATGCATGCCGCTCTCGCCGCGCGCCCGCTAGCACGTGTGTGCCCGGCCCGGCGTCCAATGCACCCTCGCGTGTTCCGAGGGACCCGCCGCCGGGGAGGGGGATGTTTCATGCTCTCGTGAACTCCTTGTCCCTGGCGTGTGCCTCATTTTCGCGACGTAATAACGTGACCATTCGGGCATGAGCATTAGTAGTAGATGGCAAGGTTAACGGTTGATGAATATCAAAAAGACCCAACTGACAATGAGTTCCATGGCCCAGCACTGATACACCCAGAAAATATAACCAACGTATTTTTCACCGTCCACCGGCATAAGTAGGGGCCTTTTAGTCCGCGGAAACTTAAGTTTGAGCTATTCACAGAATAGTGAGGATAGTCCTCTAATTAAGAACATTTGAGGGGCTTGGAGTATAAGGCGCATAAGTGCAGTTTTTGCTATTTCGAAAAACGCGTGTTTGAAGTTTCGAATTTACATGGATCCTGGTAGCGGAAAGAAAGTTCAAACTGACTTTTTAATGTTTAAAAATTGGAATTCGGGAGCGAATTTTTCACAGAATGGGCATCATGACTATAGTTTTACTTGAAATCACTTATATCTCAATTTTTTCAAAAACTGCACTTATGCGCCCTATCCTCAAAGCCCTTCATTTGGGTCAATCGACGTAACGCCTGCAAATGTCAAGACAAACCGGAGTGACAGCCGTCTGAAGTTTGCGCATCAGAAAACGGGTAGTTTTGAGAGAAATCTACCTAATTGCATTGCCCTGCTTATTGTCGGATTATGTTATACTACTTCACGCCCTCCCGTGAGCACAAAAATGAACAAAGCTGCTCTCAACCTATGTCGAAATTTCTAAATTCGATTTCTTGATTCGATATCTCATAAATCGCTCTACTGAAAATTTCGACCCTGTGGACAAAGGCCCCTTGTCCCGTGGAAGGCCACATTTGATGCGATTGAAAATGCAGTTCTTTTGAGAGGCAATTTACCCGTAGTTGAAGGAGTGCCTTTTTCGACTTCGCCGGACGCGAAACGGGACCGAATTATTCGGTTGATACCAGAACAGTGGCGATTTTGCAAGTTGGCGACATTGTTTTTCCTCCATTTAAATCCATTTGGACCTATAAATTCTGGCTCATCTGAAAAAACACTTATGTGCATAGGGAAACTAATGGTACATACGTCATGTTTTTAAAACGGGCCGGAATTTATAGGTCCAAATTGCAAAATGCAGTCCATTTAAAATATCGATATTAGGTGAGGCAAGTTACCTCGTCGAGAGTCAATTGTTTTGTTTACATTTAAATTGCAAAAAGCCGGTGCTGCCAGCTTTCAAGAGTCGCCACTAAAAAAGCTCAGAAACAGCGTACATACCGCCCCCCCCTTACTTAGCTCTTCATTGCGCGATGCAGTTCATTTGAGTCTGTTGATACTTATTATAGTACAGTGAGGTCTGATAAACACTGAACTGTTCCACCTTCGAGTTTCATTCCTCGCCGAGACTTCACTATTTTTGAATTCCATCATGATTTTTATGAGGTGATTTCGTCTTCAATTCGCCAACCAAGATCGGTAGGATCGAGTTCAGATCTGGTAGCCAATTTTGTCTTTCGCGTCATTTTTCGAACGTATTACACGCTTATTATTTGAATTACATTTTGCAAAAAGGAACCACTATCTTCGACTCTCCCATAAAAGCACATAACTGCTTAGGTAAACCAACGGCATGTATGTTGTTTCTAAAATGGGCCAGAAATAGTGGTTCCTTATTGCAAAATGTAATCCATTTTATCGTCACAACCTTCTAGCCAAAATATCACAAACGCCATGCGACATCTCGAACTTTCCACCGCCATTTTAATTTTTTACAGAGAAATTGTTCGTCGAAGCTGTCCGAAAATTTCACTGAATTCCTTTTGTGCTGCCGATAAAGCTCAGTAAAATTTTCGAACAGATTCAACCAACAGTATATCACTATAAAAATATAAAATGACGGCGAAAATTCTGACACGTTGCGTGGCGCTTGCGATACTCTAGTCGGAAGGTGACGATATTGCTAGTGCAAACATTTTACACGAATCGTTTCTTATGCATTTTCATTTCGTTCCCGCAGTGAGGATTCCACATTTTCCCTGGCTCACGCTCAGCTCGTATCTTATTTTGAAATCGAATAGTAAGTCGGATGAGAAAGACGAAATCTGTCGGTAAACAAAAAGTGATTCGGGCCCGGCCGCTTCCGCATTCCAGTGGCGTGGCGTGAATTGCGATATATCGATTGTTACGCCATTTAAACCTATGGTAAAGAATCGATTATTAAGGTGTTCGCTGCGAAGTGCGAACACCCTGTTTATCGATCCTTTTCCATAGGTTTAAATGGCATAACAATCGATATATCGCAGTTCACGCCACGCCACTGACACCGTGATGATGACAGTTTTATAATTTGAAATCATTGTTTTCTCTCGAGATCGTGCACTGTGACTAACTCTCAGGGTGTGTACCTACTCTAGTCTCAAGATTTCTCTCCGAGTCCGTATTTTTAGTCGGGTGACCAATCTGGCAAATTGGCAACATTGTTTTTTCCTCCATTTGAACCCACGACAATGTATCGATTCTTGGAGAGGCCAAGTTGCTAGACCAACCTTTGGACGACACGCCTTTAATTCGATAACAGCCAGGGTCCGACGATTCGTTGCGTAGGTGAGGGGGCAGTGGCTGAGGCCCCCCCCCCCCCGCAATTGGATTCCAAAATCAGTTCTCTTCATAAAGGAAAAATAAAAAAAAGTTGATTTTCGTTGACTCTTGACTTTGACTTGACTCTTGACGTTGACTGGACTTCATAAGGTGTCCCACCCCCCTTCTTTCATTATTAATTTTGTTTCCTAAATGTACTGCAGAAGAGAGTCGATAAATAAATGTACGGTAACCACACAACTTAAGAATGATAAATCAATTTTTAAGAAACTTACCGCTTTCACTATAAAAGTAATTTTTAAAACATTGATTTATCGTTTACGTATTCTTTCACTGTTAGTTTAAAAATTTTCATCATGCGAAACTTATCCCTGTTTTATTAACTTGGACCTTTGCAAGTTTCAAATGACTGCCTGTGTTAATTGTTCCTTGATGTGTAAGTTTCCTCTGAAGTATACCTATATATTTCTTGCACTTTGCTAACGTTGGAGTTGCTTGTTTCAGATTGTGGTTGAATCAGATAAAGTTGCGCAAGAGTACCGAGACCTGGAGATAGACCCTGGTTCTTCCGTCAACGCAGATCTAGCCTTTGATCCACAGCTGATGAATCTCTATGTCATGACAGAAAAGAGAGTAAGTTGTTTTTAATTGAAGATGGAGAGAGTATATAGTAGAAATTTTTTTTACAAGCGGTGGCATCTTCAAACCAAAAAAAGAAAAAATTAAGGAATGCTAAATGGGGACAGGATGAAAAGAATTATGGAGGATTCATTGTTCCCAGCTCTTTTCTTTCACTGCCCCTTAATTTTGCATGATAGTCCAGAATTATCCTCTGTGTTACAGTTAAATATTTACTTATCCATCTGTGCATAGGCAGAACCTCTTTAGGTTGGTTGTAACTCATCAGAGGGTGAGTAAAATTATTTCTGAGCGCACCCTCTTTCCATGAGATTCACTATAAGGTATCCTACTGGGAATGTAAGTCATTTATCCACAACAGTAAAACACCTAACTTCTGGAATTTTGGAATATTGAAGGTATTCGTAATTTAATTACATTTGACTCGAAAAAAAGGAATACTTTTGAAAAAAAACAATACTTACCGAGAACACCCACCTTAGGGTTCTTATTTTTAAAAATACTTTTTGTCTACAGTGCGTTTCTCTTCCTGTTATTGTTTGTTAAGTATGTATTTTTTTGTTCTCAATCTAACCAAATGCAGCAGTTTCTACCAGTATCTAATTGCTCTTTTTTCATTTTTCAATAGATATCGAAAGTAAGGGTACAAGAATGCAGTGTTTACCGCAACTGCCTTGAGTGCCTTGGTGCGAAAGACCCTTATTGCGGATGGTGTTCCTTGGAAAATAAGTAAGCTACCTTCTTTACATATTTTTAAGGACAGTGATAAACTATGAACAGGAATCAATACAACATTTCCATCAGAGATTCTATCGTTGAAAAATGACATAGAACATAGACAATGGATTTCCATCAATGTAGAACAGCATCTTATATTTCACTAGTATTATGAGGTTTTTTCATGTTGTATCACTTCATTGCTGATTCACAGAAATTTTATTACTAATATACCTATTTATTAGGCTGAAATAAAGATATCTCTCCAATTAAAAGAAATGGTTGCGTCCTAAAGCCAGTCTAAAAAACTTCCTGGTTCTTTCTTGTCAGAGGGTGCTCAACTCAAAGAGACGGTATCCACTAATTTCAGCCAGGAACTGTTAAACTAGTGTTTTTTTCAAGTCATTGTCATAATAGTAAGTCTCAGTCATAATGCTATGTGGTAAATTTAACATCTTCCACCTACTTCCTTGGATTTTTATTTTTCAGAAGAAAAATATCTTTATTGAAAACAAGGACATTTTCTATGAGTGGTAGGCACTAATTAATAGACAGGAGAGGATGACTGACTTTCCATCTCAAATATTTGATCTCTTCAGCTGATTTTCGACCTTAATTACATTTCTTTTTTATCCAAGAAAAGTCCAAGATGGTGCTACAGTATTTTGTACCCAAGAATAATTTTATCATGCCTCTAATATGTGTAATTAATTTGTGTTATTTAGGTGCAGTCTCAGAAGTGATTGTGCAGATGCTGCCAAAGATGCCTTATATTGGATTTCATACAAAAGTGGTCGATGTACAACTGTCATCTCTGTCACACCTAAGGAGCTCCAAAGAACTACTGCTCGAACGGTGAGCGAGCCTATTTTTGTCCTATCTTTCTAATGTATGAGAATGCGTTAGTTAAGTTTTCTTTTTTATTGTTTCTTTCAAAACTATTAAGTGAGCTAAGTTCACTGTTTTTTTATAAATTTCTTGATAACAGCAACTGGGAGAAAAGTTCACTCATAAGTGCAAAAAAGTAGGGAAGCCAAAACGAAGTTTGACCTGTGTTGCTTTTGAATATATGTGATTGATGTATGAATACCGGCTCAAAGGATGTTTATGTCAAGATGCTTGAAAATAAATGTTTTTTTACCACTATTTGATGTATCACTTATCTCATCTTCCCATTATCATAACTATTAGTAACTGACTCAATTCTGTTTTCACTTAGCTTGAGCTGGCCATTGAGAACTTACCAACTCTTTCTGGACAATTTCTGTGTGCTTTCTCAATAATGGACAAGACACTTATCACAAATGCAACCCTCAAACAAGGCGGTATCACCTGTACAACACCTCGCACTGATGTACTTCCTCCAATTCAACAAGGACAACGTAAGATCTCTTTTCAATTTTGTTAATTTTTCTTTCTCAAAGGTGTATGGAAAATAATACATCTTTAACTAATACTGCTCATATTCAAGTCGCTTGTCTTACATTAATCATAACAACCTGTAGGTTTTATTATGTTCTCTGTGGGAAGAAAAATATAGAAATCTGTAACTCTCTATTCAAACTGACTGGAATCCGCCCATGTTAGTGATATGGATCGTTCAAAAAAATATTTTTTGGATGAAAGGTAAGGATGATTGATTCAGACCCTGAAATTTATTGACCCTTTACTAAACAAAGCTCTGAAAGTACAGATTGATGTAATGCAGTCTTTGAGTTATGTAAAAGCAAAAACATAAGGGAAAGAACTGCAATAATTTAACATCCTCTCCCTAACCAACCTGGTCTGAATCATTATAATTTTCTCAACTTTCCTTTTTGTTTCAACAGATAATTTTACTGCCAAACTTTCGGTACGAATGACATCTGGTCCAGATTTTGTAGCAACTAACTTCACTTTTTTCGATTGTAATACCTACACATCATGCACTCAGTGTGTATCATCTTCATTTCCTTGTGACTGGTGTGTTGACGGCCATCGATGTACACATGACACGGCAGAAAACTGCAGAAACGATATTTTAGTCACTGGAGTTAGCGTAAGTTCTTAAGTATTCATGGTTTACTTCTAGTGAATAAATATTGGCAGGCGGTGTGCTTTCACCAACTGTGTTGACAACATATTTTTTTTTAAATGGTGGGCGTTTGTTTTATACCCGTGCTAGTTTCAAAAATTAATTTGCTTGTTTCATAAAAGACTTCCTCAGAATCTCAGCAGTGATAGAAACTTTTGCCTCAGGGAACTCAACATTATGTCACCTAAATGTGTTGCTCACTTTTTTGCTGACTGTTTAGCTACATAACCTCGAGGTGTTTAAAGAGTATTTGGTCCGCACTATTTTATGATACTTAGCAGAGTTCAAATTGTTTACTATCAGAAATTTTTGGATTTGTTTGACTTTGCTTCCCCCGTAAAATAGTGTGAATCCAGCATTATTTTACCATCTCATTACGTACAGTTTGAGCCACATTTTAAGTGTTTTTTCCTCGTTTAGCTACTTATTCTGTATTGAGTTAGACAATTTGATCCAAATTTGGCCTATTTTTAAGCAATTTGCTCAACAAATTTCGAAACAAGTTGTTAAAATATAATTTTGAGGTTTGAGAGGTGGAACCTCAAACGTAGGAATTAACCCTTATTGCCAAGAAACAGGAGGAGAGTCTTTATTTGGTGCTGGTTTATGTGTTGCTATTTTTATCATTGTAACATGCCAGTTATCATTTGCCCTTAGGGCATCGAAGATTCCTTACCTGAATTTCGGGCAAGTTTCTGTTCACATGTAATTGTCTTATTGATCATAAGGAGCATTTCAATAGGTAACCACAAAGCAAACAGGAAGTACTTAATTCACATTTTTTGACCCCACTTCAAAATTGGAGTTCGTCACATAGTCATAAGTTGATAGAAAAAGCAGAATAGAGTTCTTAAAAGAGTCCAGATTTTTAGCATAATTCAATAAAAACAAGTTTCATCCATCTTTTTTCTCTCTTTTCCTGCCTTTTAAAGATATGAAGCATCCAACTTCTTGATTCCAAAGAGGAGAGATTAGAGGACTTCTCCGTATTCTATGTACTCGTTTTTTCTGTTGCTACATCTAATGATTATTTTAAATATTTACAGCGCCAAGGACCAAGTTTTCGCATTGGCCCAGCATTTTGTCCCATAATCAATGGAACAGAAGTTTCAGAGATTCTTATTCCATCAGGAGCAAACAAAGTTGTTGGAGTGAAAGTTCACATTATTGGAGTAAGTTTCTCCCACTTTGGTGGTTTTATCGTAATCAACTCTCCATTAATTAACTTGTCAGTATTTAAATTAAAACAAAAACGCTTTTCTGACGAAACTCCTCTGGAAGGCTCTATCAATATCTGAATCTGATATTTTGACATTTATTTTATTATTTAAGCATAAATAAAATCAGAAATATGCTGTCAAAGAGTGTTCCCCACTAATTAAACCTTAACAATATCAGATGAAATGGGAGCAATAGAATAAGCAGTGGCGTGGCGTGCTTTGCGATATATCGACTGATCTGCCATTTAAACTCATAGAAAAGGATCTATAGACTGGGTGTTCGCAACAAACACCTTAATAATCGATTCTTTACCATTGCTTCATAAAATT